>ML682098.1:1316655-1366746 GCA_007922195.1 Podocnemis expansa
GCCTCAGGCCCCTCCCTAACCCCTACCACTGCCAGCTTCTGCCGAGTACCCAACCCCTTCTATAACCACCCCACCCTGCCGCCAGCTCCCTGCGCTGCTCTGAGTTGCCTAAGTCCCCTCCCTAACCACCCTTGCCAGATCCCCCCATGCAGGACCCCCTTACCTGGCCGCTCTAAAGGCCACACCACACACTGGTTCAGAGCATGCTCAGGACAGGAGACTTCAAAACTCCCAACTACCGCATATACCCGTGCATAAGCCGAGTGCCTTTTTCAAAGGGGATTTCAAGGAAAAAAATCTCAGCTTATACCCATGTAAAAGGGAAATTCTGCTGAAGTATAAGGAAGAGAAACTGTTGCATATTTTAAATTCAGAATGGAAAATAAAACCAAGGAAATATTTTCACTGCAGACCAGGTAAAAAAACTCTTTTAGTAACAGCATTATTACTGAATTGATATTTTTGTAATAAGGAAATAAAAGAAAAAAACTGACATTTTAAAACCGCCAGTCCGCTACCATGGGTTGAGTATGGGAACTATAACCACAGAGGCAAGTGAGCCAGAGTTCATCTGGAAGTTAATTTTGGCTAAAATTCACATTAAAGAATTTGAATTGGAATGTATGAATATAATTAACAGGAGCCTTGGGTCTTGTTTTGCCATTTGAATGCAATTCTCACACACTCTTTTCCACGTGTTCTACACTGCTTATCAGAGTATGCTTCACTGCAAGAGTCAAGCTTCCACCTGCAGCTTAATCTTCTGTCTCTTGTCTAATTATGGTAATTATACATTAGCTATCAATTATACATAGGCTCATCTCAAGTCAACAGCTGAAATGCATGTATGAAATACTTGTAAAGGCTCAAGAGAAATATTTAGTAGGCTGACTCAGGTAAGTCACAAGTAGGGTGGATAGTCACTTTTTTAATCAGCAAAAAATTTAAATTTCTCTCTCCTTTTAAAAAACAAGTTACAATTAAATCTCATTACAAACATGCTAAACCAAAGATTATTGTCTCACAAAAATGGACGAATGGCTCTAGTCTGTCCAGCCTAACTACCAGATCTTGTTTCTTGAAAGTTCTGCGTTTTCAGCTTCTGGGCTTGTCTTCACTGATGGCAGCAAATTCGCTGCCATCACACTGATCTTCTTGATCAATTGATTGGGTCTGTAAAAACTCACTCAGCCCCACAGAATGAATAGAAATGAGTTGGAGGGAAAGGGTACCCTCCCACTCAGGCTAGTGAAAACACTGCATACATAGGTGGTAGGCAATCAGAGGGAGGTACAAAAGGTATTTTATGTACTTTGCACATACCTCTTTGATTGCTGCTGAATTAACAGGGCAGTATAGAGCAGGGCAAAGCTTCTCAGCTGACAAAAGTCACATGTGCAAAGAAAGATGCAGGCTGGACAGGATTGCTATTGTTCTGTGCTTATGTGGGGGTGGAGCTTGGCAAAGCAAGACAGGGGAGTTAGTTAAGACAGAAACAATATGTAGGAAACATGTAGGAAAGGACAGAGACAAAGTAGAAAGGAACAGTGGAGTGAACTGGAAAGAAAAGGAAAGACATTATTTAGTACACACACAGCTTCCTATATTCCCCCCCCCCATTTTTGTCACAGAAAATCCACCATGGCTTCTGGGTGTAAGAGATACCCTACCTGGAAATATTCTGAAGACATTCTTTTCCCTGGTTAAAAAGGAAAACATTAAATGTAAGCAGTGCAATAGGAGATACAGGGCCTAGTTGTAAGAATAAAACATTATAATGAAAATGGCTTATTTGGAGAAAATGATATGGACAAAGATGTGGATATGTCTGAAGAACAATGTAGATCTGGTTAGTAAACAAATTAAATAATTCACATCATTCTTCAAGACCCTTTTAGTAGAAGTGTGATTTAACAAGCAATTTCCCAAGCTGTTTGCTCTGTTGGATGTTGCTAGAAAAAAAAGTCAAGCTTATGGCTTGCTGAATTAGTTAACTAGGTTTAGAATCTATCACCCAAAGTATAAAGTACAGAAAGCTGCAGTAAAAGACATCTTGAGTTGGTGGTTATCACTGGGTGTCATTTTCTTATTTTATATTACAAAACACTTGCCCCATATTCTGGAACATTGTGGCTACAGACCATCATGGTGATGCCCTAAATCTACTCTCTATTTCACTTCAGTATAACTCAGCTTTCCCAAGGGAACCCCATCCTAGACTCCATTTCTCAAAAAACAGATATGCCAGTGAGGTCAATGTGGCTTGCTCCAGAGTCAAGTGCACCCTAAGTGCAGTCAGTCTGAGCTTTTCTGGTAATTAGGAACCAGTTCTGCATCCTTGCTGGAAAAAAATATAAATGATGAATACTGGAGTAAGAAAAGCAACTATTCAAAATCACTTCTGAATTTTGTTTCAGGATCCCATTTACACATAAGAGACTGACTATCTCTGTGGCAACTTCGGAATCCTCCATTGGCATGTTTAGGAGCCATGCTGTAATTAAATGTATTTCAGACAACAAAGTATCAGTAGCAGGCAAAAGATTTCAGTTATCAGGCAAGACCATCATCATGGATGGGCTTATTGTAAGGACCAGCAAATACCAGCAAGACACCATGAAAAGACTGCTTGATTCATTTATGTCAAATTTTCCTTTTTGCATTACCACCAATAGACACTTCATTGACATACCTGAGTCCTTATGATCAAGCTACATTACACCTGGTAGCGCACACATTGATGGAAGGTTGCTAGATACAATGTATGAGAAGGAATTTGAACAGCGTGCAAGAAATACTGTGGGAGAATCTGCCTGTTTAACCCTTGATGAGTGGAGAAATGTACACACTGATGCAGTAACATGTGACAAAAGAAGATAGGGTTGCATATCTTTCAGAAACAACAGATACATCAGGAAATGCCCTCACCACAGAATATTTAAAAGTGGTTTAGTTTTGTCACAGACAGTGCTGCAAACATGGTAGAGATGAGACGATAAAGAAGAAACGAAAGGATCCTCCTTCACAACATATGGTTGCAGTACTCATTTAATGCATCTTTCAGCCAAAATCTCAAGTTCATCTTCTCTAGGAATAAAAGAAAACGATGTTGAAGTCACAAAATACTTCATACTAACCATTTTTCTTTAGCATCACGGAAAAGAGCAGGAAGATCCAAACTAATTCTCCATCAAGATGTTCCACGGAATTCAGTGGTTGATTGTTTTGAACAATTTTATTAAGAACAGGCCTAGTCTCATAAAACTTTGAGGAGAAAACAGTGATCAAATAGATGGAAGTACCTGATCCAAAGCACCTAACATTGGACTAAAGAGGAATGCAGAGGATATGTTCAGTAGACTGACACCTATAGTCAGAGCCTTAAACTTCAGCGAAATTGTTGCTGTATTGCTGATGCTGAAACTTGGATGGCACACTGGAGAAATACCTGAACAGAAAGTTAAACTGCAGGCAATAAAGAAGCAAATGGATTAAGCTACCTCTACCTCATTTTCCTGCAAACATTCTTGACCCTCTGGAATAGCATGGGCATCTCAAAATCGCTCCTCAGTTATGCCAATCATACTAAATTTCAGGGCTGGAGCAGAGCTATTCAAATAGTACATGTCTACTGATGAAGTTTTGAACAAAATCACTCCCCTATATTGGTGGAAATCATTAGCCAGGCACCTTGAAACAGAGTTCTTTCAGTTGCTAAGCCGACTTTTCACAGCAGTAGCTTCCTTGGCAGGGACAGAGAAAATATTTTCATCATCTGGTATTATTCACTCAAACCTAAGAAATCAACTGGGAGTTCAAAAAGCAGGAAAACTCATGTTTGTTTCAGTCTATGAATAAAAAGACAGTGGGAGTAGCAAAAATGAGAGTTAGTTCTAAAAGTTTTAAGGAGAGCACACAATTAGTGTTGAGATGACTTGTCTGTTAGAATTAACAACATTTGAAAATTAAAAAAAAAAAAAAGAAAAAGTTTATGGACAGCCGCTAGCTGGCAACTCAAAAGACTGCTGCAATTGCAAATGTGAAAGTTAAGATTTAGTTTAATAAGATATAAGCACTTGTGTTGGCATGCGTGATTTAGTTGTTACCACTCCTATGTATTTTTGCTGCATCTGCGGCTTGATGAGTAATGAGTATTATGGACTATTTCCTAAATTAATAAAAACAAGTTATCTAAAAATTTACACAAAGTATATCTCCAAGATTCTATAAAATGCTGTTATTTAGTTGTAAATTAACATGTTTCAGTGATCAGATTTACAACATAGTTTAACAAATAGATGAAGTATCAGTGGGAAACTTGATTTGAATCAACCCACTCTGGGTACAAAGGAGCATGGCCATTTCTAAGAGTGGGCAAGGCCCAGGGCAAATTGGCCTGTGCAAGCCCTGTTCTGTGCCACCCCAATCCCAGCCTTGCACCAACCCCTCTCCAGCCCCAATCATGGCCTCATGCTGCCCCTGCCCTGTCCTTTGCCACTTCTCTGGCTTGATCCTGGCCTCACACTGCCCCTTCACCCCCACCCTCCCGGCCTGATCTTGCCCTTATGCTGTCTCCCTCACCCCAATTCTTCTTGGTGCTTGCTAGTACATATTGCCTCTAAGGTGTCAAAGCAAGAAGTCACCCCAACATGTCACCCACTAGCGATGGTTCTGGAGAGGAGTTAAATATCATTAACATTTTGCAGACTACACTTCTAGACTGGTAAGTCAAATGTTTATTTAACGGAATTCTGTCAAGATTATGAGACCCAAGAATTAGAAATATGGGGGGGGGGTTAAACCTACTACAACACGTTAGCTTCCACCTGACAACTGTAAAATGAACCAAGACAAGGAAAATTTAAAAAATTGTACACATAACTGCCCCCAAAAATCAGATATTTCACTAGTTAAATAAGTCAAAGCCCTCAACGTCAGACATTCTCTAGGGCAGCTGTCATAGATTGTCAGTTTTAAAGTCTAATCCTTTCAGTGACCCTGTTCAACTAGTTTAAACATTTGAATTACTTTTGGTACTAATAAAGCCAGCCTCGTTCATTCAAACCTATCTGAAGAATTCACAACTAAGAATTTGCTGCAAGTAGCAGTCTGCACAAATCAGTGAGAACAAAAGCTGCATTAATTTATCTAACAATCCGCTACAATCAGTAATCACAAAGAGAGGACTGGAAGGACAAAAATCATACTGTGGTGTTAAAACCAACTTGCAAGGGTTTTTACATACCATAAGCTACACAAGTCATTTTAGTTGATTACTCTCTGGATTAAATACTGGTTTGTTTTTCACAAAAAAAGAAAGTGTTTGGAGCTGTAGAAAAATGAGAAGGTAAGGATTTTTTAAATGCATTCAAGCCTATGGCAAAGAGTCAAGAGCAATACCAGGATTTTAGGATTTGAGTCAGGTGAATGTCCTCATATTTAAACTCAGTCCAGTCTCATTCCTGCTACCATCATTTGCCACACCCATCTGATTGCAGCAGAAGTCTTTGCTGCCTCACAATACCACCAGACTTCAGGACTTGCCATGAGAAGTAAAATTGCCCCTTTCCTTACCCCTCAAATAAGCCTTTAAAGCAACCCATACAAAGCCTTTTCACTGACATTAAACACTGATTCATCAATTAAAAGCAATGAAAATCAGTGATTCACTCTTCTCTCTGATGGAGATGGACGAAGAATCAAACCGCTTTACTTGAGCGGCCTCAGTCTGATCAATCACCCAATGCTACTATAGCTGTAACCTACTTGTCTTGGACAAAGTACCAGAATTCACTACAAAAAAGAAGAAAGAAATCACTAATGTGGTCACAAACATTCTCAGCTAAGTCAAGTATCCCTCACAGTACTATGTGGATTGGTTCTCTCACTTAAATTTAGAGATTGGCAAGCAATATTTGGCCTTTTGGTAGCCCATTGGATCACTATGGTAATTAGATCAATTTGTTCATCACTGCACGAACAGAGTGATCAACATATCAAACTGGACAAAAAGACCACCACAGCAGCAATTTAAAACACTAAGTGGACAAAACTGGCTTATAGCTAGGCTCCAGCAATTTTAATTTTGGTCACCAGAGGGCGCTCCTCCATTACATTGCTACTGTGGAGCTAGGCAACAGACTATTAAAACTGGTCAGCATGGTGACCAGAAACCTAGATTTGTTGAGGCCTGTTGTACAGTAAGCAGTATTAACATTATAGGGTTAAATTTCAAGACTACTGAACAAAAGTGGGAGTCATTGGATTTTTTCTGGCATTTGTACTCTCAAGAGTAATTGCCATGTATAGTATCAGAGGGTGAGCAAATAAAAGAAAAAGTCTAATACAATTCATAGGTTCCTACTTAAGTTTTAGGTACAAACAATATAAAATTAAAACTTGTTTCTTATCTCTCCCATAGGTAACTAGACAATCTCAAGAAAATGTTCTGAAATGCTGTTTACACAGTTACTACACCTCGATTATGTTTTAAGCATGACTTATACATGCTGAGTCTTAATAGCAAACCCAACTCTCTCTCTATCCACCCATCATTAATGCTTTTATCAAACACCCTTCAGGATCATAAGGCCTTTTGAACTGGTGCTGTCACACAGACTAACACGGTATTACACAATCTCCAGTACAACACCCACTAGATTCATCAAAATGTAATATAATTATACTAAGTCAAATGAAATTCCCATCATTCCTAATTAATCCTTAATTAAACTACATCATAACCTAAGGTACTGAAACCTCACTCAATATGCAAATGAAATCACTTCAATATATTTACATATCATTAATTAAAGCTCTGCAGTTCTGTAATGAACACTATGAGATCACTGGTGCCAAAATAAAAATGATATGCAGTTTGTTTAGGCTTGTTTTTTCTCTCTGGATTTTTCTCCACATGGCAACGAAGTAGCATACTAGAGGTAAATACACCTATTGGTTGTCAAGCCCACAAAAAAAATCAGAAAATAGAACGTTAACCCCTTTGAATTTCAAAGCATTAGAAAAAAGGGAAAGGAGAGAGTTCAATATGCAGGTCTTAATGCCCCACATTGTGCAGGTATAAATGACTACGTGCAGCATGAAGAGTGAGATCCTTTGTGTTTCAGTTGTTCCATCTGTAAAATGGGGATAGCTTACTTCATGAAGCATTTTGAGCCTTGGTGAGTGTTTGCTCTGTATTTAGGAAAAATGAAAGGCATTTTTTAGAACTTTTCACTATGGCCAATTATAAGAGTTTGTCTTTGTAGACAGTTTCTCTTACATATGGCAACACCTGCTGCACAAGACCTAAAACATAGCTTTAAATAATGGCAGGGGGTTGGGGGGGGTTGCCTCAGTAATTCCAGATAAATTGTGATCACAACCAGTTTACAAGACGTATTTTTCTGTAAAAGTACAGCTACGTGAAGTTTAAGATGGGATCTGAAAGCCAAGCTGGATTCTTTATTTCTGCTGATTTGCAGAGGGAAAGATATTGCAAGCCAAGTTGGATGTGTGTAGCCTGCATCGTCAGGCAGTTTGCACAGTGCTGACTGACTGGAATTTTAAGAACAGTTCTTACTTGAGAGGTTCTCTTGTATCTCATCAGAAGATTCTTTTTAACAGTCTTTTTAAAATTAGACCTGTAGACTAATTAATTGTCTCTCAGCAGAAATGGAAACTAACTAATCAGCACTAACTGGATGCAGAACTTGCACACATTTTATTTGACAGTTTGGTGCCTTTCACAACAGCATTGGGTAGCTGCATAATTTTTTTTTTTTTTTAAATAAGCTCCATACACACCACTTCAAGCCATCCATTACTGCTACCAAGACCCTCACAACCACACCACTCAACAAATGGGCCTCTCCTTGCACTCTGAAGGCTATCAAACCCAAGCTATCTCTAGCCAAAAGAGGCTATGATCCCTCTGCTAAGAACAAGAGCACTTAGTTCCCAGCCTCTGCTGCTCTCAAGCATTGTGACAGGACAGAGCTCTCTTAAAAGTCAGGATCTGAAGGTCTTGTAGATTCTCCTCTGAGGGGAAGAGGAAAACTAATTCAGAAGAGACAGCAACGTAGGATTTTCTACAAACAGTGGCAAAGTGGAAACACACATTTAGCCCCAATGCCACCTGCCAAGTTCTTTAGTGGAATGAAATGGGACAAATTGAATTACCCTATTTGAACCACTACCAAGATATTAGAGGAAAGAATGTATTGGAGTCAGTGGGAGGGGTAAAATTGTATTTGTGTTATAAATTGCTAAACAAAGTAATTTTATTGCAGTCAAAAACAAATGGCTATAAAATGGCCATCAGGAAGAGGAGCCTTCCAAAGGGAGCAGAGGAGGCAAAAAACCCAACTGGCTTCAAAACTGCGCTTGATCAATTTATTGAAGAAATGGTATAATGGGACAGCCTACTTCAGCAATTCACTCATTTCTGGCTATTGGTGGTAGATAAGCCAAAGGCCTGTGATGGGATGTTTGATGAGGTAGATTCTCACCCCTGGTCTACACTGCCACACAATTTCAGTGGCAGTCAAAAGGAGATACAAGAAGAATCTTCCAATTGTCTAACGCCTGCTTACCAGAGTCTCTTCAGTAGGCTATGCTCCTTGTCAGGGTGGTCTTACTTGATTGAATTCCTGATTGGCCAAGGAGATCAATCTAATGGCAGCAAATCTGCAACCATCAGTGAAGACAAGTCCTCAGTTACTACAGAGAACTGTTTTGTGGATATTTGGCTGGCAAGTCTTGCCCCCGCACTCAGGGTTTAACTGATCACCATCCTCTGGAGAATGTCTTATGGATTCTCTGTACCTTAAAGCCCTTAAACCAGGATTTGAGGACTAACTCAGTCAAAGATTAGGAGTCTATTACAGAAGTGGGTGGGTCAAGTTCTGTGACCTCCCATTGTGCAGGAGGTCATACTATATTAGGCATGCGCAAAATAAGCCTAATCCAGCCCACCAGAGGTCACCATCTGGCTCTCTGCCTCAGCCTGCACTGCCTCCCACCCTCCCACATGCTAGCGTGGGGCCAAGGCTTCGCTGCTGCCATCCACTTCCCCTGGCCAGTGTCACATAGCACCATGTCGGGGCTGCCCCCTTCCTCCTCTCCCAGCCAGTGCTGCAGCTGTGTTGTCCCCTTCTCCACTCCTGGCCAGTGCAGCACTGCTCTGGGGCCAGGGCCTCGCTGCCCCCTTCCACTTCCCTTGGCTGGGGTGGTGCTTCTCTGGGGCTGGGACTGCACTGCCCTCTTCTGCCCCCTTCCCCCTCCCGCTGCATTCCCCTTCTGCCACCCCATCCCCCTGCCAGCCAGCTCTGAGCAGCTCCCTTGCCTCCAGCCTCTCCCTGCACATAGCCCTGGCCCCAAGCCAGGCTCTTCTCCATTTCCACTGGTTCACCTGGGAATTTTATTGCCCAAATCCCTATGACTATATGATCATATTGGCCACTTCTGACAAAGTCCATGAGTCATGCCCAGAAGTCTCAATCAAGATCAGAGCCTCATTGTGCTAGGCACTGTACAAACACATGTGGAGAGAAAAAAGCTCAACAACAATAATGGATTTCAAGAAGGCAGATGAACAAACAAAACAGAGTTAGTTTTTCTAAGGACTTCATTAAGGACACAAAAGCAAACCATCCAACTGAGTAGGAAAGACAGGAAGTATCAAAAGAGCAACCTAGATTAACCAGGAAATCTTCAGTAATCTGAAACAAACAAGTAAAAATTTCCAGAGGGAAATAAATAAGAGTCCTACAGAAAGCAGAAGCTAAGCCAAGTTATAAAAGGATGAATATGAACAAATACATAGGCACAAAATTAGAAAGGCCTAGCTACAAAAAAGATTAATCTAGGTAGAGACATAAAGGATAAGCAAACAGTCTACATACATTAGAAGCAACATAAAGACCAGATAAGATAGGCCATTACTCAGTGAAAGGGCATCAACTGAATGTGGAAATGGAAGAAGTGCTAACTGACTTTTGTTTCAGTTTTCACTGTAAAAGGTTATAATAACTGGTCATCTAAGATAGAGCTGTGGAAACAGATAAGATCAAAGGCTGAAACAAGGAAAGAACAAGTTAAAATGACTTAGACAAGTTAGATGTCTTGAAGTTACAAGTGCCTGATCAATAACATCCTAGAATACTTAAAGAGCTGACAGAGGAGATACCTGAGCCATTAGGTAAAGAATTAGATGCCAGAGAGCTGGAAAAGGGCAAATATAGTAACAGTCTATAAAGGAAAACAGAAACACCCCGGGGATTACAGGCCAGTCAACTTAATTTCAATACTCAGAAAGATAATGAAGCAAATAATTAAGTAATCAATTTGCAAACACCTAGAAGATAAGCAACAGGCAACACGGATCTTTCAAGAACAGATCATGTCAACCAACCTGATCACCTTCTTTGACAGGGCAACAGGTCTTGT
Organism: Podocnemis expansa; assembly: GCA_007922195.1. NCBI lineage: Eukaryota > Metazoa > Chordata > Testudines > Podocnemididae > Podocnemis > Podocnemis expansa. Next base: position 1,327,105 of record ML682098.1, read on the forward strand.
GGAAGGGGGCAGGGAGAGCTGAAGACGTAGCACATCTTGACTGTAGTTAGGCTTCTGATACCTCTCACATGATTTTCTCAAACAAAATAGGGAAATGCAGGCTAATTGGAGCTACTATAAAATGGATGCATATCTGGTTGGAAAACAATTCCCAGAGAAACAAATAAGAAGTCCTGCAGCACTTATGAAGACTAACATTTTTGAGAACCTAAGCTTTCATGTATGAAAGAAAAACTGCAGTATGCCAGAACAGGCCTTGACTAACCCTGCCAGACACCAAGGGGCCAGCCCAAAAGCTGAGGCGCCCCTAGGTGCCTGGAAGGGAAGGGCCTTGCCACCACTATCACTTCTGCACCACCACTGGAAGAGCATGCAAAAGACCGCACCCCCCCACAAAACTGCTTTTGGCAGCATGGCTGTTGGGGGGAGGGGGGGGAGACAACAACGCTGGAAATGTCAGCACTGCTGGCTCTGTTTTTGGGCACTAGGGGGCATTCACCTCTCTGGCTGCTAGATGCTGAAGGAACCAGTGGGAAAATCCTGGGTGCCATGGCAACTTAGCACCCAGGATTTGTCAAGCCCTGTGCCAGCCACACACACACACAGTGGGAGGTCACAAAGTCAATTTAATTTAATTTAAACAGTTAAGATGTGGGCCATTAACAGTTAATTCCCTAACATATCATAGTTTTCATTTCATACATCTGAGAAAACGGGTTATAATCCGGAAAAGCTTATGTCTTAATAAATCTGTTAGTCTTTATAAATGCCACCAGACTCCTTATTTGTTTTGCTGAAATAGACTAACACAGTTATCCCACAAGAAGTTGTCATTCCCACAGAGTAGTTATCCGTGGTTCTCAGTCAACTGGAAAGGCATGTCGAGGAGGATCCCACAGGAATCAGTTCTGGGTCCAGTTCTTTTCAACATTTTCACCACCAATTTAAATAATGGCAGAGAGAACACACTTTTATACAATTTGTGGATGATACCAAGCTGGGAGGAGTCGCAAGTGCTTTGGAGTACAGGATTAAAATTTAAAACGATTTTGAAAAACTGGAGAAATAGTCTAAAAAAATAATAGGATGAAATTCAGTAAGGACAAATGCAAAGAATACTACTTAAGAAGTAATCAAGCAGTTGCGCACACATAAAAATGGGAAATGACTCTCTAGGAAAAAGTACTAAAGAAAGTGATCTGAGAGTCATAGTGAATCACAAGCCAAATAGGAGTTAATAGCATAACACTGTTGCAAAAAATAAAAGCAAACATTCTGGGATGTATTAGCAGGAGTGTTATAAGCAAGACACAAGTAGTAATCCTTCTACTCTACTCCACATTGATTAGGCCTCAACTGGAGTAGTGCATCCAGTTTTGGGTGCCAAACTTCAGGAAAGATGTGGACAAATTAATAAAAGTCCAGAGAAGAAAAACAAAATGTGACTGAACATCTAGAACAGGTGTGGCCAAACTGCAGCTCAGGAACTGCATGTGGCTCTTGAATGAAAAAGTGTGGCTTGCAGAAGAGCGTCAGCAAATCAATTTAGCAGGTAAAAGTATACGGCTCTTGAAGGTTTAATAATCAACTTGTGTGGCTCTTGAGTTCCATAAGTTTGGCCACCCCTGGTCTAGAATATGAGGGAAGATTTTAAAAATTGGGTTTGCTCAGTCAGGAGAAAGAGACTGAGGGGGTTTCAAGTACATAAAAGGTTGTTACAAGGTAGAGGCAGAAAACCCGCTTGCCTTAATCTCTGGAGATTTGAAAAGCAGAATGGGCATAAATTGAAGCCAGGGCATTTAGACTGGACACAAGGAAAATCTACATAAGTGTCAGATAATTAAGCAGCAGACTAAATTGCCCAGGGAAGTTGTGGAATCTCCATCACTGAAGATTTTAAGAGCAGGTAAAACACATAAGTCAAGGATGGGTTAGGTCAGTGGTTCCCAATGGGGGGGGGGCAAAGATTCCAGGGTATCTATGAGGCTTTAGCAATACTGAGGTCACTGAGTCCAACCTCCACAGGAGGCGCAGCAGCCCTGAGTTCTGTGCCACTCAGAGCAGAGCAGGCCCCCAGCAGGGAGCACAAGTCCAAAACTACACTCCGGCGGGAGTGGAGGAATACCCCCCCCCACCCCACACACACACGCGCGCACGCCAAGAACCCAGCTAGACAGGAGCAGCACTGAGCCAGTGGGGGACCTGGAGTAGCCCCAGTCAAACCCACTGAGTCCATCTCCATTACCCTCAACCTACAAGGGACGGAAAGAGACAGGGCCACATGGGATGTTTGCAGTGGCAGCCGCATCAAGGAAAGCTTAGTTTCTTACTCAGGTGAGTAATTTATTAGGTAATTTAGACTTATCATTCTACATGTTTATAGGAATTGTATATGCTTATGGCCAGTGAGGGGTGGGGCAGGGCAGAGGGAGATGGGGGGGCATGTTTTGACTTGTGTTAACGGAGTGGGGGGCTTCCTCAAAAAGGTAAGGAACCACTGGTCTAGTCAATGCTTGGTCCTGCCATATGTACAGGGGACTGAACTAGATGACCTCACTCAGTCCCTTCCAGTCTCATGATTCTACAGAGAAAGCGCCACAGCCACAAAGACCGTTAAACCCATCATACCTCAGATGTTTGCTGCAGTTAAATATGGAAAAGGGAAGTCCTCAAGGACAATATTTGTTTCTTCTTCCACTGATATGCACACATGGATCTTCAGTGCTAGGCACAGTTTTCTATCTGAACAAGCAGAACTTTCTGTTGTTAAGCCTTTGATGTCCATGGCGGTCAAGCACCAATACAAGATTTTTAAAATATTTCAACCCAGAACAGCACTTACACAAGTTTTCAGAACTCACTGGGTGTTACCGTTAGCATGGACTTCAATTGAGCAATGAGCTGTTGTGTTCCTTGAGAGAGCCTTGTCCGACCCCAATATATTTCTTCAAATAAATGCACGCATGTATCATGGGCATACTTGAAAGAGAAGCACCTCTTTCAATATATTCCTCCTGGGGACATCTAGAAATAAAAATGTCATCTGCAAACTACAGTGACTGAATGATTTAATCAAAAATAAAATGTAAAAGAATCTCATAATCCAGAGTTCAAATAGCAGTTTGAGAGACAGCTAGATTTGGATAAATCAAATTTAAGGGGCAAATAAGAATAGTCACTTATACAAGCATTTTTAGAAGCACTTTCTGGGCAGAATCTCTCTGTACTTTCCAGCTGGCTGCTGAGTGGAGGGGCACATAGCTTAGCCCTGAGCTATTGTGAGTGCCACTGGCACATAACAAAGGGAATGTGTGAGAGAGGTTTAGGGAACCAAACATGTTTTAAACTGATTCGCAGAGCTGGAAAGGAAGCTTGTGTGCCTGAGTCACAAAGAAAGTCTAAACCTTATGCTACAGTATGTCCAGTCTTTTATTTGCTCCAAGCCATAACATCTGCTCCCCATAATTTAAATAAGGAACAGACAGGCCATCAGACATTCAAAAACCTCTGAGACCAAAACCAATCCAGCGTAACCAAGGTTTTGGAGTCTCTTGTTACAAGCATGTTTAAGTCAAATACAAGTTAAACACCCATCTTATAAAACCAAGCAAGCAAATGCCAACATGGAACAACAAATACAAAATGCACTTGCATTTGTTTCATTTTATCTGCCCTACGGTGAGGCCATGCTCAAAGAAAAGCGCACAGGATAAACAGACATAAGACTACTGTGTAACTGTCCAGAAACCTCCACTCCTCCAAAATTTCCTACAACAAAACAGAACTGCTGCCATGAAAACTCAAAATAAGCCATGACATTCTCTTTACATACAAGTGAGTGTGTGTTTCATCTCATTTAGTATCACCCACTGCCTTTGACACCAAGGGTACCATTGAAGATAAAACTATATGGCCTTTAGTTTGGAAATGTGGTAGAAAAATGGCATACAAGTTAATTTTTCAGTACCAAGGGCCATATTAGGATACTCATGTTAAGCAAACCACATAATAAAGAACATTTTCTACATTAAACACGATTCACTAATAACTATTCTTTAATACATCACCCAAATTCAATTAGCTCAAAAGTTTACACAAGAAAGCACAAAAAAACCTAGACATCACCAGGAGCTTATAGATCAGAGTAGCCAAACTTATGGAACTCAAGAGCCACACAAGTTGATTATTAAACCTTCGAGAGCTGCACTGAGGCATATAGCCAGGTACTTTTACCTACTCCAAAATTACTAAGTTTAAAATTCATTGCACACTTTAATTTTACCATAAAAAGAGGACAAATATCGATCCTACTAATGTCAGATTCTAATAATTACTTAAGGTTACCATGAAAATTAGGCCTATACAGTAAAAACTTAGCTGCTGCTCGATGTAAAAGACTGCAGGCTAGTGGTGCATTTTTTAAAATCCTGACCATGCTGCACTTCTCCCCACCATCCTGACCCTTGCCTGAACTCCTAGGCTAGGGCTGCTTTCCTAAACTGATTTGCTAATGTTCTTCCAGGAGCTACAATTTTTCATTCAAGAGCCACATGTGCCTCCCAAGCTGCAGTTTGGCCACGCCCATTATAGATGAACAACTGATACACTCGGTGGCCAAAATCCAAATCCAAATCCATTCACTCTTAACACCACCATTCCCCCCCTCACAAAGAAAATAAGTCACATAACCCACATCAACTCAATTTCTTGCTGCTTTTGTTGTCTTTCCCCATCCCTCCACTGCTTCTCCTCCCTCAGCCTCCCTCTTGCTCATTTTCCAATGTTTACCTCCTAGTCCCTCCACAGTTCTGAGACCATTTCCTTTTTTAAAAATGGCATAGCATGGGCAACACACTATACTGGACATTCCAAGTATCTGGTTGTCACCCCTTTGAGTCTACCCATTTCTGCTCGGAGATTGTAACTGCAATGTTTGTATTTTCTTTTAGTTTTCAAATCCAAAGCAGTGAAAAGTAATACTTCCTTCAGATCAGGGAACAGCCTACACCATAGGAGGCAAACTACAAATAATCAACCACCACCATAAGTGGAAGGGGCCAGGAAGTTAATTTAGTTTGGGCTGGTCCTGCTTTGATCACAGGTTGAAATAAATGACCTCTTGCAGTCCCTTCCACCCCTAATATATGATCACCTACAACTCCTTAACTGTAAAAATCATTTACCAGTAGTAAAAGTCCCTCTCAGTTGCACTTTACCCAGGAACCATTCAATTCCAATACCCAATTTTCCCAAAATCATTTGAAAATTTCAGCAACACACCTGTTTTTTCCTTGATCTCACACAGCACGCTGAAAAGAGCTGGTTTCATTCTGTGGCAATTCAAAGCATGTTTTCTGAAAAGAAGAGAAGAAAAGGATGAATGAATGCTGAGTGGGAAAAGAAAAAGGCAGGAGTGTCAAGGTCTATAAAGTATTGATTCCTCATTTTACAAATATATGGAAATTAAAGCATTAGATTAAGGTAAATTTGGAAAGTCTGATCATACAGTCCACTCAAGTGCATCAGCAGAAACACTTCACCAGAATAATTTATAGCATTGAAATACTAAATTGCTTATAGTTGGCAGAAGCAAAACAGAAGTTAATCTCTGAAGAAAGTGTATTTTTATGATCTAGTCAACAAATGACTGCTATTGAATTAGTTTTCTTCCACTTGCTCTGACAAAGTAGCTCCTCTAAAATGAGACATCTGCATTTTTACATTATATGGATTCAGAACATTATAAGCAGAACAATTAGCATTGATCAATTGAATTTTTTTCTTCATTTTAATCAAACTCAGAATATCAGTCTCCTGACAAAAGGAGCTTTTCCTCTAGAACAAACGGAAGTAGCAGCATCCAGAGAATTGTTGGGGTGTCTGCACAGGAGGGATGAAAGGCAGACACACTTTTAAAGAAGGGGGAGGACGTAATGGGATCAGGAGCAGTCTGGTTGTCCGTTAAGAGACACCTCGTGCAAGCAGAAGGACTTCGTGCCAGAAACCACCTCATGTATAACTTGTATTCCACATTATGAATTGATAACAATGCAGAATAAGTCTGATTACATTGCTAGCATGAAATTATTGCATACATTAACTGCTTCTTTGGAGCCGTTACGATGTTTGCTATGAATATATTCAAAGCACTATTTGAATATTATTTGATATATATCATCTTGAAGCACCCAAGTAACTGTCAAAGAAAGATTAACACAGCTGCCCCTTTGGAACCTAGTTCAGCAAAAACAAACAAGCAGTCCTGTAGCACTTTTAAAGACTAAAAAAATTATCTATCACATGAGCTTTTGGGAGAAAATTCCATTTCATCAAATGCTTCAAGATAGGGAACTTGTCAAAGAAAGGGTTCAGAACAGGCAATCTGATACAGCTGTAGCTGGATGGGCACTTGAGCCCCACTAGCATGTCCATCTATTTTTCCAAACAACCTAAAAACATTTTCCTTTGATGGAAGAAGCATCATGCGTTTAAGCACCAGAGACCACCTCATTTTTTTGTTCTTGTTCATCCAAACAGAAATTATGAGATGGGGAAAAGGATTGATAAGTATGTTATATCTGTTTGTGGAAAGAGAGAGTATATCAGAGTATGTTGCATTGCCATGCATAAAAAAAGTCTACTTTATTTCAGCATATCCTTGAACATAAGAATGGCTAGACCGGTCAGACCAAATGGTCCATCTAGCCCAGTGTTCTGTATTCTGACAGTGACCAAAGTTAGGTGCTTTAGGGGAATGAACAGAACAGGTAATCACCAAGCCATGGATCCAGTTAGCCATAACCCCCTAAATATATCTAATGTATCACTTCAGAATTATTTCTTATTTGTACTTCATTAATGCCTAACGAGCACTGCTCACAAAAAGATGCAGGAACTGCCTCAAGCAGCTTACAATTGACATGACAAGATAGATGAAGGTTAGGATATAAAATATAAAGTGATCATGGGGAAGACATACATGTTTTGTCAGGACAGTTTTATTTTTTTGATAGCTTATTCTTTTAAATGGGAAAATACTCATTTTTGTATGCTATGGAAATTGATTTTATACAACTCACTAGGAGTCATCTATGGAAATACACTTGGTTTCACAGTACACTACCAACAGTGTAAAGGGATACACAACTAAAAAACACTTTTATCACTAAATTTTTAATCTACTTTGAAAAGCAGCTACTCCATTACTTGTAATTGACAGGAAAAACAAACTTGTTTTATATCTTTTTGACAGAACCTGCAAAGAATAATCACATTTGCTGTTTCTCCTGCACAGCCAGTCTGAGTGGGTCATTCACAAAACAAAGCATATTTTACGAAGCAGAACATGCAAGTGTAAATCCACAAAATTTTATAAGAAATTGAGTGGCAAGTGCATTACCTAAAACTATTTTACTTCTCCCCAACTGACTAGGTTTGGTAGTTTTAAATAGGTACTTATAAGTTCAGAGTCTTCCTGGTCTGCAAATGAACTATTTTCAAAACATGTTTCACTACATTTGGGACCAATGTTACAATCTTGCGTACATCAGTGGAGGGAATGGAGTTGCCTTACCACAGGTTTGTCCAAGCTGCAGCTCAGGGGCCAGACTCCGGCCTGCCAAGGGCTTTCATCTGGCCCGCAGAGTGCTGGCTGCTGCAAGAGCCTAGGAGCGGGGGCTGGCCAGGCCCTTGCCAATTTCCCGCCCTCTGCACAGCTCAGCTACAATCCCTCCCCTCCTCTGCCCTGCTCTCCATGCTCTGCCTTGCCCTCTCACACAGGCACCCCTGCCCCCCTTGTCCTCTGTACACAGTGCAAGCAAGAGTAATGCCAAATATCACACTTATTATTTTATTAAACTTTATTAATAAGATTGATTTGCATCTCTTGTCAAAAATTTTCTCACTGGCTCCCCAACTGAAAAAAGAATTGCTATGGGGCCCCTCACCCAAAAAGGTTGAGCCACCCCTGCCTTAGCACATTCTACACTTTCAAGAGATTATACACAGAATGAAAAAAATATGAAAGATTTTGAAACCCTTACACACACCACACACACACACACACACACACAATGTACCCCGTATATCTTATCTAAGGAGTTTGGGATGGAACTACAGGAGTTCTAAAACACCCTGATGAGATGGATTCTTTACCAGAACAAATGCAGTTTTCACTATACCAAAATATACAAGAATGCTGAGTTAATTCCTTTGCCCTTTTTCCAAGGCCAGTGATTTCTGCTTCTCTATCACTGGTGAAGCTCTTTCAACTACCATCTCAGTCAATCTCACCTCTAATCACACAAAAGGCATTATATTTTATTTCAGTCTCATTCAGAAGCCTTAAAAATAAGCTTGGCTAAGTGTTCTTGCAGACTCTGGTACCTTCATTTTTGTTTTGCAGACATTTGCTGTGGGATCCTTACGCACAGCTGAATACTTAAGCTACCTGAAAATCTCATGCACCACCAGACTGCTTCACTGAAGACACAGCAATGGCATCAGCTATGGTCTCTCTCTCTCACCAAAAAAAGCTATGCCATATGCTCAATGACACACAGATTTAGCTGCAATTGCTTCTTAGCTGCAAGGCACACTGTGAACCATTCTCACAAAGTTCCAAAGGGGCAGCCGCGTTAGTCTAGTTCAGCAAAACAAGCAAGGAGTCTTATGGCACCCAAAAGACTGAAATTTATTTATAGCTTGAGCTTTCGTGGGAGAAAATCCCACTTCTTCAGATGCTTGAAAGATAAGGGAACTTACAGAATGGGAGGAAATAAATGCAGGGATCAGGTCACACTATAACAGCAAATCAAAGCAGTTGTTAAGATTCAAACACTGGGAAACAGCATATAGAGCAGGGGTCTCAAGCATGCGGCCCTTAAAGCTATTTCCTGCAGCCCGCAACAACATTACTGTTACTGATATTTGCAATATTGTTGTATGGAAAGTTTTCCAGTGATGCAGCCCTCGGGCTAATGTACTAGTCCTCATGCGACCCTTGTGGTGATTTGAGTTTGAGACCCCTGATACAGAGGAAGATGAGATCGAACTACCTGTTATAATGAGAAAAAAATCCGAAGTCCCTATTTAGTCCTGAAGCAGCACTGTCAAATTTGCAAATAAAGTTGAGCTCTGCAGCTTCTCTTTGAAGCCTCATTACAACAGGTGATTTGACCTCATCTTCTTCTATGTGCTGTTCCCCAGTGTTTGAATCTTAACAGCAGCTTTGGATTTGCTGTTACGGTGTGACCTGATCTGATGACTTGCACTTCCCTATGTTTATTTTCTCACATTCTGGAAGTTCCCTCATCTTCCAAGCATCTGATGAAGTGGGATTTTCTCCCACAAAGGCTCACGCAATGAATAAATTTGTTAGTCTTTAAATGCCACAAGACTGGTTGTTTTGCTCATCCTCACAAAGTTTGTTAGAACATTTCTCTGAGGAACAGGGCACTAAACAATCTGACATTTCTCTGGGGGAGATTTTTAAAGGCACTAATGGCAATTAGGCACCTATCTCCCACTGAAAAGTCCATGGAAGTGATGCCTGTCATTTGTGCCTTTACAAATTCCCCCCGTCTCCATCACCTGTGATTACCTTTTTTGTCATTTTTAAATTACTATTTAATGCAAGTACATTCAGAGCCAGGAATAAGCGCTTTTTAGATGCTTTCTTTAACCATGAACAAGGTCATCTTGATATTTCTTACACAGCAGTACTCCAGCTATCGATAAGGACTTGAAAAAGGTACTCTATTTACAATAGACAGCTGCAAGCCTCCCATAAATATTACTAAAATACAAGAATTAAAGAAAATATCAGAAATTGAAATCCACTGATCAGGTTCCTTCAATACATGAAACCAAAAAAGGCATAATGTATGTTACCAAATACCTAAGCAGATCAATATGTGTCTATAGACAAGCAGCCAGAGAACAAAGGCAGCTGAAAAGAAAGCCAAGTCTATTGTCCTTGTTTTATGACAAACAATCAATTCCAGGCCTTAAAACTCAGCTCCTGTAAAAATAAGGCTAAAAATGTCAATTTACACACTAAGCAATAAGCTAGATGTGTTATAAAGCTCAGAAATAGACTAACCAGAAGTCATTCCACAGCTAATGTGGCCATATTTATTCTTGTGTAGAAAGATAAAGTTGATGAAGTAGTCTATTTAATATCAATCTTAATGTAGTCTTTGGCAAATGAATTTTTTTTTAAATAAAATTTCAGCTCTTCAGTTTTTAGCTTGCAATCTAAAATTCAGACTTTAAACACTGGAAGTTCAAAACTCAACAGGGCCTATGAAGCTCTGAGGATTCGCAATATAGTATAGTTCCATATGCAGATTTTTTTTTAATATTTAGTAAAATTACACTCTAGCAAATAAAACAATTGTATCTAAATAGTGACCATGTCATCTCAGACATAGATAGGTGTTCCAAGGCATTCTGCCTAACATCCCGGAAGCATCTGCATTACCAGTTACACTGGGATTTGAGGAGGGTTGCTTTGCCTTCTTTACAATGACACACAGGCCTTACCTAGATTCTTGGTTTGCAAGTAGACGGCACAGATGGACCTGTTATTCTCTAGTGCAAGAACCTAGGTTATACATACACATTTCACATGAAAGGGGCACTTAAATTTCTGAGCCTTAAAAACCTGTGCTTAAAAGACATTTTTCCAAAAGGTTTCTATTTTCTTAAAAAACCAAAACAAAACCACACCACCACTGAAAATAGATAAAGCAATTTAGCCTACACTATAAGCACCGGGACTCCATAATTCATTTATTTTTTCTGGCAAAACAAGGAAACCTCCTAAGCATTCAACTTTTTCAGCTCTTACAGATGAGTTTTTAAATAAAACAGAACTGCAGTGTCTTGTGTACCACACAAACTAACCTGTGCCCACACTTATATAGTAGCTATAAAGAGTTCTAATGTTCTGCTACAGTGACTGATGAGGAAAACATATTAGAGGAAGACTCATACCCAGCAATGCGTAACATATAAGGGAAGTCAAACAGTAACAAGCATCATTCCATTAACATTTATCATTTCAACATGCATTGTTTTTCAGTAAGAGGAACACAAAAAAAAGTCTCTACATGTCCCGCTGACTCAAACCAGTCCAAAATATGGTTCTATCTCATAGTTTTTTTTCAAACAATATCTTTATAATCTACAAAATGCTAACTTGACACATACTCTCTCCTAAGAAGTCCCTCTAATTACATGGTTAGAACATGCAACTAGTTTTACTTATCTTCAGATCACACCAAGTATGTTTATGGACCTGGAGTTTATTTTTAGTAAGTCAGTGGAGTTGGTCAAATCTTCTTCTGCTCCGTTTCCACAAGTGTATTAAAACCTGCTCTGCCATTTCTAACAGCATTTTCAGCATCATTTCAGCTGCTGACACCAACAGGTAGTTTTCCTAGCATAGACAAAGCTTAAAAATGTCCAATCAAGGAAACTTCACAGATTAAATAAACCTTGGCTTATGGAATTTATAATGGAAAGTCAGCCAGGTTCTTAACCAGTCACAAGTCACCAACCAGAATATGATGCATGGGCATTCATTTGCTTAATTTCATAAACCAGATCTGTACTACAATCTTCCACTTTCCAAACAGCTGGTCAGCAACCCAAAAGATAAGAAGAGCCATTTAAAAAAATTCCTTCCATAACCAAGTGTTTTGAGAGCTGCAATGGGTGTAGCCCCCTTTGGGGGGGAGATGGTAAAGGTGGGACCAAGGCAGCTGCTGCAGGGTCCCTGGTGGTGGTGGGGAGCCTGGAACCAACAGGCTCTCCCAGCAGGGTCCCCTGGTGGCAGGGTGGAGCCAGGGGCCTGGGGTGCAGGCCATCTCCAAGATCCCTTGGCAGCAGGGCGTCCAGGAGCCCAGACCCGCAAGGGGACAAAGGGCCACATGTGGCTCCGGAGCCACAGGCTGCAGACCAGTGTCTACTGACCTCTTAAAACTGGGTTATGCCAAGTAAGAAAAACACAGAATTAATTACAAGAGAGCCAGTCAAGGGCACAGACACCTCCCAGGCATGGGGGGGGAGGGGGGAGAACCATAGAAAACAATTATGCTGATGTTTTTACAACTATTCACTGCAATTATCTGTTTCCCCTTGAGAATCACAAGATAATACAACATGCACAAAAGAGAATGTACTCCTCATATAGGCCTTTCCGTTTAAACACAAATACAGTTACTTCTTGCCCAAGTGAGGGGTGATTCAGGCACAGTGCAGCCAGATGCTGTGTAAACTGGTCACACTTAGCTCTGAGAAAGCACCTCAGCCTGGAAACAATTCACCCCTAACTCAATGCTGTGTGCACTCCCCACCCGCAGTTCTCTGCCAGAGCACTTTAATTCTCACCAGCAATCACAACCTTGCCATTTTTCTACCAAAGTCAAATTATATGGTAGTTGTGCAACAGATAGAAATAATTTTCTCTTGACTCACTAGGGGCTGTTCCATTAAGGCAGCTACTTTGTAAACACAGAATTCTAAGAAACCGACCAACCTCCCTGCACCATAGGCAAGTGTGAAACAATCCACTGTCCCTCATAAATCGCACAAAAGTACAACTCCTCCTCCGTCGATACACAAATTAACTATTCATTCCCCACACTGAATCTCGGCACACTCCTCCTTTCTAAGATGAGAACAAAGACGCATAATTAAAATTTCTCCGGACCGAAATTAGCAAGTAATTCAAAATCTAGATCCACAGCCTTAGCCCTCCATGATCAGTGTTCAAAGGAGAAAGGAAAGGAAGGGAAACTGAGCAGCTCAGGAACTCAGTCAAAGCCTCCCCTCCCTTCTGGGTCACCAGTGCCAGGCAGCCGGCGGTGACTGCTCAGCAAGCGAGGGTCTCAGAGTGACGCCAAGCCCCACCATAACCTCCCCCGCCCCAAGGCCGCCTCCCAGCAGCCGAGGACTGCGGGGCCTGGAAGACCTGCTCGCCCGAGCCGGAGCCGCCCCAGGCCAGAGAAAAGGGGCTCTATCCGGCCCTGAAAGCGGCGGGGGACCCACGGCTGGGCGGGAGCGAAGGCGGGGACGGCTGGCTGGGGGGTGACGGGCCCCAGCGTGTCGCGCCCCGCACAGGCTCGGAGCCGGCGCCGGGACCCGGCGAACCCCGGCCCGGCCCGGCCCGCCCCGCTCCCCGCGGTACCTGGCTTGCGCCTCGTCCAGGCTCTGGTCGGTGATGGCCATGATCTGCTGCAGGATGTCGCCGGTGTCCTGGTGCCCGGGGGGCGGCGGGCCGGGCTGGGGCTGGGGCCGGGGCGGGGCGGCGGCCGGGTCGCCGGCGGAGGGGGGCGGCGGGATCCCGCCGGGCAGGGAGAGCCCCGCGCCGTGCGCCGCCGCCAGCAGCCGGGCCGGGTCCTCCATGGCGCCGGGACGGGACAGGGGCCGGGGCGCCACTGACGAGCTCGCGGCGCGGCCCGAGCGGCTCCCACACAACAGGCCCCGGCCGCCGCGCGCCGCGCCCCGCCCCCTCCGGCGTGACCCCGCCCCTTCCCGGCGCGCGCCGCCGCTTCCGGCCAGCCGCGGCCCTCGGGCCCCACCCCGCAGACGCCGAGCGAGGGGCGGGTCCCCTGCCACTGCCCCGGCCCGCCCCGGCCCGCCGCCTAGCGGTGCGGCCCCCCCAGGGTGTCTGGCCACAGCGCAGCCGGGGGGGGCCAGGGAGCGGGCCGGGGCAGGGCAAACACAGCCAGAGGTGGCCTTAGGGAATTGGGGGCATGTTCTCAGTGATGAGCTGTGTCCTCACCTCGGTTAATTCATTGGCTAATCAGTGGCACAGCGATTCCCTTGTCACTGATCTGTCCCCATGGGGCCAGTTTGTCTAAAGCCGCTGGCCAGGGATTGAAAACGGACAGCGTGTGAGTGCACAGCTATGGGAGAGCACCTGGCGTCACTTTCTCTGGTCCATGCACATGGCTCCGTGAGCTACACTCAACCTTGCAAGGCAAAAGTTTCTGGAGTTGTGTCTGGGGTTACTCAGTGGGGACAACCCTGTGAGGGGCTAGTGAATGGGCACGGCCTCTGTCTGAAGGACCGCTCACACCCTGGCAGCTGGCGTGAACTGATGCAAAAGTTGGAGCCCTGATGTGACAGCTCAGGAGACACAGCAGCCCACCAGTCCAGTTTGGAGGAGGGGACCATTATCTTGCCACCACTGTCACCTCCCCACTGTCCCTGTCATGGCCCCATCACCACACCTCTGTACCAGCCATTCGCCGACTGTCACCTCCTAAATAACCACCCCAGGGGCCAGGCCCCCCGATCACTTCCCAACTGCTCCTTTTTAAACTGCCCTCCCCCACTATGCCCAACTGTTTTGCTGCAGACTGCTTACCTGCCGTTCCCAACTGCCATTATCCAGTTCAGCCCACTTGCCCCAGCACTTCACAGGGACAAGATCCAAAGGGGTAGCCATATCAGTCTGGTTCAGCAAAACAAAGGAGGAGTCCTGTGACATTTTTAAAGATCTGCAAATGTTTGTACTGCATGAGCTTTTGTGGGTAGACTGCAACTTGGTCAGATGCATGAAGAACTTAATAGGTACCACACTGCAGCCCCACGCCTGGCAAGGGGCACCCATCTCCCACATGCTGGTCATATTCCAAATAGGCCCGGGGGTGTCACACTTTATTGTTCTGGCTCTGTCCATGGGAATACAAGACCAGAGTACCAGGCAAGCCTGCATTTGCCTGCTCTTGGGCCCCAGGGTCATCCTAGTCCCTGCTGCCACTCTCAACTACGCCAGCACAAATTGCTCTTTCCCTTGACATCATCTTCTCAAGTACAACTTCTTAACTCCGAACTAAGTATTAAGCCTGGTCCATATTGCACCTAATTCGACCTGAGTGCTGAAGTCCAAACTAACCAGGAGTACTAACTGGTTCCAATTAAGCATTCCATAGTTCGAACTAAGAAATTTCTTGGTTTGAAGTAGGGAAAGCCTAGTGTGGCCATGGGCTAAATTAGTCCAGGTTAAGCCTCCTTTGCCAGCGTAGACATAGCCTAGGATGGTGGTGAAGTATTGGAATGGGTTACCTAGGGACGTGGTGGAATCTCCATCTTTGAAAACACTGAAGGCCTGTTTAGACAAAGCCCTGGCTGGGATGATTTAGTGGGAGTGGTCCTGCTTTTAGCAGGGGGTTGGACTAGATGATATCCCTTCCAACCCTATGATTCTATGATCCTATGAACTTAGACTGAGTAGTACAAAATGAAGTAAACAATTCAAAATGGAGTTACACAATTACAGTATGGAGTTACAATTGAATGAATGAGCTTGGTATTTTTATCAATGAATATTCCACATAGAAATTTCTGTTTGAAGCAATTCTATGGTATAAATTCATCTTTAGCCTTACAAAGCTGTAGAGGAATTCTCAGTAAGCAGGGGCCACAAACTTAGTGAGAAGTAGAGTTTTATTCTACACAGCTGCGGACCCAAGGGCAAGTACCCAAGAGCCCCAAGAATAGTGTACATTATTCTTATATAGTGATATATTACATCATATGACAAAGCATAATCTATTGCTGTATAGCCAATGAAATTCTGGGTCCCTCCATTTTGCACCAAAATTCCCCTGATTACAACCCCTGCTTTTGACCTGCCTTACCCCCACATAACCTCCAATCATAATTCACTTATGCCACAGGCCTCTGGCCTTGTCATAGAGCTGGCCCAAATGGATTTTCTTTCATCTAGGGTAGATTGATCTTTTAGAATTCTGCAGGAAAATCCAAACACCTTCTCTGTTTCCAAATTTCAGTACAGCTTGTCCCTGAAGCACAGACACAGACTCAGTGAAGCTCCTTACAGTTACCTTATCAGTTAGTTGCTTATACTGGCCCTCTTCCAGACGTGCTAGAGAAACTGCACCTTCTTCACCCCCCCTCCAGACCTCCCAAGCTATCTGTGTCTCAACGCTGTTAGGCCTCAGCACACTGTTGGGCCTCAGCCACGGAATTCTTCCACAATCCCCCCACCTTTGAGGCTACGACACATTGTGGCGTAGCTCACCTTCTCTAATTCTAGTTCCTGTGCCCTTACCCTTCGAACTACCTTGCACCATTTTTCTGTTACTTTCCTTCTGAAAGCATGATTTTAGCACACAGCACAAACCTTTATAACCCAAATTCAGTATGACAACAAATAGAATCAGTGATATCAGTCCAGATATTAGTCGTTTTCCCCACACTCCCAGGTCTGGTATCCAAGACCACAACCAGGATAGAAGTCCGCTGTCTTCTTGTTGACTCATTCATCTCTCAAGGGCCTTTAGGTCTTTCAAGCGAGACTTGATCTGGTGTGAATGGTCACTTAGATTAAAGCAACAGAGTCCATCGAATTCTTCACAGTCATGGCCAGTGCGAAGTAGTAAATAGTTCAGGGCCAGGCAGTTCTATAACACTGCTTTTCTAATTTCTGCTTGTTCTTCATTTAAGGCTTTATGGCAATGGGAAGCATGCATCCAGGTTGGACATCCTTCACACTTAATGGCGATGTGGGTGACCAGCAAAATTTGGTATGGTCCCGACCAGCAAGGAGCCAGACAATTCTTTCTTCTGAATTCTTTGATCAGGACCCAATCTCCAGGCCAAAGAGTATGGCAGGTCTCAGTCACAGGAGGGAGATGAGCAGCTTTAACCTGTGAATGAAAAGACTGGAGTGCATTGGTTAAGGTGATACAATACTGCACAATTTCATTATCTAGCATCACAAGCCCTTCCCTTCTCAAAAGGGCTTTGGGTTCCAGTCTGGCCCGCATCAGGCATCTCATTACTATTTCAAATGGAGTGAGGCCATGTTTTTTATGTGGATGGTTCCGAACTGACATGAGAACAAAAGGGAGGGCCTCTGGCCAAGACATCCCAGAGTCCTGCACTAGCTTGGCCAGGCGAGTCTTCATGTCTTGGTTCTTTCGTTCTACCTGGGCACTACTGCTAGTATGGTACAGGGTATGAAACTGCAGGCTAATGCCTGAGGTCTTGCAGATGGTCTTTATCACCTGACTAGTAAAGTGAGTCCCCATGTCACAGTCTATAGAAATTGGTAATCCCTATCTGGGGATAAACTCAACAAGAGCTTTGCAACTGTTGCTGCGTCTGCTCTATGACATGGAAATGCCTCCACCCACCCAGAATGTGAACAGACAACCACTGATAAATATCGGTAGCCCCGTGCAGATGGTAATTCAGCAAAGTCAATTTGGAGGTTTGGAAATGGCCCCTCAGAACAGGGGCATGCTGAAGATCAGGTAGGCTCTGTCTTACCCATGTTGTGCAACCGACATGTGAGATAGAAGGCACACAGCTGTTTTGCTTCAATGCTTATAAAGGGAGCAAACCAAAATTTTGAGATATTACTGCATAGCCCTCCTTTGTTAGACTGCGCGCCCCAATGAGCCACTTGGACTAAATGCTGGACTAAAGCCCAGGGGACCAGAGGTCGGCCATCAGGATGTTGCCAGGTGTCTTGATCATCCTTGTAATAGGCGGCTTTTTTCCATAGGTGGAATTCTCCCACCGAAGCTTGTTCCTGCAGGGAGCGTAGGTCATCAAGTAGGGGAGTAGCTTGTAGTTGTAGGGAGGTTGCCAGCACAACAGATCCAGCCAGGCCATTCTGGGCAAGAAACGTGGCAGCGACGTCAGCCCTTCTGTTTCCCTGGGCTTCCTCAGAGGAGGAGGTATGAGCCCTGCAGTGAATGACAGCTAAGGCAGAGGATAACAGGATGGCTTCCAACAAAGCTTTAACAAAAGGAGTGTAAGAAACAGGGGTGTCCCCAGAGGTGAGGAACCCGCGTTTGTGCCACAACACCCTGAAGGAGTGACAGACCCCAAAAGCATACCAGGAATCAGTGTAAATATTTACAGAGAGTCCTTGGGCTATAGCACAAGCACAAGCCAGAGTTACCAGCTCCGCTGGCTGAGCTTGTAGTCTGACCTAGCTAAAGCAGGAGGAGAGGCCAAGGCCTTTTTTACTGTACCAAAAGCCTCTGCAGCGGCCTCTGACCACCAGAGCGGATCAGGTGAGGAGTCTGAGAACATGGCATAAAGGGGCTTGACCATACCAGCATACCCATAGATCCATTGTCAACAATAATTGGCAGCTCCTAGGAAGCGTCGTAGCTGCTTCTTTGTGGCTGGCTGGGGGACAGAGAAAATGGCTTCCACTTGGGACCCCTTTAACTTGCATTCAGAAGCCAAGGTAAGGTGACCTAACGAGGTAACCTCTGGAAGACAAAACTGTAATTTATTTCTGGAAACCTCATGGCCCTTACGAGCAAGATGGCACAAGAGTTTAATGGAGGCCTCCCTGCAAATAGAAAGGTTGTCAGCAGCTACCAAAAGTCATCAGCATAGGAAACCAATGCTGCCCCTTGGGGCGGTTGAAGATCACTCAAAGTTTGTTTAAGGGCCAGACCAAACAGACAGGGTGAAATAAATACTGAGATTGAACAGCCATGGGAACAGAGAAGAAGGCACTGCTTAAATCAACAACTGTAAAGTAGGTAGCCGATGCAGGGATGGAAGCAAGGATCATAGAGGGGTTAGGCACAATGGAGTGCAGGGGTACAACAAAATTATTTACAGCTCGAAGGTCCTGAACATATCAGAATATCTGTTTTCCCTCTGGGGTAAATCTTCCTTCTTTAGGAACTGGCAAAATGGGAGTATTAACCAGACTAACAGTGGGTACCAAAATCCCTTGAGACAATAATAACAGGTGTAATACCCTCCTCCGCCTGGTGGGAGAGGGGATGCTGAGGTACAGACGGGAATGGCCTGTTGGGTTTAACTTTAATTTCCACAGGTGGCACCCCAGTAGCAAGCCCACATCATTGCTGCGGGTTGCCCACAAGGAGTCGGGGACAGCACTGAGATCCTCCTGTTGGCCACCAGGAGGTTCATCCTGCTCCCCCTCCGTAACCAGGGCCATCATGAAATTTGGGGCCTGATCAGCGGGGATGTCCACAAATATCCCGTCTGGAGTACAGAATATGGTAGCTTCCAATTTACACAACAGGTCTCTTCCCAGAAGGTTAACTGGTGTAGAATGACTTAATAGGAAAGCATGTTCACAGGTCAGGGGCCCAATCTGCAGCCTAGCAGGTTGGGACACATCATGCAATAGAGGCTTTCCATCCACCCCAATAGCGCTAATTTTTTCACTTGAAGGACAGAGTTGGGGAACTGCATCTGCTCACAGAGTGGACCGCGTAGCCCCAGTATCTATGAGAAAAGGCAGCTCCACGCTGGCTATAGTGCACTCCAAATAGGGCCCGCCTTGATCAATGGGTAAGGAAACAGCAGAAATAGGAGTAGACTCAGAAAAGGCAGAGGGACAATTTTCTGATTCTAGTCAAGCAAAAAGGTTTGACTCATAAGGATTGGAAGTGTCCTGGGTAAGCCCCGGTGGGGGTGGAGGGGTGGATTGAGATGGCCTAGCAGGAGCAGGTAGTTGGGGGGTAGTAGGCACTGGGCCCCTTGGATTAGGATGGCAAGCCCTTGATGAAATCTGTCCTCTGAAACATCTTGGGCATTCCCCCTTCCAGTGTCCCTCCCACCTACAATAGTGACAGGTGTTCAGTCCTAATGCATGGAATTGGGGGCCATGTGATGGCTCTTGGGGTTTCCAAGGGGTGTGGAAACATCATGATGGGGGCCCCTTAGGTTTTACCTCCATTTGCCGGACTTGCAGGGCGCATAGACGGTCTGCTTGCTCTTGTCTCCACATCTGCTTATCCTCCCTGTCAGCTACAATTTGATCCCATATTTGAGCACAGGATTCTTGGATGTTGTCCAGGTCTCAGGATCTCCAATCAAGTACTGCATCTTCCAGCCATTGACCAATGATTTGCAGCAACCCTCGTACATATGTGCCCACTACTAGAGCTCAGGTGGCCTCAGCAGCTGGATCCACACCAGTGAACTTCCAAAGTGCTGATAGGAATCAGGCCCTCTAATCCGCTGGATGTTCGTCCTTACCCTGCTTAATTGCTTCTACCTTTCGCCAGTCATGTTGCGCAGGAACCATTTCAGTTATAGCCTGTAAAAGTCTATTTTGATAAGCAGTTAAGTGAGTGCACAGGGCTGCAGTATCATGGCCTGGATCTTGTTCAGGCCAACTGTTTGGATCATGATTTTCCAGCAGCGAAGTCTCCTGCTCTGGCGTGAGCAGCCCAGATAAGAGCAAGGGTGAGTTTTGCTGTTGGGCTCTCTTGGTGTGTCCTCTGCAGTCCCAGTGCCTTCAGAATCAGAGGGCATGTCCTGATCTAATGGGTGTGGGCCTCCAACCGGATCTGACTGCCTCTGGTCGGGGGGGGGGGGGGGGGCGATGGTGGCAGAGGAACCCAATTCTCCAGCAAATCATCTGAGGCATTAGGATAAATTCTAGGGGCCTGGGGGAGCACAGATGGAAAGGTAGCTGCCACGGGTGGTGGCAGACAAGGGGGAGAGGCAGAATCGTAATGGGGAGGCCAAAGGCCTTCCCTTCTCCTTGTCTCTTTTTACCTGACACCTAACAGGTCAACTTTCCACCTCATCATCCCACAAGTACCATACCTCCATCTGACCAGGATGGTTGTCCTCGAGACTATTATGCAAGAAGGTCAGAATCACCAGGTCAAAACTTCCATCCAAAGTTTCCATACTTCTTGTACATAATAGCTACCGGAGTGTCCCCAGAGGGACAGTTGGCCTGGCTTCCTCCCATTCAGATGGGCCCACAGCAGCTATCTGCTCCAAATACAGAAGGGAAAGGTAACCAGAAGCCCACCAGGGCCAAAGGGAAGGGAACCAGAGCAGGGCGTCCCCTGCAGACACATGAGGAGGGGAGACAAGGGAGGAAGCAATACCTGGGGAGCACCAATGCTAGGAAGGAGGCTCCAAACTTACCAGCACTGTATACCAGAGTGTGAGCCAATATGCATGAGCATCTTGATAAGCGCTTTGTAGATGTTTCTAAATTGTACATTTTAGCAATTATGAAACACCTATAGCTAAGGATGGGTGCAAAATGTTTTCAAAAGAGCACAGATTCATAGAGTTCAAGGTCAGAAGGAACAAATGTGATCACCTAGTCTGATCTGCACAATTCAGGACACAGAACATCTTGTCCATTCCTGCAATAGATACCTAACCTATGATTGAGCCACTGCAGTAAATCATGGTATAAAGACTTCATGGTACAGAAAAACCACCAGCGAATGATCTACACACGCCACACTACAGGGGAAGGTGAAAAACCCCTCAGCCCCTGCCAATCTGCCGTGAGGAAAAATCTCCTCCTTACTACGGTGATCAGCTAATCCCTGAGCATGTGGGCAACACTCACCAATCAGACATCCAAAATAGAATTCCCTGCACCATGTCAGAACCCCCCATCTAACATCCAATCTCAGGCCGTTGGCATATTTACCACTAGTAGTCAAAGATCAACTAATTACCAAATTAATTGTACAGGTAAGGATGAATCAAACGTGTCAGAACCTTGGAATTTAGCAATGCACATTTAACTTTGTCAAAATGCAACACCAGAGGCTTCAGTCCTCTTCTAACCCTTGTTCTGACCAAGGAGCTCATGTAGTGGTTTTAGTAGTGTTGCCAAATGTTGAATAAACTTTCCATAATAGTTTAATAACCCTAAAAAAGAGTGAAGTTGGCTAATGTTTTGAGGATGTGAGGTGTTCACAACAGCCTTGAGTTTGCAGGAGCTTTATGAAAGCCAGTATGATCTATGTTATGCCCCAGATATTCAACAGAGGGCTGGGAGGCTATGTCTACACCTAAAATCTTATTTCAGACTTGATTAGTAGTTCAAAATTTAATTCAAACTAAGTGCATTTTTTAGCTCAAACTAATTTTTAGTTTAAACTAGAGGCACTTTTTTTCATTCGAACTAACTTTTTAGTTCAAACTAAAAAAGCGTGTTTAGTTCAAACTAAAAAGAGTGCTTAATTCAAACTAACCACTAGTTAAAACATATTTAGTTTGAGCTACCATGTCTACATTGTGTTAGTTTGAACTAAATATGCAAATTAGTTACAGCTAAGCAGTTAGTTGGAACTAACCAGGCAAACTAACTAGTTCGAACTAAGCTTTGCTCAGTTTGAACTAATTTTTTTTTTTAGTTGAAACTCGGCAAAGCCTAGCATAGACAGGGTTCAAATTAGTTCGACTAAAGGCTCCTTAATGCAAACTAATTTGCTAGTGTAGACATAGCCAAAGAATTCACTTTTGTCTTTGCAGACTCACAGGTCATACTTTTCCAGTCTTTACACAGTAACCTGCAAGTTCATAAGGTGCTTCTCCTCATTCTTGCCAATGATCAGGATGTCAACAAGATAGCACTGAACTTCTGGCAAGCCACTTCAGATCTGGTCCATAGTCCC
This sequence comes from Podocnemis expansa, assembly GCA_007922195.1. Lineage (NCBI taxonomy): Eukaryota > Metazoa > Chordata > Testudines > Podocnemididae > Podocnemis > Podocnemis expansa. Next base: position 1,349,538 of record ML682098.1, read on the forward strand.
CAGAACAAAGTTGGAGATGACATTATTTCATATGACAAATGACTGTATCAGTCCAGCCCTCTGTGTGTCACAATAGTCAACAGCTCTTGGGATTTCTCATCTATGTGCAACTGTAAATATGCTTGACTCAGATCAATCTTACTGAACTTTTGTCCATCAGTCAAGCCAGCGAAGAGGTCATTAGTGCAGAGGAGAAGATATTGCTCTGCACATAACAGAGTTAACAGTGACCTTAAAATCCCCACAAATCCAAATGGAGCCATCTTTCTTCTAGGGGCATTGCTGGCACCTGGCACATGGGGCATGTGCCCTGAATGCCTGGGATGCCCCCTCCTCTCCCAGCCCTGTCTCCGTCTGATTATCTGGGTCTGGGCTGGCTGTGGTAGCTCCTGCCTCTCCCGGGCCAGGCCACCTGTGGTGGCCACAGTCTCACCCATCTGCATCTGTGGTAGGGGATCAGAGGCCAGTTTGGCAGTGGCAGAAGCCTGGGCCCCAACTCTGGATCAGGGCCAGGGGCAGGGCCGGGGGCCAGGAGACAGGGCTTGGGCCCTGGATCTTTCCCCGGGGCAATGACACTCCTGCTTTCTTCAGTACTGGAAAGATTGTGATTACCCATTGACTATGAGTAAATGGTACTTTTACCAGAATGTGGGCTGGTGTGCCTCTGTGCCAGCAATGTAATGAGGCATTTTGATGCTCAGGGCGCATCCCCCTTGGAACGTGCCCCATACAATGAGTTGTGCTTGGAGCAAGTGTCACGGAACGCACCCTTTGATAGAGTGGCTCAGTTGGGCTGCTCTGGGACACCTGAGGCAAAGCCTTGTTCACCCCACCATAGTTAGGACCCTTCGTTGTGCCTTCCCTATTGCCACTCCTGGACCCCAACTTACCCCACTTCGCAAGGTGGCCACCTACTTCTGGGTCAGTTCACACCAGCCTCCTGTGTGTAATTAGTCCCAGGAACTGGCTGTGCACTATCCAGCCACTTGGGGGATGGTCCCTGTAGCAGGAAGGCATGACCTCCCTCGGAGACAGGCCAGAGGGTTCTGCCTGTCAGTAGAGAGGCGGAGCCAGAGCCAGCCTGTCAATCAGGCCGGAAGCGGAGGGGCGGGACAGAAACAGGAAGTATAAAAAGGGAGGCAGTCAGCTCAGTTGAGCACCAGCTGCCGAAGGGGAAGGATGCACCTTGGCTTGCTCCTGACCCTGGGCTACCCTGTGGGGAAGCTGGGCTCTGGCCACCAGACCCGGGCCCACATGTCTGGCGGGCCCCACCTGTGGCTGGGAACGGGGAGCTGTTGCTCAGGTTTGGGTCCACCCCAGGCCCTCAGGGAGAGTCGCTGCCAGCAAGGCAGGGGGCACTCCTGAGCTGTTCCCTATGGGGCTCCCTGAAGTGCTGCTACCCTGCTGCTACTTGAAGGACCTGCCCCTGGCTGCTGGGAGCCCCAAGCCTCCACCTATCTCATGCGACCTGGGGGAGTTGCCGCTTGCAGAGGAGCTTGACAGCCTCCCTGACCTGCCACTGCCTGACGAGATGAAAGGCTTCTATAATCTACCCCTGGGGGATTACCCCGAAGACCCAACAGATGAGGTACGGTGGGAGCGTGAGGCCAGGAGTAGCCTAGGGGAGTGCAGGTCTCAGCCCTCAACAGGAAGTCCCATCTCAGGGGCAGCGTGTTGCAGCTCAGACCCTGCTGACCCCTGTCCGGAGGCCTCAGCCCTTGTTGGGAACTTTGGCTGGGATACAGTGGATCTGTGCAACCCAACGCCCTTGTTGACCCCGACCCCTGCCATATGCTACCTTTCGGGTCGTAACCTCGAGAGGCAGCCTTGTACTTTCCCTTTACCCTAGTGACAGGAACTGACATGGTGAAACTTTTGCCCAGCCAAGGGGCTAAAGACTTGGTGGTCCTGCCCCACGAGGGGCTGGGGACCTGAACGAGCTGCCCCTGCCCCTCGAGAAGATGGGCAGCTTACTCACAACTGGTGCCTTCTCTGAGGACTCTGAGCCTTCCTCTTGGGAAGAAGAGGGGACCCAGCTGCCAGCTAGGAAGAACAGTGGAATTGATCCCAGGATGGAGCCTGACCAGCTTGCCAAGTGGTGGGCTGAAATGAGGCAGCAACAGCAGCAGCTGTTTCAACAGCTCACCGCCTAACAGCAGCAAGCGCTCCAGCAGCTAGCCACCCAGCAGCTGGAGCAGCAGCAGAAGGGATTTGAGCAATTGAGAGCACTACTGGCACGCAGAAAAGAGACCCCTTCTACTAGTTTGGCGGCAGGCTCAGGCTCGACGATGCCGCTATGCATCTAGAAAATGGGCCCAGGGGATGACCCAGAGGCATTCCTGGTGACATTTGGGTGGGTTGCCAAACAGTGGGCTACGCTGCTGGCCCTGTATTTGGTGGACCCTGCCCAGGCTGCTTACTGAGGCCTCTCTGATGATGATGCATGGGAGTATAGCTGCGTAAAGGCAGTCATCTTACCGTTGCTGACTATGGAACCAAACGTACCCAGCTGGGGCCCACCCACAGGCCATGGCACAGATGGTTAAGGACTTGTGCTGTTGGTGGCTCCAGCCCTAACAACTAACGGCCATGGAAGTGGTCAAGCAGGTGGCCCTGGAGCACTTCATATACCTTTTGCTGCAACGGGGAAGAACGTGGGTCCTACACCATCGACCCTCTACCCTGCAACAGGCCGTGGAACAGATGGAGGACTTTCTGGCCGCCAAGGGACCCAACGGCCCAGCCCCTGCCTCAAGTGCCCAAGGTGTGCTGGACTCCGAAAGGAGGTTCCCCGCTCACAGGGTGGCTCAGTCTACCAGCATGGCAGCAGACCGGCCTTGCAAAAGGGTGCCTCCAGGAATGACTGATACCCAAACCCCGCTTGGGGCTACTGCAGCCAGAAAAGCACAAGTCCCCAGAGCCAGCTTGGAAAACTCCCTCTGTGAGGTTGGAAGGAGGACCCATGGTGGGGGCAACGGTGGTGGGAGCCTGCTTCACCTGCAGGCAGTTCGGGCACTTGTACCAGCAATGTCCCAGCATGGACTGCTCATACGGAGAGGCCTGGACAGGTGAAGTGCCGGAGCCACTTGCCAATCCTCATCTGACAACTCGAGTTATTCTGGAGGGGAAAAAGCTCCAGGCGCTCGTTGATTCAGGGTGCGGGCAGACCCTTGTTTGCCAACACAAGGTGTTAAAGAAGGGCACCCTTGGGACTCCCATTCACTTACGATGTATCCATGGGGATGTCCATACCTACCCCAGCACCTGGGCAATGCTCACTGTTGGGGGAGAGACTCGGGACCTGTTGGTGGGCATAGCCCCGAAGCTCCCCTATCTGGTGATCCTGGGACGAGAGTGGTCATCATTCCCACGGGTCCTCTCAGAGGACACCCAAGCAGGAGGCCAGGAGACGTTAGCCCTGGAAGGTGATGCCCCCCCAGCAACCCTCCCGGTCCTTGGTGAATGAAGCACAGGGGGAGGCCCGGGGGAGAATGGCAGGACACTGCCAGACAAGCAAGAGGCATCGCCGCCAATCCCCCTGCAAGACTTTGTTAGGGACCAGAGAGAGGACCCCCAGCCCGAGGGAGGCTTGTAGCCAGCTAGCTGCGATGGATGGGAAGCCAACAGACCCCCAGGCCCAGCCACAGTGACCTCTCTTTGAGCTAAGGCGAGAGCGCCTTTACCGGATCACCCAAGACCCACAAACCCAAGAACCTCGGTCCCAACTGGTTGTGCTCCACTTCCACCGTAGAGCAGTCCTTCAGCTGGCCCATGACACCCCAGCAGCAGGACACCTAGGACAAGAAAGGACAATTGCTCGGGTCTTGGCTCGGTTTTATTGGCCTGGGGTCCATGCTGAGGTGAGGCGATACAGTATGTCCTGTCCGGAATGTCAGCTAACGGCGCCAGCACACACCCCCAAGGCCCCGTTGGTCCCTATGCCAGTGGTTGGCACCCTATTCGAGCGGGTGGCCATGGACTTGGTCGGGCCCCTTCAGATGAGTACAGCAGGGTACCAGTACATATTGGTCTTAGTTGATTATGCGACCCCTTTCCCAGAAGCAGTTCCATTGTGATCAGCAGCAGCTAAAACCATCGCAGCTGAAATAGTCAAGATCTTCGCCCGCGGGGGATTGCCAAAGGAAATCTTAACCGACCAGAGCACTAACTTCACCTCATGGGTGGTGAAGGAGGTTTGTGGCCTCCTGGGGATCCGACAGCGCCGAACGTTAGTATACCACCCACAGACGGATGGGCTTGTTGAACGTTTTAACTGGACACTTAAAGGGATGATACAGAAGTTCTCACCTGAAGAGCTTTGACACTGGAATCAGTTGATCCCCCTCCTGTTAGCAATCCGGGAGGTTCCACATGCATCCACCCAGTTTTCACCCTTTGAGTTACTGAATGGGAGGCAACCCCAAGGCCTGCTGGGTGTGATGCGAGAAGCCTGGGAGGAAGCTCCATCCCCAAGTCAAGACCTTCTTCAGAATGTGACCAGGCTCAGCAACAACCTCATGTGGGTAGGGAAGTTGGCCAAGAAGAACCTACTCACAGCCCAGGCGGCACAGGAGAAGGGGTACAACAAAGGGGCCAGGTCACGAAGGTTCATGCCCGGAGACCATGTTTTAGTATTCTTGCTGTCAGAGGGCTTGAAGCTGCTGGCTCAGTGGCAGGGGCCCTTATGAGATACTCTGACAGACCAGACCCGTCAATTATGAAGTTTACCAACCCGACCGCAAAAAGAAGCAGCAAATCTATCATATAAACCTTTTAAAGGCATGGAAAGAAAGAGAGGCACTCATGATTGCCCCCTATCCTCTGGAGCCTGAATTGGGTCCCCAGCTTCCTCAGCCCACTCATAGAATCATAGGGTTGGAAGGGACCTCATAGGTCATCTAGTCCAATCCCCTGCCAGAGGCAGGACCACTCCCACTTAAACCATCCCAGTCAGGGTTTTGTCCAGCCGGGCCTTAAACACCTCCAAAGATGGAGACTCCACCACCTCCCTCGGCAGCTCATTTCAAGACTTCACCACTCTCTTAGTAAAAAAGTTTTTTCTAATCGCAACTTGAGACCATTGCTCCTCGTTCTGTCCTCCATTACTACTGAGAACTACTGAGTAGTTGAAGGTTGCTATCAAATCCCCCCTCAATCTTCTCTTCTGCAGACTAAATAAGCCTAATGCTTCCAGCCTTTCCTCATAGGGCTTGTGCTCTAGCCCTTTAATCATTTTGGTTGCCCTCCTCTGAACTCTCTCTAGCATGTCCCTGTCCTTTTTGTAGTGGGGAGTCCAAAACTGAACACAGTATTCTAGATGTGGCCTCACCAGTGCAGAATAGAGGGGAATGATCACAGCCCTTGATCTGCTGGTAATACTTCTTTTGATGCAGCCCACTATGCCATTGGCCTTTTTGGCAGCAAGAGCACACTGCTGACTCATATCCAGCTTCCCATCCACCATGACCCCCAGGTCCTTTTCTACAGTGCTGCTACTTAGCTGAATGTTTCCCAGCCTGTAGCGGTGCATGTGGTGTGTGGTTTTTTTTTTTTGTTTTGTCCCAAATGCAGGATTTTACACTTGTCCTTATTGAATCTCATACGATTTCTATTGGCCCACTGTTCCAATTTATCTAGGTCTCCCTGAATCCTGTCCTTCCCCTCCAACGTGTCTACTGTTCCCCCCAGCTTGGTGTCATCCGCAAACTTACTGAGAATGCAGTCTATTCCATCATCCAGATCATTGATGAAAATGTTGAACAGAACCGGCCCCAGGACCGACCCCTGGGGCACACCACTCGTGACCGGTTGCCAGCTAGACATGGAACCATTGATTCCTACACGCTGAAACCGTTGATCTAGCCAGTTCTCTATCCACCTTATAGTCCACCTATGCAACCCATACTTCCTTAATTTGCCAGTGAGAATGCTGTGGGAAACTGTATCAAAAGCCTTGCTAAAATCAAGGTATAGCACATCAACGGTGCTTCCTGCATCCAGAAAACCAGTCATCTGATCATAGAAGGAGATGAGATTGGTCAGGCATGATTTACCCTTGATAAATCCATGCTGACTGTTCCTGATCACTTTATTTTCCTCTAAGTGTTTTGAGGATGGATTCTTTGAGAATCTGCTCCATAATTTTTCCAGGGATTGAGGTGAGGCTGACTGGTCTGTAATTCCCTGGATCCTCCTTTTCCCTTTCTTGAAAATAAGCACTACATTTGCTTTTTTCCAGTCCTCTGGCACCTCCCCCGTTCTCCATGAGTTTTGAAAGATAATGGCCAGCGGTGCGGCTATTTCGTCGGCCAATTCCCTTAGCACTTTTGGATGCAGTTTGTCTGGCCCCATGGACTTGTGCACATCCAGCTTCTTTAAGCAGTCCCTAACCTGACCTTCCATCACCAAGGGCCTTGTCTTCTTCTCTCCCATCTGCCACACCCATGGTAGTGGGCTGGGAGCTGACCCTGCCTGTGAAAACTGAAGCAAAAAATGCGCTGAGCACTTCAGCTTTTTTCCTCATCCTCTGTCACAAGGATGCCTGCCCTATTCAGCAAGGGGCCTACACCATCCCTGATCCTCTTTTTGTTATTAATATACTTGCAGAACCCCTTCTTGTTATCCTTTACATCCCTCGCTAGGCGCAACTCCATTTGTCCTTTGGCCTTTCTGATTTTATCCCTGCAGTCCCTAGCAATATCTTTATATGCCTTTGGACATCTGACTAAGCTTCCTTTTTATGTTTAAGCTCAGAGCAGAGTTCTCTGCTAAGCCATTCTGGCTGCCTCACATGTTTGTCCTTTCTCCTAATTGGAATGGCAACTTCCTGTGCCCTTAGCGGAGTTTTTTTAAAATATAGCCAACTCTCTTGGACTCCTTTCCCCTTCAGATTAGCTTCCCAAGGGATCCCGCCCATCAGTTCCCTGAGGGAGCCAAAATCTGCTTTTTTTTGAAGTTCAGGGGTTTTGTTTTGCTTCTTTCCTTCCTTCCTTTAATCAGCATCCTGAACTCAACCATGTCATGGTCACTACTGCCTAGCTTGCCATTTACCTCTACGTCCCTGATCAATTCTTCCCTGTTTGTGAGCAGCAGGTCGAGCAGTGCAAGGCCCCTAGTTGGTTCCTCTAGCATTTGTACTAGACAGTTGTCCCCAACACTCTCTAAAAATCTCCTGGATTGCCCATGCACTGCTGTATTGGCCTCCCAGCAGATGTCAGGGAAATTGAAGTCCCCCATGAGCACCAGGGCCTGTGATCTAGAAGCTTTTGCTAGTTGTCCATAGAACACCTCATCCACCTCCTGCTTCTGGTTTGGTGGTCTATAGCAGACACCCACCACAACATCCCCCCTGTTGCTTTCCCCTCTCAATGTAACCCACAGACTTTCTACTGGCATGCTTCCACTTCCATAATGGAGCTCTGAGCAGTCATAGTGCTCTTTTACATATAGTGCTACTCCTCCCCATCTTCTTCCCTGCCTGTCCTTCCTGAACAGTTTATAACCATCCATGCAGAGCTCCAGTTGTGCAGACTATCCCACCACGTCTCTGTTATTCCTATGATATCATAGTTCCCTGTCTGCACTAGTATTACCAATTCTTCTTGCTTATTTCCCAGGCTCCTCGCATTAGTGTATCGGCACCTAAGATACCCAGCCGATTGCCCTATTTTGTCATGTTGATTTCCAATTCTATTACATAAACCTCCTTGCATTTTTTTCTAGGAGTTCTCCTCCCACACTCTCCTTGCATACTGGGGCTTCAGTAGAGCCCTTAAGACATTTGTTTGATTTCCCCCCCCCCCAATGTTCCAACTACCTTCTCTTTTACTCCTGGTGCTACAGTCCCAGCACCCCCCAAGTTCCATCCCTTCCCCCCAGATCACCCACATTCTCACTTACCTGTGGGCTTTGGTCTCCTTCCCCCGTTGAACCTAGTTTAAAGTCCTCCTCACTAGGTCAGCTAGTGATCCACTGATCCAGTGGAGCCCCTCCTTGGCAACACACCGACAGGGGTCCAGCTATGCCAGATCTGGAAACTTCTGGAGGCCTTTTTGAATACTTTTATCACTACGCTGGGGCAGGCAATGGAGTTCTTCCATGCCATCCAAACCGAACCAGGACAAGTGATTAGCAAAGCCACTCACCCTCTCCCTCACCAGTTGCGAGAGGTTGTGGAACAAGCGGTTCAGGCCATGCTGACATTGGGCATCATTGAGTGATCACAAATTGCCTGGCGGAGCCCCATTGTATTAGTGCCCAAGTCTGACAGGATGAAGCAATTTTGAAATTTGATGCCTACCCAATGCCCCGGGTTGATGAACTGCTGGAGAGGTTAGGGAAGGCCCAATACATCTCCACAATAGACTTGACAAAGGGTTATTGGCAAATCCCCTTGACACCAGATTCTAAAGAAAAAATGGCTTTTGCCACTCCCTTGGGCTTATATCAGTTTACCCGAATGCCTTTCAGCCTCCATGGAGCCCCTGTGACATTTCAGTGGATGATGGACAGGTTCCTGGAAGGACACACAGCTTATGCGGCAGCCTACCTGGATGATGTGGTAATCTATAGCGACACCTGGGAAGACCACTTATCACGCGTCGCAGCAGTTCTGCGAACCCTCCAAGATGCAGGGCTGATCGCCAACCCGGCCAAATGTTGACTAGGATTCCAAGACACCACCCACTTGGGCTATGTACTGGGGCGGGGGCAAGTGAAACCGCTGGTTGAAAAGGTACAGGCTGTCCAGGGATAGCCCACCCCAGCTACCAAGAAAAAAGTGAGGCAGTTCCTGGGCCTAGTTGATTATTATAGACGATTTATACCGGATTTATATCTGCACCTCTGACAGAGCTACTGAAAAAGACCCAGCCCCAACAGGTGCGGTGGACAGCCAAGCGTGAGAAGGCCTTCCAGAAACTAAATGACTGCTTATGTGAAGAACCCATTTTATACAGCCCAGACTTTGACCAGGAGTTTGTAGTCCAGACGGATGCCTCAGTGGTCGGGCTCAGTGCAGTCCTCTCAGACTATCAATGGGGAAGAGCACCCAATTTTATACTTGAGACGAAAACTGTTCCCTGAGAAAGAAACTATCCTACGGTGGAGAGGGAAGCCCTGGCCATCAAATGGGCTGTAGAGGCCCTCTGTTACTACCTACTGCGAACCCACTTCGTGGTAGTTATGGACCATGCTCCTCTAACCTGGCTGCATCATATGACGGACACCAATGCCCGCCTCATGCGCTGGTACCTTGCCCTACAATCCTTCATTTTCACCATCAGACATCAGGCTGGTAAGAACAATGCCAATAGTTTATCTAGGCTGGCCAAAGGGGGCCAGTCCAGCCCCAAACACATGGGGCTGAACTTGAGGGGGAGGGTTGTAACAGGAAGGCATAGCCCCCCTCGGAGATAGGCCAGAGGGCTCTGCCTGTCAGTAGAGGGGCAAAGCCAGAGCCAGCCTGTCAATCAGGCCAGAAGTGGAGGGGTGGAACAGGAAGTATAAAAAGAGAGGCAGTCAGCTCAGTTGAGCACCAGTTTGGGGATACATGCAGCCCCCTCTTTTTAACACAAAACCCCCAAAATCTTCTAAAACAATTTAATTGTATTTAAAAAACTAAAACCTTTATAAAAATTAATTTCAATTAAATTTAATTCAATTTTAATAAATCAAACTGCAGTTAATTTATTTCAATTAATCAATTTGAAATCAATAAATTAAATTTTAATTTAATTTTAATTAAATTAACTAGTGGCTTTTAGTCAGCCTGTGATTAACTAATACTCCCAGTTCCTTCTCTTCCTCTACAACTTCCAACTGATAGAAAAATTCCTGTTATTAGTTACTAAATGCATGACCTTGCACTTACCACTATTAAATTTCATCCTATTTCTATTACTCCAATTTACAAAGTCATTCAGATTTTCTTGTATGATATCTCAATCCTCCTTGGTGCTGTCAATACCTCCCAACTTCATGTCATCCACAAACTTTGTTAGAACATTACTACTTTTTGTTTCAAGGTCAGTAATAAAAAGATCAAATAAGATTTGGTCCAAAGACCGATCCCTTAGGAACTCCACTAATAACTTCCTTCAAGCCTGGCAGTTCACCTCTCAGTATGACCTTCCATTTATAGTCTCCCCTTTAATGAACTCCTTATCCAACTTTCAGTTTTCATATTACTCCCCATCTTTTCCAATTTAATTAATAATTCCCTACATGGAACTGTATCAAATGCCTTACTGAAGTTTAGGTAAATTAAATCCATTGCATTCCCTTTGTCTAAAATATCTGTTATCTTCTCAAAAAAGATCAGGCTGGTCTGGCATGACTGACCTTTTGTAAAGCAATCGTGTATTTTGTCCCAATTTCCACTGAACTCCATATCCTTAGCTACTTCCTCTTTGAATTTTTTTCCCAAGGCTTTGCACACTGCCAAGGCCAAGCTAACAGGCCTATTGTTACCTGGATCACTTTTTCCCCTTTCTTAAAAATAGGAACTATGTTAGCAACTGTCCAGTCATACAATACAACTGCTGCGTTTACAAATGCATTAAAAATCCTTGCTAACGGACTTGCCATTTCATGTGCCAGTTCTTTTAATATTCTTGGATGGAGGCTATCTGGGCCCCTGATTTAGTTCCATTTAGCTGTTCAAGTCTGGCTTCTACCTTACACGTGGTAATTTCTACCTCTATATCCTCATTCCCACTGGTCACCCTGCCACTATCTCCCAGCTCTTCATTAGCCTCATTAAAAATGGAGGCAAAGTATTTGTTTAGATGATGGGATATGTCTAGATTATTCTTAACCTCTATCCCACACTCAGTGATTAGTAGTCTGACTTCTTTGTTTTCCTCCTACTTATAAGGATGCAAAACATTTCCTGTTGTTTTAATTCTCCCTTTGCAAGGTCCAGTTCTGTTTGACTTTTGGCCTTTCTCACTTTATCTCTACATGTTCTGATTTCCAAGAGGTAGCTTTCCTTGCTGATCCGTTCCATCTTCCACTCCTTGTAGGCTTTTCTTCTATCTCCTAATCACTTGTCTGAGGTGCTTACTCATCCATCTTGGTCTACAATCCATAGCTATGAATTTTTTCCCCTTCTTGCAGGGCCAGATTAAAGCACACAGGGGCCAAGCTGCCCACTTTCATGCCCCCACCCCTAGGTTCTGGGTCCTTCTTCTCTCCATCATGGCAGTGGCCAGCCTGGGGAGAGCATGGTGGTGCTGGGGGCACCCGTCTTAGCCACCGGTTGTGTGGGGTAGGCCAGTGCTCTGTGCTGTGTGGGGCCAGTTGGTGCTATGGGTAACTGAGATTCTGGAGCGAGGGGCCACAATCTTCAGTGCTCCTGCCTTGCCCCAGGCTGGTTGATCTGCTCCTGAAGGACTAGGGCAGACCAGCCAGCTGGAAGGGAGGGGCATAGCAGCAGCATTCTGAGGTGGAGGTGGAGCCAGGTGGCACGTGGTGCAGCCTGCTAAGCCAAAGGAGATGTCAGGCTCCTGTGCTCCTGCATGTGTGTGGAGCGGTGGGGTCCTCTTTTATCCTGGAGCTTGGGGCTAACACCCCTAAAGCCCTTGCCTTGATCAGGCCCTGCTGCTTTGGCGTGCAGGTTTCAGATGCTTGCATGTTGCCAAGCTGCAAAGCGGCCAGCTTTGTTAGTCTAGTTCAGTAAAACAAACAAGGAGTCTGGTGGCACTGAAAGACTAAAAAATTTATTTCTTGCATGAGCTTCCCTGGGGAGAAAATCTCCTCTTCTTTAAAGCATCTGATAAAGTGACATTTTCTCCATAAATCTGTTAATCTTTAAGAGACAGAGGACTCTTTGTTTGTTTTAGGCTTCAGATATTTCCTGTAACTTTGACTTGAAGTAATTTCAAGCCTCCTCCATCTTTAGATCCATGAATTCTTCAGGCTAGTCCACTTCTCTAACTACTTCTGTAACCCCCCTGGGGTTTTAAGGAGCCTGGTTCCTTTAAATCTTTGCTCTGTGGGAGAGGGTTAGTGGAGCTGAGGAGGAAGGCTGGAGCCGGAGGCCCTGGGAAGGAAGCAGGGGGAGGCCCTACCTGAAGCCAAGGTAGACAGAGCAGCTGACCTGGGATGCCAGGCCAGCACCCACAGAAGGACACTGTGCTGGGGAGAGTCGCCCAAGGACAGGGTGGGACCTAGTGACTGGCCATCTGGAGCTGTGGGGCTGTGAGTACAGGACCTGGAATTCAGGGGGGAGGTTGTAGTTAGTTAAGTGGGGAAGGTGTTGCTCTGGGTCTGCAGAGAGTGGCAGAAGAGAGTTTTTCTTTTGCTGGGAAAGTGTTGGCACCAAAGACTAGGAGTTGCTGGACTGAACACTGGACTGGAACTGTGCTGGGACTCCTGAACTCATGGTGCAGATACTGTCTCCAGCCTGTTGCACTGTTGGGCCTTACAGGGCCCTGTGTTAGCTGTTACTCTGTGTTACTGCTGCCCCATCACCCCTGTTGGTTTCCCCTTTGCACCTCTGTAAATAAACCTTCCCCATTCCCATAATCCCTGCACTATCCCAGCGTGTGTGTGGTCACTCTGGGGGTTTGGAACAGGTGCCCCTGGGGCAAAGGGCCTCTCCTTGCTGTGTCTCGAGCACACCCTTCTCTGGTCAGAGCTGCCTGCAAGGCAGACTCTCTCTGGCCACGTGGGTGTTACACTTCCCTTAATATTTTAAAGTTAGTCCTTTTGAAGTCAAAGACCCTAGTCATAGATCTATTTTTGTTTATCTTTCCTTTCAGTTTGAACTGAACTAGCTTATAGTCACACAGACAAAGGTTGTCCCCCATGACCAGTTCTTTTATCAGGTCCTCACGACTCACCAATACCAAATCTACAATGGCAGCCCCTCTCATTGGTTCAGTAACTATTTGGTGAAGGAATCCATCAGCTATCACTTCCAGGAAAATCGGGGACCTTTTATTACTACTCACACTAAGTGACCAGTCTACATCTAGAAGGTTAAAGTCTCCCATAATCACACAATTCCCAGCAGCATTTACTTCATTAAGAGCATTATAGAGGCCTCTGTCCACATCCACATCGGGTCCTGGTGGTAGCACACCCCAAGCACTATCCCTGTGGAAATTTTAGTAGCTTTCTTTTCCAGTGTTATTTTTGCCCAGACAAACTCCATCTTATTTAATCCATCACTTTTAATTCCTTTACAGTCTACTTCATTGTTGATTTATAGTGCTACTCCACCATCTTTGCCTTTGTTTCTGTCGTTCCTAACAACCACATACCCTTCAACACTTGTACACCAGTCGTAACTACTATTCCACCATGTTTCTGTTATCACTGTAACATTACAGCCATAAAAATGTTGGCATATTGTAGGGCTATATAGGGCTCATTCCCCTGCTCATCCATGTGTGATTTATGCCATCATGTGCCAGAAATGCCACCCGCAGCCACCACCTTATATATTGGATAAACAGGACAGTCTCTGCACAAAAGAAAAAAATGGGCACAAGTCTGACATCAGAAATAAAAACATTCAAACACCAATAGGGAAACATTTTAACTTCCCTGCTCACCCTATTGATGTTAATAGCTGTGCTCCAACAAATGGGTAACAAATTGAAGCTTCAAAGAGACACTACAGAGCTGGAATTCATATTCAAATTTGACTCTCTGGACTCAGGCTTGAATAAAGACTATGGGTTCTTTTCCCATTACAGCAGGTAATTTTGCTTCCCTTGTTCCCCACCCACCTCCCCGCTAATTGCTGTACTCCACTGTTTGAATCCTGATAACAGCTTTGATTTCCTGTTACACTCTGACCAGATTCTAAGGCTTACGCTCCCCTGAATTTAGTTTGCTCCTATTCTGTAAGTTCCCCACCCTCAAGCATCTGAAGAAGTGGGTTCTCTCCCACAAAAGCCCAGCCAATAAATAAATTTGTTAGTCTTTAAATGCCACAGGACTCCTTGTTTGTTTTATTCATCATCCCTGTAGCCAATCCAATACTTTGCTCCTCCCCTCTCAGGCCATGATAATTTCATGTTGCAATGTAATCATTTTATGGTGATTACAAATGTTAGCATGGCATGTGGTTAAAATATGTACGAAGATTGTAAAGCAAGGACTTAATGGTCATGGTCCTACTCTACCATAGGAGACCCTATAACTTTTAGTGCCCAGGTCTAGTCACCAAGTAGTGTCAGCATCTCTGGCTGTTCAAGAAAACAATCACAGAACAATACAGTTCCTGTTTTGTTATTAGCAATTATCATATTTAGGATGACAGGTGGTGAATATGCTGAGAAGAGATATGGAGCATCCCCTCTGGGGATTTTCTGCATAGAGTAAGTGCTACATATGAGCAGTTGTTCAGCTAATAGAATTATGCTGTGTCAACATGAAATTGGATTTTCCCTTTCTATAGTAAACTCATAGATGTCTGTGAGCAAAAAGTTTATTAGACATGACAAGCCTGGTAACTTATAGGCCCTTCCTGTCATCCTGATAAAAGACCTAAGCTTAGCACTGTCTGCTTGTCTATAGCTTTAGCAGTTCAACAGCAAAGACATTGCTTTATTCTTGCATATGTCTCAGGTGGCATGACTTTTTACCATCAAAGGGAAGGCTTGTTAACCAGGATGGAAATGGATGGTGTGCAATGAGTTCCCAGTTGCCATTTCTTTTTCTGAGCGACTCCATCGATTGATACTATACAAGACTCAACCTCCTTCACTAGATGCACTGGTAGAAAACCAACATCACCTCTGATACTTATTCTAGACAACTTTGCCCTCAATAGTAAGCTGATATGTAACGTTGCTTGTGTTAATAAGTTTTTTCTGTAATTTCAGTAGAAGCAGGATAGGGACCCATGGTCTATTTTAGCCTCACTCTATGGAGAATTACTTGGTTTATAGACAAAATGGGTGAGGTAATATCTGTTACTGGATCAACTTTTGTGGTGAGAGAGGGAGAGAAGAACTCAAGCTACTCAGTGGTCTTCAAGTCTGGCAAAAGTACAGCTGTGACACTTCAGGTGCCTTTCCCAGACCTGAGGAAGAGCTCTGTGTTGCTCAAAAGCTTCTCTGTCTCACCAACAGAAGGAGGGTCCAATGAAAGCTATGAGCTTACCCAATTGTTTCTCTAATATTCTGGAACCAACACAGCTACAGCATATTATTTGTTGTGTGCAAGGTTATGGTGATTGTTGTGGGGTATGGGGGAATCTTTTAGTGAGACTTTCAAAACCCTATCTGCTCATTTGAACCTCTTCATTCCTGTCACGTTATGCACATGGTTACAAAGGATTCAGGAATAAGGAGTTAAAATCTTTGGGCACTTTTATTAATTGCAGTGTCCCTAATAAAAATTCTCTTCCTGTTTGCTTGAGTGTTTAGTGCCAGATTGCTGCTGCCCTCCCCTCAGAAGTGAGTTGGTGGCAGCAGAGGAAAGAGTAAGCAGAGGTAAGGCCTCTTTAATGGAAGTCCCTGCAGAAAAGTGCTGGGTGCCATCAAAGAAGATGTGATCTAGATCGACACCTGGTCCAAATCAGCATGGTTGTGTTTATGCTCAATCATTATTGATTCATTTACAGCTCACTCTCTGTACATGGAAAAGCCTCTTTCTCATCTTACGGTCATGGCCAAATTAAGGCAAGGGCTGTATCTCATGATGTGTTTATTTCTTCAGCTCTTACATGATGAATGCATTTGTCTCTCTAGGGGGTCTGGGCTCACAAGTTGTATACTCTCTTAATAAAGCCAAGTTCACATCATGATTGCTTTTAATCCCATCCATGCTAGATGCTACAGTGCTTCTATTTGAAGAAAGGAATCTGCTCAGCCTTACCCTCAAGATTCCCTAAAAGTTTAGCCACATGAAAGTAAGAGTTTATTGAGAACCCTAGTACATGTATGAAAATCTTCCCTTTCCAAGGACATAACAGGCAGGCACTCAAGCTGATAGGTTCATGTGAATTAGTGGCACTTATTCTGGGTTTCCATTTTGCTACTTGGGGTGCTCCCTGTCCCCCCTTAGAGGCTTAAGTCAACTTAAGCAAAGCCCTGGCCACATTTAGAAATTAGTTGACTTAATAACTCTCACTAGTCTGGCATCTGAGGAAGTGGGATCTTCTCCCATGAAAGCTCATGCAAAAAATAAATCTGTTAGTCTTAAAGTGCCACACAACTCCTTGTTAATTTTTAAGTCAACTTTATTGTCGACTGTAGCAGAGGACTCTGGCCTTCCTCAGAGCCACGGCCCTGAAGACGGGCCTGAACGCCCTTTCTGGCCAAACCCAGGCACTACAAGCCAGAAGCCCCAGAAGCAGAGGGGTGGGGTTAGGACAGGGAGGGGCGGTATAAAAAGCCAGTCCAGCAGCTCAGTTGGGGCTGAGTGGCCCTGGAGGAAGGCTGCTTCTTTAGCTGGGCTGCTAGCTAGGCCATATTGTGGCTCTCTGGCTAGAGGGCCCCTGTCTGCCCTATCAGTGAGCCAGAGGACCCCCCTAGCTTACTGGGACCGAAAGACTGGCAAGAAATGCCCTGGACTGTGTGGCACTCTTGTGACTTGGGGAGGCCACCTCTTCCAGGGATCCCAGAAGTGACTGAGGAGGGGCCATCTGACCTGGAGGAACTACCCTCTGCTGAGGACCCCTATGGCCCTGAGGAACTACCAGGTGCAGAGGGCCCTTGTGACCTAGAGGAGCTGCCTTCAGCTGAGGACCACGAGGCCTTTCCAGACCTGCCACCTGCGGACAGTGAGAGACTTATAGGGATTCCCTGGGCACTATATACTCCGGACCCAGAGGAGCCCCTCAGAGGCAAATGCCCAGGCAAAGGATGGGAGGAAGTGACCCGGGGGAATTGTGCCTGGTTCAACCGGGGGCTGGCTCTTACAAGTGTCAGTGCATTGTGGCAGGAGCCCCACTGACCCAGTGGCTGCGGCCCTGGGCTGGGACACAGTGGTGTTGGGTGGGTCTGTCTCCCCTCTTTCCCTTGAGAGCATATTCTTTGGCCAACCAGCCCGGGCTATTGACTTTATTGTTTGCCTGCCTCTCCTGAAGGCTGGGGCTACTGATTTAAAGGGTCTAGACCAGGGGGGTACTCAAACTTTTTGCGAGCCGGTCCACATTCAGCCTTCCACCATTCATCGGGGGCCACAAGCAACTAGCCTTGCCCCTCCAGTCCAGCCCAGAGGTAAGTTTGTGGGGGCTGGGGGGGGG
>ML682098.1:1366846-1377574 GCA_007922195.1 Podocnemis expansa
ATGCTGGGAGTGGGGCGGTGGCAGCGGCGGCGATGCTGGGAGCGGGGGGGGCGGCGGCGATGCTGGGAGCGGGGGGCGGCGGCGATGCCGGGAGCAGGGGGGCGGATGCGCAGCAGGCTCCGTGGGGGGCGGGGGAGCGCAGTGAGCAACAGGAGTTGCTCAGCTGCCCTTAGAGCAGGGGTACTAAAACGGCCTTAGAGGGAACATTGCTTCAGGTTCGGCTTTTACATGCAAATAGGGCAGGCCACTATGGCGGTCCACCAGAAATGTCTTTGCGGTCCGGATTGTGGACCGCGGGCCGCCATTTGAGTACCCCTGGTCTAGACCTTTGTAAGCCCCATAGAGGGTGCGCTCCCAATGGGTTCGGGGGGTGCGTACTATAACTCCGACTTAACCCTGTGTAGTCTGGAATTAGGCTTAAGTCGACTTCATTGGCCTCCTAGCCATCTGAAATCTTCCTGGCAACCAGGAAATGCCTGCCTTGGCCAGTACCAAGCAGGATAGAGCCCTGCCCACTCTACTCCACAGCCAGAGCTAGCCAGGACTCTGGCTGTGTAGCAGGCATGGCTGAAGGCAGAATCAAGCGTATCAGGAAGTGGGCCCAATCCTGGACACACCAGGAGATCCAGGGCACTGTGCTGGCCCTGGGCAGTGCCACACTGGCACTCATCCCAGGGACCCAGGAGGAGGCTTCCCCCACCCTGGACAAGGGGACATTGCACGAGGATCCAGCAGTATGGGCCGGTGAATGGTTCCTCTCTGCAGGCATGGTGGGACAGGCAGGTGGGACAGGGACTGTGGAGAGGGGCAAAGCCCCAGGGACAGGCAGGGTACGGGGGGGGGGGCAGAGGCACTTCCACTGGACCACAGAGGCAGGGGACTGTGTGGCAGGTGGACCTGGATTCAAGCAGAGCAGGGGCATGGGGTGGAGTACTGCTGCTGGGATAGCCACGGCCAGGCAGCATGCACCCACCACCATTGGCATGTCGCCCCAGGAGAGACCCCCGGCACAGGGCTGCTTGGGGCTCACCAGCCTGAACACTTCGTGCACCCCATGCAGCAGAGCACGTTGGCATATCCTAAAGGGTCCCTATCCCAAAGGACAGGAGTAGTGGGAAGCAGGGGAATGGCCATGGACAGCAGGTGCTGTCAACCTGCACTCCACACTGCATATTGGGGGGGAGCCCTGTTCTTTGCTTCCGTCCTGAAGACCCTGCAACCCTGACACTGGTCACTCCTGGCAGTCATCCAGCTCTGACCAAGCAGAGAAGGGGGTTTCACTCTGAGGAGGAGATACTGGAGGACCACCTCCAGCTGGTCAAGTGCACCAAGGCAAATCCCCCCCTCACTCCCTCCAAACTACACAGCTCCCACCCCCTTCAGCTCTCCCCCTGTTCCCCTCTGTAAATAAAGCACACCCACACCATCATTCTGTGTGCAGTCCATCCTTTTATTGTGTTGGGGACAGGGGGGAGCTGGCTGGGAGGGAGTAGGGGTAGGAATGGGCAGGTTGGGGGTGGTGACAGCAGCTGGAGGAAGGTGTTCTTTCTCATCTGTGGGTTCTGCATCCTGTGGTCATCATCTCACATGGTGAGATCAATCTGGTGCCACCAGTCGCTGCTGGTTTCCCATGCATGGAAGGCACCCTGTCCAGGCCAGCTGCCAAGGAGGGCTAGGGTGTCAGCTTGCTGCAGCTTGCTCCTGAGCTGGCAGCTGCCCTGCAGCTGGTCCAGAGCCGAAGGAGTCTGGGCAATGCAAGGAGGGTGTGGAGTTCTGTGCTGCACATTGGGGTCACAGACCTCCTTGGGCTCCCTGTTGCCACACACAGTATGGAGGGTGATGTGGTCACTGACTTCATGTAGTAAAGGAGTGGCTGGGAGAGAAGGGCACTTCTGCTGTAGTGGACTGTGGGCCAGTTACACTATTCCTAGGGTGACTTAGCAGCTGCCAGTGTGTACTTGGGCAGTCTCCTGGCATTCTGAGTATGGATGCTCTAAGTCAGCTTAATAAGGTCCCAATGTTATTTGGTCCAAATCTTAGAGAGCTTGCATGTTTTTCTCTGTTTTGTACAGTGATGCATTGAGTGCAGCGATAGTATCCTTACCTCTATATCTGAAACACTTGGAGGAAAACTATGCATCTTGGAGGAAACACTATACATCTGAAACAAACATTTGGAGGAACACAGGGTGATCAGGAACAGTCCACATGGATTCACCAAGGAAAATTATGCCTGACCAACCTGATTGCCTTCTATGATGAAATACCTGGCTATGTGGATGCAGGAGTAACAATGTGGGAGACCTGGGGGAAGGGATGGAACTTGGGGGGAACAGGGACTGTAACACCAGGGATAAAAGAGAAGGTAGTTGGAACATGGGGGGGATCAAATAATTATGTTAAATATTCTAATGAAGCTTTAATACCTGAGGCAGGTATGGGAGGAAAATCCCAGGAGAAAATACAAGGAGGTAGATGTAATAGAACTGAAAATCGACTTGGGAAAGTAGGGCAATCAGCCTGGTATCTTAGGTGCCTGTACATGAATGCAAGGAGCCTGGGAAACAAGAAGGAAGAATTGGTAGTACTGGTGCAGACAAGGAACTATGATATAATTAGAATAACAGAGACATGGTGGGATAGCTTGCATGACTGGAACTCTGCCATGGATGGGTATAAGTTGTTCGGGAAGGACAGGCAGGGAAGAAGAGGGGGAGGAGTAGCGCTATATGTAAAAGAGCTCTATGACTGCTCAGAGCTCCATTATGGAAGTGGAACCAAGCCAGCTGAAAAAAATCTGTGGGTTAAGCTTAGAGGAGAGAGCAACAAGGGGGATGTTGTTGTGGGTGTCTGCTATAGACCTCCAGACCAGGAAGAAGAGGTGGATGAGGCATTCTATGGACAACTGGCAGAAGTTTCCAGATCACAAGCCCTGGTTCTCATGGGGGACTTCAATTACCCTGACATCTGCTGGGAGGCCAAGTCAGCAGTGCACAGGCAATCCAGGAAGTTTTTGGAGAGTGTTGAGGACAACTTCCTGGTACAAAAGCTGGAGGAACCAACTAGGGGCCTTGCACCTCTTGACACAAACAGAGAAGAATTGATTGGGGACATAGAAGTTAATGGGAACCTGGGCAGCAGTGACCATGAGATGATAGAGTTCAAGATGCTGATTAATGGAAAAAAGGAAAGAAGCAAAACACAAACCCTGGACTTCAGGAAAGCAAATTTTGGCTCCCTCAGGGAACTGATGGGCAGGATCCCTTGGGAGGCTGATCTGAAGGGGAAAGGTGTCAAAGAAAGCTGGTTGCATTTTAAAGAAACCCTGCTAAGGGCACAGGAAGATACCATTCCGATGAGCAGGAAGAACAGCAAATGTGGAAGGCACCCAGTGTGGCTTAACAGAGAACTCTGCACTGAGCTAAAGCATAAAAAGAAAGCTTACAGGAAATGGAAGCTTGGACAGATGACTAAGGAGGCATATAAAGATATTGCTCTGGACTGCAGGGATAAAATCAGAAAAGCCAAAGGACAATTGGAGTTGCGGCTAGCAAGGGATGTGAAGGATAACAGGAAGGGGTTCTACAAGTATGTCAATAACAAGAAGAGGATCAGGGTCCCTTACTGAATAGCACAGGTATCCCCATGATGAAGGATGAGGAAAAGGCTGAAGTGTTCAATGCTTTTTTTACTTCAGTTTTCACAGGGAGGGCCAGCTCTCAGCCCACTACACTGGGCATGGCAGATTGGAGAGAAGAAGAAAGGCCCTTGGTAACAGAAGGTCAGGTTAGGGACTGCCTAAAGAAGCTGGATGTGCACAAGCCCATGGGGCCAGACGACCTGCATCCGAGGGTGCTGAGGGAGTTGGCCGATGAGGTAGCAGTACGGCTGGCCATTATCTTTGAAAACTCGTGGTGAACGGGGGAGGTGCCGGAGGACTGGAAAAAAGCAAATATAGTGCCTATCTTCAAGAAAGGCAAAAAGGAGGATCCAGGGAATTACAGACCTGTCAGCCTCACCCCAATCCCTGGAAAAATCATGGAACAGATTCTCAAAGAATCCATCCTGAAACACTTGGAGGAAAATAGAGTGATCAGGAACAGTCAGCACGGATTCACCGAGGGTAAATCGTGCCTGACCAACCTCATCGCCTTCTTTGATGAGATGACTGGATCTGTGGATGCGGGAAGAGCTGTTGATGTGATATACCTTGACTTTAGCAAGGCTTTTGATATGGTTTCCCACAGCATTCTCGTCAGCAAGTTAAGGAAGTATGGGTTGAATGTGTGGACTGTAAGGTGGATAGAGAACTGGCTAGATCAACGATTTCAGCGTGTAGGAATCAATGACTCCGTGTCTAGTTGGCAACCAGTAACGACTGGTGTGCTCCAGGGGTCAGTCCTGGGGCCAGTTCTGTTCAATATTTTCATTAATGATCTGGATGATGGGATTTATTGCACACTCAGTAAGTTTGCAGATGACACCAACCTGGGGGTGAGCGGTAGACCCGCTGGAGGGCAGGGAGAAGATTCAGGAAGATCTTGACAAATTGGAGCAGTGGGCCAATAGAAATCTCATGAGGTTCAACAAGGACAAGTGCAAAGTCCTGCACTTGGGATGGAAAAACCCCATGCACTGCTACGGGCTGGGGAGTGATCAGCTAAGTACCAGCACTGTAGAAAAGGACCTGGGTGTCCTGGTGGATGGGAAGTTGGATATGAGTCAGCAGTGTGCTCTTGCTGCCAAAAAGGCTAATGGCATACTGGGCTGCATGAGAAGAAGCATTGCCCGCAGATCAAGGGATGTGATCATTCCCCTCTATTCAGCACTGGTGAGGCTGCATTTGGAATACTGTGTCCAGTTTTGGGCTCCCCACTACAAAAAGGACGTGGAAAAATTAGAAAGAGTCCAGCGGAGGGCAACAAAAATGATCAAGGGGCTAGAGCACAAGCCCTATGAAGAAAGACTGAAGGAACTAGGCTTATTTATCCTGCAGAAGAGAAGACTGAGGGGGGATTTGATAGCAGCCTTCAACTACCTGAAGGGATGCTCCAAGGAGGATGGAGCTCAGCTGTTCTCAGTAGTAACAGAGGATAGAACAAGGAGCAATGGTTTCAAATTGCAGCTGGGGAGGTCAAGGCTGGATATTAGGAAAAGCTTTCTTACTAAGAGGGTGGTAAAGCATTGGAATGGGCTACCTAGGGAGGTGGTGTAATCTCCATCTTTGGAGCTGTTTAAGGCCCGGCTGGATAAAACCCTAGCTGGGATAATTTAATGGGAGTAGTCCTGCTTTTTTTGGCAGGGGGTTGGACTAGATGACCTCATGAGGTCCCTTCCAGCCCTATGATTCTATTATTCTGTGAGTAGCTGTATTTGTGATATACCTCAACTTTAGCAAAGCTTTTGATCTGGTTTCCCACAGCATTCTTGTAAGCAAGTTAAGGATGAAGGGACTGTAAGGTGGATAGAAAGCTGGCTCCAAATAGAAGGGAGCTAGGCTATTCTCCGTGGTTACAGAAAACAGAAAAAGGAGCAATGGTTTCAAGTTGCAACTGAGGATATCTAGGTTGGATATTAGGAAAAACTATCTCACTAGGGGTATGTCTACCCTGGAGGCTCTGTTAAGTCAACCAAACAAGATCAACTTTAAGTCAACTTAAAGTCAACCTTGTTAGGTTGACTTAGAAAGTCCACATTGAGAACTCCTGCGGAATGCCTGCATCCACACTGGTAGGTGCTAGGTTGACCCTTCCTGGTGTCCAGGAACTCTGGGAGAGGACTTGGAGGCCAGTTAGGTCAACTTAAGGGCTTTACCCATCAACGTTGGCTTCATCTTAATAAGGAAGTGCTTAAATTGACTTAATAAAAGCCCAGTGTAGCAGCAGGGGTCTGTAGTGTAGATGCACCCTATGTAGTGGCTCCAGTGTAGACATACCCTATGAGAGTGATGAAGCACTGGGACAGGTTACCTAGGGAGGTGGTAGAATTTCCATCTTTAGAAATTTTAAGGCCTGGTTAGACAAAACCCTGGCTGGGATGGGTTATGAGCATAGTCCTGCTTTTAGCAGGGGTTGGACTAGATGACCTCATGAGGTCCCTTCCAGCCCTAATATTCTATAATCTGTAATCTGATCATGTCTTCTGTGATAAGGAAGATGACAGGAAATCCCATTTGCTGGGATGTACAATTGACCAACTTTTGTTACAGAAAGGAAGGACTGCCTACTAGGATGCCTACCTGATGCAGGAAATAAGACCTTCCGCCTATAGAAATTGGGAAACCCACACATTCCATCCCAAATATAGCACTGGCTTTTTCATTTAAGCAGAGTGCTTCCCAGATGCACTTGCATTTACAGACACACCCACAGCCAGACTCAATATACATTCATGATCAAAATAAGCCTAACACATTGCAATTACTAGAGACAATTATTCTGTCCAGCAAATAGGCTGAGAATTTGTGTGTGTAGAAAAAAACTTCACAGAACCTGCTGGTGTCAGCAAACACAAATACACAACCATGAGTTCCCAGAACTCTGCTGGCTTTAATGAACTCTTGTTTCCAGTCAGGGCAGTACCTTTCTATTAGTGTAGGTGCACATATTGATTAAGCTGACTGAAGGTTTAAATCTGCAGGGAAAACAGTAACCCCACTAACACTCTCAATCAATCAACCTGAGCTGAGCCTCATATTTATTGCTTTGGTTTTTGTTTTTTTTTTAATCATCTATGCTGTGGCCAGACCAGAAGTTGTATTTATATCCAGAAATAAAAAAGCTTGCTGGTCTCCTTTCTCCTGTATGATTAATACAATGTTTCGGTCTATTGTCTGTACCCTATACTCTTTCAGCATCTGATAATACCTAGGGGATGACTCTGTTTCAAAACAGTGCTTCTGCTTTCCTAGAAAGTTTCTATCACTACAAGCACTTTCCAGGGATTAGAAGGCAGATTTGCAGAATTCTGGCCGAAGTTTTCAAATCAGGAGAGCTGGATCCGGCCTCAGTCCCCAAACAGGAAACCAGAACCAGATTAGGCCCATGGGCGGGACTGGGGGCCAGAGGGCAGGGCTGGTGGGGACAGGGGCCTGGGCCCAGCCCTGAGAGCTTTTTGGGGGCTAGTGATACGCCTTATGCTGTGTCTTTCCCAGTGGCTGGGCCATACAAAAGGTAACACCCTACTACTGTTACCACTTTGTGAAATGACTCCTTTAGCTCAAGAGACAGAGGCGCACCCTGACTAACCTATCTAGGAAAATTTGGGTGACTTTTAATGAAATGCTGATTGGGGAGGCTTTCAAGTATGAGGCCTTTATAAGTGATGTCTTGCAGAGGTTCCAGATTACCCCTGAAGTGTTCAAAATGAGGCTCAGAGAGCTCAAAAGAAGTGCTTGAGTTGACTTAATAAAAGCCCAGGGCAAAACTCTGTCCCCAGGACAGGGAACAGCCAGCCCAGGGATGGAGCAGGTCAATCCAGAGGCTGGGCTCCATGCTCTCTCCCTGTCTCCTGGACTGGCTCTTCTGCCCTAGGGTGGGGAGGGCTAGACCAGAGGCGGGGTAAGAGAGCAGAGTCCACCCCAGGGACGGAATGGCTGGCTCAGGAGAGGGGCAGGAGTCTGGAGTCTGGGTTTTGGGTTGGTCTGCCCAGCTTCCGGTGCCCCTAAACTGCGATGCCCCAAGCCAGTGTCTCATTGGCTTTTGGGTAGAGCTGGCTCTGATGTGGAGATTACTGCAAAAACAGCTCAATCCAGGTGAAAATAGTGGATTACCAATGTAACCATCCTTCTTCAAGATGGGCTGCTCATATACATTCAGTTACAGGTGTCTATGTGCCGCAGCACACAGTAATTTGGAAAGTCTTTTAGCCCTAGCCTGTCAGGTCAGGGTCAGTGGCCAACTCCCCCTCCGTGCCACAACTGCAGCTATATATGTGACCCTGACCCTTCCTGTCCCTTCTTTTTGCCGAGTAGTGGGGATGGTGGGATTTGAATGGGTGTGAGCAGCCCATCTCAAAGAAGGACAGTTACGTCAGTAACCCACCATTCTTCTTGGAGCGCTGCTCACATCTTTCACTTACAGGTGACTGCCAGCCACACCCAGGATAGTGGGTGGAGTTACAGCTTACCCACATTCAGTACAGCTCTGCCCAACACAGCATCCTCTCTTGCCTGTTGGACAATAGCATAGTGTGTCACAAATGCATGCACAATGACCACATGGCTATCTTGCAGATCTCCTGGATTGGGACCTGCACCAAGAAGGCCGTAGAAGAAGCCTGGGCTTTAGTTGAGGATGCCTGGCCTCTCCCCAGGAGGGGTGTACCCGACCTTGTGTAGCAGTCTTTAACAGGGGTGTCGCTGGGGCGGGTAAAGACCTGGGGCACGGGCCCAGCCCCGCCCCGCCCCCAGAGGGCAGGCCCCGCCCCCAGACAAAAGGCCACACACCCCTGTCCCAGGATAGGGCCAGGGGGAGGCCGTGGCGTCACCGCCGGCTAGCCTGCGCTGCTGTGCGGTGCGGCACAGCCTAGCCTGGCTCAGTGTGGCTGGAAGCGGCCGCTGGAGGCCGGGCCAGAGGCCGCAGCCCTGGATCCCTGGCCGGGGACGGGGCTGCCGCGGCCGCAGCCAGGCCCCGGATCCCCAGCGGTGGATGGGGCCGCTGCAGCTGTGGGCTGCTGGCTGGGTCCCGGATCCCCAGCAGGGGACGAGGCCACCGCGGGTGGCCAGCTGGGCCCCGGATCCCTGGCCTGGCCGCCGGTGGCTGTGGCAACCCCGTCCCCGGCCGGGGATCCAGGACCTGGCCGGCAGCCCGTGGCTGCAGCGGCCCCGTCCCCCACTGGGGATCCAGGGCTGCGACCGCGGGCCCGGCCTCGAGCAGCCGCTTCCAGCTGCACCGGGCCAGGCTAGGCTAATCCGCGCCGCGCCGCAGCACGGGCTAGCTGGTGGCGGCAGCGTAGCCACCCCCTGGCCCTATCCCAGGCCAGGGGCCTGCTGGGCGGCCAGATAGGCCCCGGATCCCTGGCAGGGATTGTCTTTAATACAGTTCACTATCTATCTGGAGATGCACTGTGTAGTCACTGGTTGTCCTTTTTTCCTCTCTGTGATGGCAACAAAGAGTTGGGAGGATGGAACAGGTATGTGTGCAAAATGTACGTCAAGAGCACTCATCTGACATCTAGGGTGTGCCACTTTCTTTGTTTTTTCCATGATCTGAGGGTCCAGAAAATATACCGGGAGGCAAATGTCCTGGTTCAGCTGGAATGTTGAGACCACCTTTGTGAGAAAGGTGGGGTGTGGGTGTAACAGCACCTTGTCTGCAAAGAATCTTGTATATGGGGGTTCTGAGGAGAGGGCTCTGAGTTCTGAGCCTCATCTCGCAGAGGTTATGGCCACCAGAAAGGCTACTTTCCACGAGAGGACTAGGAGAGCACGAGTCCAAGGGTTTGTATGGGGGCTCTGTCAGATGCTGTAGCACAACATTTAAATTCCACTGAGGAGTGGGGGCTCTAGGTTGTGGGTATATCCTGTCAATACCCTTCAGGAAGCAAGTGGAGGTTGGGTGGGAGAAGACTGGGGCCCCTTCCACTTTCTTGTGTAGGGCTGAGATTGCAGTCAAGTGAACTCGAAGAGAGGAGGTTGGTAGGCTTTTGTCCTTAAGGGTTAATAGGTAGTCCAGTATTGAGTGGAGAGGGGCTGACTCTAGTGGCACCCCTCTTTCCTTGGACCACAGGGAGAAATGTCTCCATTTAGTTACATAGGTGGCCCTAGGGGAGGATCTCCTACTGCCCACCAGTACCTCTTTGACTTTGTTGGAGCAAAGTCACTCAGAGTCATTTAGCTATGTAACCTCCATGCCATCAGATGAAGCAATCTTGGGTTCGGGTGCCATAGCGTGCCTGAGTTCTGTGTTAATAGGTCCCCCCTGAGGGGAAGGCAAAACAGGATATCTATTGACAAGTCTCGCAGCATCGGGAACCAGTGTTGTCTGGGCCATTCTGAAGCTATCAATATCATATCTGCTCCATCCCTCTTTATCTTTAAGAGAATGTGGTAAATTAAGGGGATTGGAGGAAAGCGTACATCAGTGGGCCCCCCTCCCCCATGGCACCAGAAAGGCATCTGCAATCGAGCCCTTCTCCCCTCCCTTGAGGGAACAGAATTGTTGACACTTCTGATTCTGATACACTGTGAATAGATGGTGCATCCCATCAACTGATGATCTGGGACATCATGTCCGTGTGTAGTGACCATTAGTGGTGTGATAGGAAGTCTTCTGCTCAGTGAGTCTGCTGCACTGTTCTCCACCTCCAGCAAGTGCGCTGCTATTGGGATGAAGTCATGTTTCAGACTGAGTTCCCAAAGGCTGGTGGCATCCTCGCAGAGGGCTTGGGAGTGCACTCCTCCTTGCCTATTTGTGTAAAACATGGCCATTGTGTTGTCTGTTAGAACTTGGACTGTCTTTCCCCTTGTCAGGTCCAGAAAAACCTAGCAAGCTAGGTGAATGGCTCTGAGTTCCTTCACATTTATGTGAAGATGTTTGTCTATGAGGACCCACGTCCCTTGCGTTGAAAATTCCCCTGAGATGTGTGCGCCCCAACCCGTGTCCGATGCATCTGTGATCAGAGTCACCATGGCTGTGTTCACACGGCACTTTTGTTTCGAAACAACCTCGTTGTTTTGAAACAAAAAAAACCATGTTCACACGACGCACAGTTGTTTCGAAACAAGGG
>ML682098.1:1377974-1453087 GCA_007922195.1 Podocnemis expansa
CGGGGTCTGGGGGCAGCTCTGGCGGGGGGGGCTGAGCCACCCCGCAGCGGCTCACCCACTGCTGGTGCCTGCAGCCCCCTTTCTGGGGCTGCAGGGTGAGCCAGCAGCAGCTCACCCCCAGGGGTAACGAAATAGCATGTTCACACAGTGAACTTGCTATTTCGTTTCCCGCTTTTTTTCTTATTTCGAATTAACATTTTGTTAATTCGAAATAAGATATTTCGAAATAAGGTGTTGTTTCAAAACAAGTTGTTTCGACACAACTTGTTTCGAAATAACCCTGTGCGTGTGAACACAGCCCATGGGATTCAAGGTGTCAAAGAGAATCTTGCCCCTGGCAAAGAACAGGTCCTGCCATAGTTCTAGGGTTTCTAGGACCTTGCGGGCAACTAACAGTACCTTGTTCAGGGGGTGTCTCTCGGGATGGAAGACCAAGGCTACTCAGAGCTGGCACGCTCTCATTCTCAGTCAGTCTGTTCTTATCACCGAGGTTGAGGCTGCCATGTGGCCAAATAACTGCAGGCACCATCTGGCTGTGGTAACTGGGGTCCTGCAGAGTTCTGGGATGATGGAACACATGGACTGAAATCTCAACAGGGGAAGTGAAGCCTTGCCCTCCTTGAAGTCCAGTAAGGCTTCAATGAATTCTATTTTTTGGCCTGGAATAGGTTTTGATTTCTCTTTGTTTATGCAAAGCCCCAGGCGATTGCACAGCCCAGTGGCATCGCTGCCACCTGGCACAGGGGGTCCATGCCCTGAATGCTGGCTCCAGTGCCCCAGGTTGTGGCTGGGCCTCACTTCTCCTGGTCTCCAGCTGGATTGGGCCAGAGATCCAGGGCCCAGCCACCTGTGGCCACAGCTGCCGTTCCCAGCCTGTCCCCAGCCAGGGAGCTGGGGCCCACTTCCAGACCCTTCAAAGGCTGGGCTACACCGCGGCCGCGGCTGGTGCTCCCCACCCTGTCCCCAGCTGGGGGTGTGGCCTGCAGGCAGGGGGCATGGCCTGGGCCTGTGCCCCGGGTCATTACCCATGGCAGTGACGCCCCTGGCACAGCCTCTTTACCATGTAGACGCTGTGGTAAAGCTGATGCTTGGAACTTCCCTTTATTAACCAGTGGTCGAGGTATGGGTAAATCTTTATTCTCTGCCTTTACAGATGCACCACCACACATTTTATGAAAACCCTGGGGGCTAAGGTGAGCCCAAATGGGAGGAATGCTAATTGATAGTGATTCTTTCCCACTACAGATCTGAGGAACCTTCTGTGCTTTGGCCTTATCACTATGTGGAAGTAAGCATCCTTTAAGTCAAGGGCCGTGAACCAATTCCCTTGATCTAGAGCTGGGATGATTTGAGAAAGGGAAACCATACAGAATTTTATCTTTCTTAGATGTTTGTTCAGTGCCTTGAGGTCCAGGATGGGTCTCAGGTCACCGTTTGGCTTGGGAACTAGAAAACAATGGGAGTATAACCCTTTGCCCCATTGACCCTTTGGGACCCTTTCTATGGCCCCTAGGGAGAGTAGCTTTTTGCATTCCCTTTGTAGTAGATCTAGCTCTGGAACCCTGAGATGAGAAAAAGGGGGCAGGTTCCTGTCCCAGGTTACGGATTTGAACTGAACTGAGTATCCTTTGGATATCATATCCAATATCCAACAGTCGGTTGTGATGCTGCCCCACTGATGTAGAAATCGGGCCAGACAGTTGCTGAATAATAGGGGCTGAGCAGGGGAACAGGAACCCCCTAACTGTTTGTCAAAAACACTGTTTTTGGCCAGCCAATCAGGAGCTGCTGTTCTCTTGGCAGGTTGTTTGGGTCAAGGATTGGGTTTCTGAGCCCCTACCTGCCCAGTTTCTTTCCCTGTCCAGGCACCCATAGGAATGCTGTGGCTGCTGGTAAGACCTCTACCATGACCCTGTGCTTGATTTTGTTGCTGCAGCTGCTGGGACTGTTGCTGAGGCTGTTGGGGTCTGAAGGAATATCTAACCTCCTGTGGCACATACCTGCCCAGGGATTTTAGGGTGGCCCTAGAGTCCTTCATCCCATGCAGTTTAAAATCAGTAGATTCTGCAGACAGGGTTAGGCCTCTGAAGGGAAAGTCCAGAATGATTTTCTGTATTTGTTGTGACAAACCAGAGCCCTGTAACCAGGCTGAATGGTGCACAGACACTGCTGAGGCTAAGTTTCAGGAAGCAGTGTCAGATATGTCCCACAATGCCATTAACATGTCATGGGTGACCAATACCCCTTCCTCAACAAGTACCTTGAAATCCATGAGGTGTTCCCTGGGAACCACATGACAAACTCTTTCTAGCTCCCCCCAGAGGTTGAAAGCATACCTCATCATGAAGGCATGGTCAGAGATGGCTTTGGGGGTAGGTGAAGCAGGCAGCTGCCTAGGGCCCACGAGCAATAAGGGGCTCTGTCTTCAATTGGCTGGGCAGAAAAGAAAATACAGAAAAATATATAAATTGTTCCCATATAGCAGGGCCAGTAGCTTTGGAAACCTCAGCACTTTTCAGTCTTGGCTCATCAAGGCAAACTATCATTAGGATCTGTGCTGCATCTGAATTGCAAATTTCACCATTATCTGCCCATCATCTTCACACTGACCTGCTAAAAAAGCAGGAGCAAGCACAAGAGCAGGACCTTTTCCAGTGATCTCGTCTTTTAGTTCCTCTGTGTGGCTATATTTTAATCCCAATTGTGAAATCTTCCCTTTTTCTTACCTGTTCTTCTTTCGCCTTTGTGACAATTTTTCCTTTGGCTTCGGTTAGCTAACGTTACAAGGTAGATCCATATAGGCTGCTACATATAAATACAGTGCTGCCTGGAAGCAATCATTACAGCTTCATGTGGTCTGTGCTGGATGTCCTTCTTTTGGTAAGTAATTTTTTAGCTTCTTTTGTACTTAAGTTTTAATATTTTTGAGGGGCCCAGAGTCTTATAAATTTGAGTACTTCAGAGAATTTCATTGAAATTTGGTGTTTTTCATTTACAGCTACAAACTAGAAACCTGCTTTTCACTTATTTTTATTTATTATAATTATTTGTATTAAACTTCTAGTGCACATAAACCAAAGCCTACGTGAAAAATTTGTAAGATGTGACTGTCAAAATTTTAAATGTGGTATTTTAGTTATAGACTCATAAACTCATAGACACTTAGGTCAGAAGGGACCAATATGACCATCTAGTCTGACCTCCCGCACACTGCAGGCCATAAAACCTCACCAACCCACTCCTACGATGAATCTCAAACCCATAACTGAGCCATTAAAGTCCTCAAATCACAATTTAAAGACTTTAATACAGAGAATCAACCAGCAAGTGAGCCATGCCCAATGCTACAAAGGAAGGCAAAAAACCCTCAGCGCCCAAGCCAATCTGCCCTGAGGGAAAATTCCTTCCCGACCCCAAATATAGCAATCAGTTAAACCCTGAGCATGAGGGCAAGTCCACAACAGCCAGGTCAAGAAGAACTTCTCTGTAGTAACTCAGAACCCACTCAATCTAATGCTGAGTCACTATCATACCCATCACCAGTAGTAAAAGACAGACAATGGCCAAGCTACACTGTCCATCATATCATTCTCTCCATAAACTTATCAAGCTCAGTTTTGAAGGCACCTAAGGTTTTTGCCCCCACCACTTCCCTTGGTAGACTATTCCAGAACTTTACTGCTCTGATGGTTAGGAAACTGCATCTAATTTCAAGCCTAAATTTTCTGAAGGACAGCTTGTATCTGTTTGTTCTTGTGTCCACATTGGTACTTTATTCAAATAATTCCTTTCCCTCTCCTGTATTCATCCTTCTAATGTATTTATAAAGAACAATCATATCTCCTCTCAGCCTTCTTTTGGTCAGACTAAACAAACCAAGCTCTTTAAGTCATCTCTCATAGGAAAGATTTTCCATTCCACGAATCATCCTTGTAGCCCTTCTTTGCAGCTGTTCCAGTTTGACTTCATCTTTCTTAAACATGGGTGACCAGAACTATAGACACTATTCCAAGTGAGGTCACACCAGTGCCTTGCATAACAATACTAACACCTCCCTATCTCTACTGGAAATACCTCTTCTGATGCACCCCAGGACTGCATTAGCTTTTTTCACTGCCACATCGCATTGGCTACTCATTGTCATTCTGTGATCAACCAGTACGCCCAGGTCCTTCTTCTCCCCCATCACTTCCAGTTGATGCATTCCCAACTTATAAGAAAAATTCCTGTTATTTGTCCCTAAGTGCATGACCTTGTACTTCCCATTGTTGAATTTCATCCTATTTCTAATGCTCCACTTCACAAGGTCATCCAAATCATTCTGTATGCTATCTTGATGCTCGTCTGTATTGGCAATACCTCCCAGCTTGGTGTCATCTGCAAACTTAATTAGCACATTCCCACTTTTTGTGCCAAGGTCAGTAACAAAAAGGTTGAAGAAGATGGGTCCCAGGACTGATCCTTGGGGAACTCCACTAGTAACCTCCTTCCAGCTAGACAGTTCACCTTTCACTATGACCCTCTGCAATCTCCCCTGTAACCAGTTCTTTATCCACCTTTCTATTTTCATATTAATCCCCATCTTTCCTAATTTAACTAATAATTCCCTGTGTGGAACTGTATCAAATGCCTTGCTGAAATCTAAGTAAATGAGGTCCACCGCATTCCCTTTATCCAAAAACTCTGTTATCTTCTCAAAAAAGGAGATCAGGTTGGTCTGGCATGATCTACCTTTTGTAAAGCCATGTTATATTCTATCAGAGTTACCATTCTCCTCAATATCCTTAAGTACCTTCTCCTTCAAAATTTTCTCCAAGACCTTGCATACTGCTGAGGTCAAACTAACAGGCCTGTAGTTACCTGGATCCCTTTTATTCCCTTTCTTGAAAATAGGGACTACATTAGTGTGGAGAAGTGGGAACCCTCCACTAGGTTAATAAGGGAAGACACAGGTGTTGACCCTCTTTCTTTTCTATTCGGGTGATGGAACACAGGTGGATGATATGAGGTAGAACCACTAGGGCGCAGGCGGGTAGTGTTTAGGGAGCCTGTACCTGGGACCCCCCCGCTGGTCACCCTGGATTCAGCTGGTTGGACCAGGGGGCGGAGAGGTGGGCAGGAGCAAGCAGGGGAACAAAGGACCAAGCAGAAGGAGGGTAGCAGGGAAATGGAGGGTCCAAGAGACAGGACCCTGCCATTGGGTGTTGCCCTAATCCCCTGGCGGTTTCACTTCTGGTTGTTCTGATGATGCTGATACCAACTGTGCTTGCTGCTGTATGAACTGGTGTGCTAATAAACCCTCTGATTGCCACACTGGCTGAGAGTCGCTGCTGATTAGGATGGCTGGGACCCTCCTGGAGAGAGGAAACCCCCTCCATGGGAGACCAGACAGAGCAAGGATCGGACCCTCTGAGCCTGGAGTTGGGAGCTGGCTGCACGGAGTGTGGAGTCCTGGGTCCTGGACGGGAGAAGACTCCACCGTAGCAGAGTCCTGACTGGCTGTGGACAGAGGGGATCCAAGAGGCTTGTCTGGGTCTCCGTCACAATTAGCAATTCTCCAGTCATAAGGCACAGCTCCTATGTTCACCAATACTTTAAAAATCCTTGCTAAAGGGCTGGCAATTTCATGTGCAAGTTCCTTCAATATTCTTGGATGGAGATTATCCGGACCCCCTGATTTAGTTCCATTAAGCAGCTGAAGCTTGGCTTTCACCTCAGATATGGTAATTTCCACTTCTACATTCTCATTCCCATTAGCTGCCCAACCTCTGTCCCCAATCTCACCATCACCCTCATTAAAGACAGAGGCAAAGTACTTATTTAGCTATTCAACCATGCCTACATTATCCCTGATCTCTACCCCATCTTCAGTACAGTGGTCCAACTTCATCCTTCTGTGTTATCTACCTACTTATATGGCTGAAGAACTTTTTACTATTGGTTTTGATTCCCTTTGCAGGGTCTAACTCTGCTTGGCTTTTGGCCTTCCTCACTTGATCCCTACATGCTCTGACCTCAGAAAGGTAGCCCTCCTTTCCTATCCCTCCCAGCTTTCACTCCTTGTAGGCCTTGTGTTTCCTCCTAATCGCTTGTGTAGCAGGAAGGCATGGCCCCCCTTGGAGATAGAAAGGCAGAGCCCTCTGGCCTGCAGGCAGCAGAACCGGAGCCAGCCTGTCAATCAGGCCGGAGGTGGGGGGGGGGCAGGAAGTAAAAAAAGAAGACAACCAGCTCAGTCCAGCACCAGCCGCCAAAGGGGAAGGACATGCCTCCGCTCTCTCCAGACCCTGGGCTGCCTGATGGGGCAGCCGGCCTCTGGCCATCAGACTCAGGCCCGGACGTTTGGCGGAGGCTGCCCACGGCTGGGGACTGGGAGCTGGCACCGGGGCCCTGGGCCATCACAGGCTCACAGAGGGAGTCATGGGCAGAGAGGCATTTGGGCACCCCCAAGCCATTCCCCGCCAGGGACCCCGAAGCGCTGCCTCCCCCTGCAATTTGGAGGCACTGGCCTTGGCTGCTGAGGATCCTGAGCCGCTACCCACTTCATGTGACTTAGAGAAATTACCTTTGGCAGAGGAACTTGATGGGTTCCCTGACCTACCACCGCCTGATGAGATGGAAGGGTTTTATAATCTCCCCCCTGGGTCATTACCCAGAAGAACCAACAGATGAGGTATGGCGGGAGCATGAGGCCAGGGGTGGCTCATGGGAGTGCAGGCCTCAACCCTTGATGGGAACCACACCTCGGGGGCAGCGTGTTGTGACCTGGATCACACTGACCCCTGCACCACGGCCTCAGGCCCCACAGGGCCCACCTCGGGGTTGGCGTGTTGCAGACCAGGCCCCGCTGACCCCTGCACCAAGGTGTCAGCCCCCAGAGGGCACACCCCAGGGGTGGCGTGTTGCAGCCAGGATCCCGCTGACCCTGACCTGGAGGCTTCAGCCCCTATTGGGGGCCTTGGCTGGGACACAGTGGAGCTGTGCGACCCGACGCCTTTGTTGATCCCAAGCCCTGCCCCTACACCCCCTCTTGGGTCATAATCCTGAGAGGCAGCACTGGACTTTCCCCTCACCAGAGAGACTGAGACTGAAACTTTTTGCCCTACCCAAGGGCTAGAGACTGGGTTTCTGGCCCCAAAGGGGGCCAGTGACCATGAAACTGTTGCCCTGCCAAGGGGCCAAAGACTTGGTGGTCCTGCCCCATGAGAGGCCAGGGACCTGAACCAGCTACCCGTCCCCAGGAGGGTAGGCAGCTTGCTTACAACCTGTCTAACATGTACATTCATCCAGCTTGGTTTAGAACCCACGCCTGAAAATTTTTTCCTCTTCTTTGGAATGCAGGCTTCAGATAGTTCCTGCAGCTTTGTCTTGAAGCAGTTCCAAGCATCCTCAATGTTCATGTCCATGAATTCTTTGGTCCAGTCCACTTCCCTAGCTAAATCCCTTAATTTTTTGAAGTTAGCCCTTTTGAAGTCAAAGACTCTGGTCACAGATTTATTTTTGTTTACCCTTCCATTCAGTTTAAATGGGATTAGCTCATGGTCACTAGAGCCTTGGTTGTCCCCTACAACTAATTCCTCTGAGGTCCTCACTACTGACTAATACCAAATCTAAGATCGCATCTCCTCTTGTTGGTTTGGAAACTGCTTGATAGAGAAATTCATCTGCTATCTCCTCCGAGAAAGTCTGGGCTCTTTTATTGCTGCTGGCACATATCCTCCAGTCTACATCTGGAAAGTTAAAGTCTTCCATATTCACAGTTCCCAGTAGTGTTTACTTCTTTAAAGAGTTCTCTATCCATGTCCAAATTAGATCCTGGCGGTCTGTAACACACCCCAAGCACTAATTCAGGTGAAACTCTAGTAGTTTTCTTCTCCAATGTGATTTGGAGCCAGATAGACCCTGTCCTGCTAATTCCATCACTCTGAATTTCTTTGCATTCTATTGCATCATTGATATACAATGCCACACTGCCATCACATCAGTCTTTCCTAAAGAGCACATAGCCTTCAATGCCCATACACCAGTAGTGACTACTATTCCACTATGTTTCTGTTATCCCTATAATATCCGGTTTCAATTCCTCTACCAATAGTTCCAGTTCCTCCATTTTATTACCTAGGCTTCTCGCATTGGTGTATATAAACATTTTAGTTTTTGCTGCTTGGCTTTGCTCACGTTCTTTACCCGATGTGGGTACTACTGCCAACATCGCCCATCAGACCAGTATTTGTGCTTCCCACCTTTCTAACATCCATATTGTCTCTCACATCTTTGTCTTTTCTGAATTTAGTTTCCTGCCCCTCAATGCTAGTATCAGGCATAGCGATTGTCTGAGCATCTCCCAACCATCTCCCCACTCCTAAGTTTAAAGCTCTCTTAATCAGTTAAGCTAGCCTCCCTCCCAGAAGTCTGTTCCCCTTTCTACTCAGGTGTAGTCCATCCCAAGCAAACAGTCTTCTGTCCATGAAAGCCTCCCAGTGCCCATACATCCCAACGCCCGCCTTGTAACACCACTGCCTGAGCTATCTGTTAACTGTCAGAATCTTCTCACACCTGTGTTGTCCTCCTCTAGGGACAGGCAGAATCCCACTGAAGATCACTTGAGCCTCTAGCTCCTTGAGAGTCCTCCCCTGGCATAGTCTCCTTTGATACATTCCAATGAGAATCTAGCCATATCATTTGTACCCACATGAAGGATAATCAGAGGATTCTTTCCTGCTCCCATTAGGATCCTCTTCAGCCTCAGATCCACATCATGTATCTTAGCTCCAGGTAAGCAGCACACCCTTCTGTTCTCAGGGTCACTTCTAGTTATAGGCCTGTCTGTCCTCCTCAGCAGAGAATCCCCTTTCACATACACTTGCTTTTTCCTGGAAACAGTGGGCTTCTCCAGTCTATCCCCAGTTCCCTCTGACCAGGAGTCATGTTGTCTAGAGCTGCTGTTCACAATCCTCTGCATCCGCTCCTGAATGCTCCCTGGGCTCTTATTTATCTCCAGTGGCTCAATTCCTCTTTGAATGGGACTAGCTGCTCTCCTTTTCTTCCTCACACTCCCACCTTCAGTGTTCACCTGTTGGACTCCTTCATTTGCTAATTCAGCAAACCTGTTACTGAGTTCTATTTCACCTTCACTAGCTGGTCTTTTTCTCTGCTGCCTTCTCACAGTCACGTGTTCCCACTGCTCACTTTCCTCACCTAGCAGTCTCCCCTCAGAACTGGTTGCTACTGTTTCCATCTGCAGGTCTGAGTTTTTGTCTCCAGCCTCCCCAGTCCTCTGCTCCATCAACTGTTCAAACTCCCTTCTAAACTCAACCATCGTTGCCACCTGCATCTCCAAGCCTTGGAATTTCTCCTTCACCAGCTCTATGAGGTGGCACTTCATACAAACAAAATTCTTAGGGGTTACACCCTCCAAGATAATGTACATCTCACGGCTTCCACATCCTTTCATCTTCATTGTCTCTTCCCTTATTGGAGTGACTTCTGCTGCTACCTCCATCTCTGTCTTTCTCCCTCCAAACTCCCCTGTTGCCTGCTCCTGGTGCTGCTGCTTGCTTGAGTGGCTTCCTTTATAGCTCCCCCAATAGGAAGGCTCCACCCCTAATTGGGGTCACCTGATCCCAACTGGCACTCAGCCCCTGCAAACTGAGGAGGAAAAAAAAAGCCAAACCAGAAGACAAATACAAAACACAAGCAAACACACACAGCACTCCCAACTCCACAGCACTCCTCTATAGTCCCTAACTCCCTCTCAAACTCCCGTTAGCAGCCCTGTTGCCTGCTCCTGGTGCCTCCGTTCCTGCTTTTGGTCCCACAGAACCCCGGTGACCTACTATATGACACAACCCAAAACCCCTCCTGTCTGGCAGTTGCCCTTACTGTTCCCAAATGGTCCACCCTCCGAGTTTCTGGACAGGGTATCCTGCTGTCACCCGGCTGTGGTGCTAGCGTGCATCGGCGGCATTGGGCATTTAGAAGCTGATATCTTAGACCTGACCTCTCGCACCAGGATCAAAGACCATTAGGAAACAGAGGTCACAACCCCTAGTCTCAACCCAGGGTAGCCTATCTCCACCTCAGGGAGAACACACCTGGGGTGCCTCTTCATGATAGGGCCTCCAGCTTGAACCCCAGGTTTTTCCCCTTCCCAAATTAAAAGGGAATCTCTTGCTGTGAGTGGAAAGGAGCCCTGCTCCCCCAGTACCTTAATCTGGGCCTCCTGACGGACTGGGGGTCTTTATCAAGCAGTCCCTGATACCCTGGGACTCTACAAACCAGAGTTTCATCCCCTAGCACTCAGGAAGATTTGGTCGTTACAAGGGGATGGGATGCGGCCTAAGGCCACCCAATGAGCACTCTAGGGTGGATGGAAACCCCCTCATAGCCACCCGCTAACTGGCAGCACGGACCTACTATCCCAGCCCGGCCTCCTTTGCACAGGTCAGGACCAGATGTCCCAGGACAACCCGTCCCTTGCTCTCCTCTCGCGGGGGTAAACCCTTGTACAACCCTGGCGGTCGGTCTTTATGGTGCCACCCAGAGGCCTGTTACAAATGTTCTTTGTAAATACTGCCTTAAGTGGTTCCAGTGCCTGCACACCAGGTGGGCATCTTCCAGTAGACAATCCATTGAAGGGTACCCTATGGACCAGCCACCCTCCTTCCCCTCAGGTGGGATGAAGTTTCTGCCCAACTCAGGCTGTCAAGCCTTGATCCTCACCCTCAGGCTGGTGATAATGCTCAGTTAGAACAGTGGCCTAGGTGGGACTCTCCTGCCCCTCTTCAGGAGCTTCCTTACCAATGGGTGTCCTCCCCCATCGGAGCACCCATCCTCACGACAAGGGCATACAGAAGTTATTCTTCCTGGTATTTCCTACATGTTAGCCAAGGGCCTTGTTAAATAAGGCTCTGCCTTCCCAGGCTTTCCCCAGCAGGGTTAACCCTTAGCACACATGTTTTGTCAACAGGCAGCCACGACAAAGATGGCAGCAACGTCTTACCAGGCCCTCCCTCAACTTGAGTGGTGACCTTGGTTCTGGACAAACCAGATGACCCTCATCATTGGTCATCTATCACTCCCTCAAAAAAAAAAGGGGGGGGGGAGATGCAGAGAGAGAAATCAGTCAAAAGGGGTAATTGGAGCTATGCCTCATCATGTTAACACACCCCAGGCCCACTTAGCCTGAGGGAGTCTTTCCTCTCCAACCCATTACATTCTCAAGATCTCTCTCTCTCTCTCTCTCTCTCTCTCTCTCTCCACTCCCTCTTTTGTGTCACTGGTACTGGGAGTCTCAGGTGCTATCCAGTTTAAAGTTGGGTGTGCCTCCATTGGGTAGGCAGTTCTATGGCCTCCGTGGCAGGAGTGCTGCAAATACGGGAAGTAATGCTAAGGTTTCAAGCCGTGGAGAAGGGTTTCCCCCCCACAGCCGAGTTCCCTCGTTTTTGATACCTTCTGCAAACCGTTGATTACCAGGCATCGGTTGCTAGATGCTTTTCCTTGCTTTGGTGTAAGGCCTGGGAATGCTTAAGAGCTCCCTTCCACAAGAACATTGGGAAGGTTACGATGTCTTCACTCAAGACATCTTGACCTTAGGTGACACCTTAATAGTGTTGTTGTTGGCTCTGGACATGGTTGGTCGTGCCACCCCTAAAACCGGGACAAGCAGTCTTGTCTCTCAGAGCGTTATAAGGGGGTCCGCGTACGCATCATACCCTACTCGGCAATACTCCCTGCCCCATTCTCCTGTCAGCCCTTTGATCCATCTAAGAAAAGGGTGGGGTTTTTCCCCTCTGTTTCTTTTCCCTCTTCCTCATGTTCTGCAGTATTCGGTACCCATACATAGTGGACGGATAGCTCCAAGGTCCACTACCCCTTTTCCCATAACTTCCACATTCCAATTGACACTATTGCCAGAATTCTGGACTCCTCTGCCTCAGCAGTTTCTTAATACCAACTGCTCAGATCCTTAGACTGAGTCACTTCCTCGGTTACTGCAGCCACCAAATCAAGGATTGGTGAGGTGCCATCAAGTAAGGGACATAGGAGGTCAGTGATAAGCTTCTGTCAAGGAAGTGCAGACCAGGTGCCTCCCCTGGCCTTAGGCCTACAATATATACCTTAGCTGGTAACAGGGAAGCTAAGGTGGGCCCTGGAGGAAAACTCGGCCTACTAGCAAGTACAAGGAGGCAGAAATGGAACGGCAGGGGAGAAGAATTAAAAAAACCCTTACCGGTCCAACCAAGGAAGAAAATCATGGGGAGGTACAGAGAAAATAAATGACCACCTGGTAAACAAAGTTCCTTGGTGGGCAACCCAGGACAGCAATTGGATGCAGAGAGCGCCCCTTCAAAGGCCCATGGGTAGACGTAGTCACCAACAGGTGAAGGGGCAGGAAAACGTGAAGCCGAAAATGGTCGAATGAGCTACAGGATAAAAGGTTGAACTACCACCTTAGGGTGAGAGCAGGAAGACCTTTAAGGTCTAGGTGCATGAGGAAATGACCCCAGCTCTGTTTGTTAGAGGTTGGGAGGAGGGATATGGTCACCGTGTTAGGGTGCTTCAGTGTGCATAAGTCATGTTACTTTCGTGACTTGACCACCCCTCCCCCCCATCACTAGGAATGTGGCAACTAGGGGGAGAGAATGGATGAGGGCAATAGTTGACCAAGGCTATAAAAATTCCCTTGGAACATATGACATATGCCTCTCCAAGTAACATATGGCAGAGAATGAACTGAGAATGTGAGCAAATTTCTGGCTCTGGGTAGAAAGACTCTCGAAGAGAGTGGTAGAATATGCCGGGGGACTGATTATTCCCTCCGTTAGGTACCCCAGAGCAAAAAGGAAGAGCACTGGAGGTGACCCTGACACTGAGAGTACATTAGAGAAGGGAGATGTCACCTACAAAGAAAGAGGGGAAAACAGGACCAAGGCCTGCTGACCACCCCTGTCAGAACTGGACAGAACCAGGGAAAAGGAAATCCGGGTTGGAATACAGGAGATAGGGAGACAAACCATCGACTGACATAGCACGTGGCCAAGATGAAAGAATTGCCATCAATCAGTGGCTTTACTAGTGGCCCTCATGGAACCAGTGGGTGAAGAAAAGTGACACCGGACGTAAGACCCAGGAGCTCTCTGAACTGCTTGGTGGGTTCAGAGTGAATTGGAAGAGAGCCAGCTTCCTAGGCAGATGGAGATTCATTCGTACCTTGGATGGAGAGGGCCACATAAGGAGCTACCCAGGTCAAATTGTTGTCGACCTGACAGACTCACAAGTGTCCTCAATTCTGCTCTCTCAGTGGTCATGCCAGGGCTCGCTCACAGATGCGTTCCTGCTCTCTTGGGCAGGGCCCTTGTTGTAGGCCCTTGTGCCACTTCCTCTGATACACAGTGTCCTTCTGGAGACAAGGAGGGGCAGAGCAAATGATCTTGATGGCTCTGGACTAGCCCAAACCACACTTGTATTACGATCCTGCATGACCTGTCCTGCACCTGGAGGTTTGGGGATTACATAGTTAACTGAGCAAGGGAGATATTGGGGTTCCCTCTTCTAGGTGGAGGGAAATTAGGCAAAAAACAAGCAGTTCTGCTAGAGTGAGGTGTCCTCAGAGTGTGTTAGCACAGAGAACCAGGAGCGGCCTGACCAAAGAGAGAGAGGTATAACCATGCCAGAGGGTTTTCAACTTAGGAAGCCTCTATGCAGGAGTATGGAAGAGTGCCTGTGCATCCAGGGAATTACCAGCTAGGGTGAACATCGGATACCAGCTTGGCACTCAATGGAAACGGGGTCCAAAGGTTGCCAATTCAAATCTCAAGGGTGGGCATAACCAAGTTGACAGGATCTCACAAACCCGAGGTGAAAACCCTAAATGGCCAGGGGAGAGAAGGGGAAAAGGGCACGGAGTCCATCCCATCAGTAGGCTGATTAGTAGGGGTTTTGGGGTTTTTTTGTTTGGTTTTGGGGAGGTGGGAGTCACCAGATGCATGAACAATGTCAGTGGCCAGGACTCGTGAACCACATACAGGAGGCAATCTTCCCAAAAGGGAAAGAAAATATCAGCCTTAGAGGAAGCACAATGCAGGGAGCCTTCGCGCACCGCCCCCTGTGACCTTAGGAGGACACTTCCTCTAAGGAAGGGGGGAAAAATTAAGGAAGGGAGTATTTGAGACCATTGGGAGATGGATCCTGGTTGGTCATTCGAGGTGTGTGGAAGTACAGGGTATTGGTTCCTACAACCCCTCACGCATACAAGCCATCGTGTCACCTAGTGATGGCATGTTCTGCTATGCAGTAGGGGAGGGCAGCTGAAAGGATTCCTCTGACCATGACCCAAGAGGTCCCTGGTATTTGTGGTCATGATTTTGAGGATAGCGTCTTCCATGGTAGATAAGATGGCTACCCAGGTATTAACCCTTACGGGTCCTCAAAGGTAAACAAGGTATGGTATTGGCTGAAGGGGAAGTGGGGGGGGCATGCCCTGCAGAGGAAGAATCCTTAGGGAATTCCAGCGGAACCACCAGGTGATTCTTGTAGGATAGTACCCTGACTTAGGACCTTGCCTCAGGGTCACCCTCCCACGCAGGGTGGGTGCACTTCTCTCCTGGTACTTGAAGTAGACCAGGTAATACTCTCCCGAGACGGGGGAAGCAGGAACCCCAGTTTGATGCTCGGCCAGCTGGCCCACCAACTGGGGGATGGGAGGTTTTATAAGTTCAAATTATACCCACGACCTTAAAAAGGGTGGAAGGTACCCTGTGAAGCAACCCTGAAGGACATAAGGGGCAGTCAAGATTTCCCCTATGGGCTGGGGGTGG
This sequence comes from Podocnemis expansa, assembly GCA_007922195.1. Taxonomy (NCBI): domain Eukaryota; kingdom Metazoa; phylum Chordata; order Testudines; family Podocnemididae; genus Podocnemis; species Podocnemis expansa. The sequence goes on from ML682098.1 coordinate 1,392,791, forward strand.
GGGGCGGCTAGTAGGCCAGGAAGGCAAAATGCCCAGGTATTTTATATCCCCTTGGGGGTCCTGGGCACTACAGAGCATAGCATCCATTCCGGCTGCGAACAGACACCCACCTGCAAAGGGAAGGTCAAGTATGACCTGTTGGGAAGAGGGGGGCACCCTTGCCTCCCAGAGCCATGCCGCCCACCGTAGAGCTACGGCTGAGGCCACTATACGGCTTGCTGTGTCTGCGGCGTCCCAGGCAGATAACAACAGGTCCTGGGACGCTTGTCTGCCCTCTTCAAGAAAGGCATCATAGTCCACCCTATTCTCCTGTGGGAGTAAATGTCTGAACTTATTCATAGAATCCCATACATCCATGACATCTCTGGCTACCAAGGCCTGATAACTGGCTATTCATAGCTGGAGGGTAGATGATGAGTAAGCCTTCTGTCCCAGAAGATCTATCTCCCTCGCATCCCTCAATGCCAGGAGAGGGTTGCAAGAATCCTGACCAGGGCCTAGCACCACCTCCAACCCCCCTTGAGAGGGTGCCGGGTAGTAGGCAAGGAAGGGAAAGTCTGTTGTAGGGACCTGGTATTTATGGTCTGCTGTGTCCGATATGGGGGCAATGGACCCAGGGGTTTGCCAACACGACATGGCAAGGTCTCCATACTCCAGGGTGTAGGGGAACTGTTATGGGCTCTGATGAAGTGAGCACCAGGCCGAACAAAGTGTCACTAGGCCCTGTGGGAGAATGAGCCTTCAACCCCAAATGAGCGCAAACATGGCAAAGGAGGTCGAAATGTGCCATGAGGTCCCCAGTGTAGGAATGGGGCATGGAGTTCAGGGCTTTATCCAGTGCCAGTGGATACGGGTTGAGCCGGGCTGAATGGTACTGCAGGGACCCATTGGGGTCTTCTGGGGAGACCATTCATGGGGTTGGTACTGACAGGGAGTTGGTACTGAGGGCCATGGACAGGGTCATTTATTCCCCCTTGAGACACCTTCCTCAGGGCTACTTGGAGTTGGCAACTTTTAGGGACTGAGGAGGGATAGGACGGTGGCCATATATATAGCCATAAGGTGGCCAGGGGCTGATGGCCACCAGCCCTCTTTTGACAGGCTAGGGCAAAAAGGTTTCCGACCAATCGTGCGCTGCAGCATGGACACACCTATTACTGAATGTATCTGAGCAGTGCTTAAAGAAGAACCATGCACCCACTGTGTATAGTAAGGAATGGATGAAGGATTCCAGACCCAGCCAGGGGTCAAGTGGAGAAGACCCAGTGAATGAATTTAGCTTTGCCACCTCCCAGTGGATAAATGCTCCATTACACCATTACGCTGCTTACGACAACAAGCAAGGAGTCTGGCAGCACTTTTAAAGACTGATTGATTTATTTAGTGTGTGAACTTTCATGGGAGAACCTCATGCTATAAATAAATTTATTAGTCTTTACAAGTGCCACCAAACTCCTTGTTTGTTTTGCTGGACTAGACTAATGCAGCTGCCCCTCTGGAACTTACCCGGTAAGATAAGCTCAATGAAACTGTCTAGTTCAGTGGTTCCCAACCAGTGTGCCGTGGCACACTGGTATACCACAGAAACACCCAAAGTGTGCTGCAAGCATGCCCAAGACCTGGAGTTAAAGTTCCCTCCCTGCTCAGCCCAGCCACCTGAGCTGTGCAGGGCTGCAAAAAGCCAGGGGTTAAAGTAAGGGGGAAGGCACTGGAACATAGCTCTGGGCCCCCTATTATTAGGCAGGCAGCCTTCTGGCCCCCTAAAAATAAAGGAAGGCACCGAATGCAGAGTTCCAGGGGTCCCCATAAAAATAGCAGGAGCAGCCCAAATGCACAGTTCAGGTGGCTCCACCTAAAACCTGGCTCCACCTTAAGCCCAGCCAGCAGAGAGCTCAGGGAGGCTGGGAGTGTGTGAATCTCCCCCTGCAGGGCAGAGCAGCTTGCCTCTGCCAGCCTGCAAACAGCCCAAGTAAGGACTGGGGGGGGGGGGGAGGAAGGTGCTGCTGGAAGTTGTGTGGGACAAGTGTGGGTGGGAGAGGATGTCTAGCAGAGTGTGTGTGGCTGGGGTTGTGGGGTGGCTGGTTGATTGGGGGTGTAGGTAGCTGGGGGGGTGGGGTGGCTGTGTGTGTGTGGGGTGTAGCTGGGTGCTGGAGGGTCCATCACAGGCAACAGGGGGCTGCGGGAGGGGAGGATGGGACCCACTGGGGGGCAGGAGGGAGCAGCAGTGGGGTGAGAATTTGCCCTGGGTGGCAGGGAGCCACTGTGAAGAAGGGGGAAGTGGGTGCTGCGCCATGCTCCCCTGCCCTAGGTTCCCCCCTGCCCCCCAAAGTCACGCTTGTTCTCCCTTCCTTTCCCCTCTCTTGCCACCCTTGTGCTGTTCCCCACATGGCTGCCCTTGTCCTCTTTGGCCACCTCTGCCCTGCTCTGCTCCCCACACTCACTCCTGCCACTGCACAAGACTGTTGACCTCCCCTGTTTTGCCACCCCTGCTCTGCTACCCCTACTACCCCACATAGCATTTCTGAAACACTGTGCCATGGGCCATGAATATTCATAAGTAATTTAAGTTAACTGGAATATTCATGAGTTTTTTAATGGTGGTGTGCCTCAAAAAATTTGAAGCTCTCAAGGTGTGCCATAACAGAGAAAAGGTTGGGAACCACTGGTCCAGTTGTTAGATTTTTCCAGCCTTGTCAACATGCATGATGCACAGTGAATTTCCAGGAGATAAGAGAGAGTGATCCCACCATTCAGAAACACTAAATCTGAATTTTTAATAGAAAAAACAGAATTTTCACATAAAAAGCATCTTCCAGACTGATTTGGAGCTACATGGAAAGTCCATCTGCAGGGCAGTTTATGAGCTTGGGGAATTACTTTTCCCAGTGACAAGGCTTGGGTGTGTCACTACTGCTTATCATCATGGAGATTTACTTTTAGCTATGAATCAGTTCCTGACTCTATTCAGAATGACTTTGACGCATCTTTCTAAGAGCTACAATAATTTGCTCACTAGCCAAGCTTTGGTTTGCACTTTAGAAACCCAAGATGTCCATGGGTTGGAACATGACAAAACATACTTATCTTCTGCAATCACAGCAAGTCTGTAAGATCTTTCTGGCTTTGGCCTTCACATTCCTTATGGACTTTCAGCCCATACTTCCAACTTACATTTTACACAATCTGTACCTAAAAGTTTCTGAGGACCAGCTGTGGCACTGCAAAGGCAGTCACAGAATTATCTTTAAGGCACATTTTCCACAAGCATTTCTAAATGCTGCTGGGCCCTGCCACAGGCAGTGCATTGAACGCCACATTCTTCTTCAAGTGCTGCTCGGATACATTCAGAAATAGGTGTCTCCATGCTGGAGGGCCGGACTGGTTGGAACTTTTTGCTCTAGCCTGTCAGAAGAGGGCAAGCGGCCACCACCCCCCGTGCCCCCCCATGGCTATATATGTGGCTGCCACCCAGCCCCTCCCCAGTTTCATTTCTTCCACCTTCATGTCAGTTGTGGAATTGCCCACTTCTTACTCACAAGCAGCCTGCCCTTCGTCACTTTATGAGCTTTTCACCCGACTGGGAGCACCTATTTGTGGACTTAGTTCCACCAAAGAAGGTCTCCTCTCTTGGGCCGGAATATCACACTACTCCATCGTCCACCATGCCAGGGTTCAAACCCTGCACCGAATGCGGCAAGACCTTCCCACAGAACAATCCCCACAGGCAGTGCCTCGGGTGCTTGGGTGAAAGTCACATGGTCACAGGATGCTCCATCTGTCTGTCCTTCAAGCAGAGGACAATCAAGGACGGAGCAAAGGCACCATGCCCTGGCCTCGGAGCAGGCTCAGCACTCCTCTCCCGAGGCTTCGGGACCTTGTGCAGCACCGCGTGCCAGTTTGGCACCGGAACCCACCCAGGACTGTGCCAACAGGGACCACAGGACAAGCTCAGTACCGACCTCAGTACCATAGCATCGACCCAGCCCCACGTCTCAGACACGGGGCTTTTCCTGGGAGTGGTCGCACTCGACCCTGGTACCACAGCACCATCATCGCCCTGTGTCTTCGACATGGGGCTCTCCCCGGGACCGGTCAGGCTTGACCCCAGTACCACGGTGCCAACATAGCCCCACATCTTCAATACGGGGCTGTCCCTGGGACCGGTTGGGGTCAGTGTCGATCCCAACAACCCCAGAGACAATGGAGGCTACCAGGGTGCTCCTCCTGCTGCCTACACCTCCCCTGCCAGCGCCAGTTAGAAGAGGCAAGCTGGCCTTCCTTTCTTCCTTGCCACAGGCCCCAGGCTCCGAAGCTCCAGCACCCACTACCCCCTTGGGTCCTGCTAGTGTGGAGCCATCCCCGCAGCAGCATATCACCCTGCCATCTCCGGTACTGCCCCCTGGGTCCCGAGATGCTTCCCTCTGTTCTGGCCCGGGGCAAGGAGCTTCAAAGGGCTCTAAAGAGCCTCGGCGTCGGGTCTCGGCGCCATCACCCTTCCGGTACCACCCTCACAAATGGTCACCGCAAGAGGCCTCTGCGACTGTGCCAGTACAAACCCCAGCACCGGAGAGAGCCTTAAACCCAGTACCATTTTCTTACACAGGCAATTTGTCAGCGCATTTTGATCTCCTGCGCCACATCTCAGCCCACATGGGGATGGAGGTCCAGTCCTCTGAGGCACCCTCCGATACTTTATTCGGCCCGGTGTTCTCCTCAGCGGAACCGGTCACAGTTCCCCTTCACCCTAGCGTCTGGGACCTGGCTTCCTCCTGCTGGCAAAACCCGGGTTCCATCTCCCCGATCTCAGATACGGCAGGTCTGAAGTACAGGATCCCGGGGTCAGAGTTCCCCTCACTCACCCACCACCCAGTACCAACTTGTGCTGTAGTGGAGGTGGCCTTAGGGCCAGGACAGACTCCCCGCGATTCCTTCCTGACATCAAGGGATGCGAGGGAGTTAGAGCTACTGGGATGGAAAGTATACTCTTCCTCAGCCTTCCAGTTGCAGGTTGCAAACAATCAGGCTCTAACAAGCAGATACATGCTGGATGTGTGGGAGGCAATAAACAGATCCAGATATCTACTCCCACCAGAGACCAGGGAAGAGTATGATGCCTTCTTGGAGGAAGGTAAAATAGCCTCTCAGGACTGCCTTTTGTCAGCCTGGGACACGGTGGATACGGTGGCCCACACCATGCCCTCAGTGGTAATTCTGCACCACGCACCTTGGCTTCAGGAAGCCAGAGTGCCCCCAGCCTCTCAGCAGGTGGCCCTCGATCTCCCCTTCAGGGGGCAACTCCCTCTTTCTGCAGGAGACCTCAGCTGTCTTGGGGACTGCTCGTGACCCTCGGGGAGAGTTAAAACATTTCAGCCTTCTCCTGACAGTGCTTCTTCCACGTCCCCTGGCCCCATAGGGCCCAATAGTTGACTGATCCCACCCACCCCTTCTCATTAGTTACTGGTGAGGACTTAATCCTCACCACCACAATTTCAGTCTGAAACCCACATGGGGGACCTTCCCAGCAAGGCCTTCTCTCGTGCATCTGCAGGGAGGGCCACGACTGGTCAATCAGCACTACTGCTTACGTTCACAGCCATGCTGTCAACCATCCAAACTCCATTGTGGACTGCCGTCTGCCTCCGTACCATTCCCCCGAGCTGACAGACAGCCTTCTCCCTCTCTCTCTCCCTCTGGGTGAGGGCGGATGGTTCAGAAGTTAAGTAGCCTCTTTTCTTTTGAGTAGGATTGAGGTTGGACATATATTCATACTTCCGTGGTTACCCCCAATACCTGAGGGGACATTACAGCAATCACAGGGGAATCTGTGGCCGAAATCCTGTGGACATCCCTTAGAGGTCGGTTTTTGCTCCCAGGGCATTATCACGCCCCCTACACAACACTCCCCCCTGAGCGGCAGCGCCTTTGCCTTTTGGGAGACATAAGGGTTCACAGAGCACACTCCAAACACTGAAGAGTGTATTGCCCGTTGATCCCAGTTCTGAACCAAATTAGGCCATCCCGTTTACTGTGATTATTTCCATACCGAAGCGTCACTCCTGCACGCTTCCCCGGGGACAAAGTCCTACTGCCCCCACCCACCAGGTGGTCAGAGACTCCCTTGTTGACCCTTGTTTCTTTCTTGTCCACCCCCTTGCCCTGAAATGGGGGGGCAGCAGGGGGGAACCCCCATCCTTCTTATGTGTCGCCCTAACCAACCCCTTTCCAATTGTCACTACTGGGCTTGGATTAAACATAGCTCACGTCTGATCGACCCCATCCAAGGTCCTAAGGTATGTGCCTCTGGCTCGGGATACGGCAACCCCTTACTGATAGAACAGGCATATTGCTTCCGCCTGTCAAGTACCAGACATGCAGGCTGGAGCCTGTCTAGGAATGCAGACCTTTGATAACTCGCCCACAGGCACCATGCCAGTGATGAAATCCCTACACTCACTACTACCACTGGGCTCACAGTGTGGTGAACAACTTTCTGAGGGGTTGCACCAACTGGACCTCCACCTCATTTCTACCTACCCTACGAATAGTGGCTCCTCTTTCCTCTCCAGGCCTGTTGTTCACAGCCACCCAGAATGGGCTATTAAGACTAAATGTCTGTACACAGGGTCCTTTTGACGAGGGAACCAATATTAATTTTCCCTCCTCGTTCTCCCCAACTTTAATGTGCCCATTCCCTCCTGCTCAAATCGAGGGCTCTCAGGCCACAGCCATCAGAGGACATGAGGTAATAATACCGATGTTCCTCTCCCACCCTTCTGTCATTTGGTCAGAGCTGAACACACTTGCCCCTCCGCCCTCCTGTCCAATCTTGCAGTCAAGCTGCCTGGTCAGTTCAGGGGGCAGGCAAGATGTCTTGATCCTCAGAGTCAAGGGTCCAAGACCTGTGAAGGACACCCCTGGCTGGGCTCCACCAGTGTGGTCTGCAGACCACTCCCGAAGGCGGGGTACTAGTCTGGTCCCAGCCATCGCCTTATCTAACCAGTAGGACCCCTCTTATAGCTCCTCCCCTGGGAATAACTACATAGTGCTGTGGTCACCCCAACCCAGCTTCAGGACAACCGTGTTTAGGTGTCCAGGGGGTACAACTCCCTCTTCTTCATCATACTCCAAAGGTTGTCTAGTCACTACTTGCTTTATGTTCCAATCCTGGGTGACTTCTAGAAGTCTTTCTCACTGGATAGACTTCACATGATGCCCGTCCTGAGATTCCATCCAAGCACTGGAAATTCGGGAGCTAACCGTCCCATGATGGAATTCACTCTCAGGGTAAGATCTAATAACAGTAGCATGCTCATAGTAGATGCTTCAGATAAATCAGAAGTCTCACAAAGAGATGGCAGATGTGTGCCTTCGGGGTGGCTGACCTTTGCACCATCCCCATGGAGGACACTGCTCCCTCCTCCCATATAATCTGCTTTCTCCCTAGGAGCCCTTCTTTTAGGAGCCCCAATCCTGACTTACACCTCTCTGCATCACCAGGCCTAAGGTCGGTGCCACACTGGTTGGGCTATCTCATGTGGTACCGGGTCATGTAAGCCAATGTGAGCCTAATCCCATAGGCCACGGAGATCTGGCACCTGGGTTTATTGTACTGATGAGCCTACTCTTGGGTGCCGCTTCATTGGAATTAGCTCTTTGCCCCTATACACCTTCAGCCGTGTGCCACCCTCTGAACTCGGGAAGAAAATGGGGGAGATGATGATATCACTCCCTTGTGTCTTCACAAGGCTATCAATACTGACAGTCCTCTTCAACAGGGACCGCCACAGCATCATCGGTATGCTCACGTAGACCTGGGATATATTCATCAGGTTCACAAAAGTTCCTTCCTGGACTGCCTCTATAATGCCGTTGGGTGGGTTAGACACCTTTCCTTCCCCATACCGATCCCAGTGCTTCATTCCCAAATGCGCTGTATCAGGTCGTCAGCTGCTGCCTCTGGCTACTTGCACTTCCCCCTTTCTATCTGGGGCAAAGTAACTCTCCTAGTCCCTAACCACTACTGGTAGTCCATCCCTTCTTCGGACGCCAGGCACACCAGAATCATGCTCCCATTGGGCTCATGGGCCGCAAGTACTCTACGCTATTCGACCGAGGGAAACACGGTCTACCTTACTGCAGTGTCGGCACCCACCACTCCCAGCCCGACAACCCTATGGTCCTCTGTTTTCCCTATAGGAGGTATGTTTACTCGTGTTGCTGCCAGAACACTAATCCCTCTGGCACTCTCATGCCTTTGCCAATACACTCTTAGGCAGAGTAGTTAGAGGCACATTCCTCGGCTATAGCCACAATGTGTTGATATCACGTTTATGCATAAGGTGACCTCAGGCCATCATGCCCACGCACGCCAATGGATGTTCAGGGAATCCGGGCTTACTTCTCTACACTGGGTTACATCCTACATCGCCAGGCTATGCTTGCTGAGATGAAGGTCCTTAGGTCAATTTCTTAGATCCTCAAGGACCCACTCGCCGGACAATTACCCATGTCAGAGTTATGCTGCGTTGAAGGCAGAAGAGCCAACTCCACTCTCCATTCACCAGCATGGTTAGCAGTCACCTACTTCTGAATGCATCCAAGCAGTGCTTGAAGAACAACAGTGGGTTACTTACCAGTAACTGTCCTCCTTTGATAGGGGCTGCTCAGATTCATTCAGAGCCCTCCCCCCATCCCTGCTTTTGCAGTTGGCGACTCTTAGGAAGCGGGGAGGGGCTGGGCGGCTGCCACATATATAGCTATAGGGTGGTGCGGGGGACGGTGGCCACCTGCCCTCTTCTGACAGGCAAGGGCAAAAAGTTCTGACCAATCTGGTGCTCCAGCCCAGAGACACCTATTTCTGAATGAATCTGACCAGCCCATCACAAAGAAGGACGGTTACTGGTAAGTAACCCACCGTTTACAGCTAGGTGGTTTCATATCTTTGGATGCCCTGACACTCACAGCCTCATTACACCTTCTAGTCTAAAAGCCTTTGGTAAGCTAACCAGTCACAGATATATGACTATCTGAACTAGAAGTCTTTGTAATAAAGAATGTGATTACCCTGAACTGAACAACAGATACACCCCCCCCCAAGAAGAAATCATTGAGCGGAAATGGCACCAAAGCCCCAGAAAAGCAGCAAGAGGGACACTGACATAGCGAAGGGCATCACTAGCCACTGTCTACGGTGTCTGCATGCTCTGGCACAGCTGGGCACCCAGACAGTGGGATTTCCAAACCCGCCCACCTCTGTGAGGGTGTGTTCTGATGGTACCTCTCTTTAGCCTAGATTGTGGCCCTACTGAAGTCATTTAGAGGTCGGCAAAGAGTGTTAAATGCTACCACTTGGATTCAGTCATCATCATCATCTATCTATACACATAGCACAAGTGTAAATGACTACATAAGATGTCAGACAACGAGCAGCTTTTCAAAGAGCAGACAACATCCATGAGTGAGTGTGACAAAGTAGAGATACTTTTGGGATTTTTTCCAGGTGCTCAATGTTCCCTCTAAGCTGCGCCAGTGAGCACTAGTCCAGCACCCGCCGCTCACTGGCGCAGCAAGCCCTGACCCCAGCGCAGGTCCAGCAGCCACAAGCCATGCCTGGCCCCGCAAACTTTTCTCCTGGGCACAAGGAAGGCTGGGGTGGGGCTGGCAGGGAGCAAAAGTGGAAGCGGAGGAGCCGGGGGATCGCGGTTGGCGGGGACCGAAGAGCTGGAGGATCGAGGCTGGCGGGGAGCTGTAAAGCAGGAGGATCGGGGCTGGCGGGAGAGCGGAGGATCAGGGCGGGCAGGGAGCGGAGAAACCGGGCGGGCGGGGAGCGGAGGATCGGGGCCGGAGGTGAGCGGAAGAGCCGGAGGAACCGGGCGGGCGGGGAGCGAAGGATCGGGGCTGGCGGGGAATGGAGAAGCCGGACGATTGGGGCTGGCGGGGAGCGGAAGAGCGGAGGATCGGGGCTGCGGGAGAGCGGAGGCTCGGGGCTGGCTGGGAACGGAGAAGCCGGAGGATCGGGGTTGGCGGGAGAGCGGAGGCTCGGGGCTGGCGGGAGAGCGGAGGCTCGGGGCTGGCTGGGAACGGAGAAGCCGGAGGATCGGGGCTGGCGGGAGAGCGGAGGATCGGGGCTGGCTGGGAACGGAGAAGCCGGAGGATCGGGGCTGCGGTGGAGCGGAAGAGTCGGAGGATCGGTGTTGAGGGAGAGCGGAGGATCACGGCGGGCAGGGAGCGGAGGAGCTGGAAGATCGGGGCTGCGGTGGAGCGGAAGAGCCGGAGGATCGGTATTGCGGGAGAGCTGAGGATCAGGGCGGGCGGGGAGCGGAGCAACCGGGAGGACGAGGAGTGGAAGAGCCAGAGGATCTGGGCTGCGGTGGAGCCGAAGAGCCGGAGGGTCGGGGCTGCGGGAGAGCGGAGGATCAGGGCTGGCGGGGAGCGGAAGAGCCGGAGGGTCGGGGCTGCGGGAGAGCGGAGGATCAGGGCGGGCAGGGAGCGGAGAAAGCGGGCGGGCGGGGAGCGGAGGATCGGGGCTGGCGGGGAACGGAGGAGCCGGAGGATCGGGGCTGCAGTGGAGCGGAAGAGCCGGAGGATCGGTCCTGGCAGGGCGCAGAGGAGTCGGAGGATCTGGGCTGGCGGGGAGCGGAGGCGGGGGAGTGGAGGAGCCGGGGTGGGGGCTCCAGGTTGAGGGCAGATTAGAAGCGGAGATAAGCTCATGCCAGGCGGGGGAGGGGAGTGTTGATGTGTATGGAAAGGTATTGGTTCCTTTTCATGTCACTGCTGTCACATAGATCAGTGATTCCCAATGTTTTCTCTGACATTGCAGTGGCACTGCTTGCTACCTTTCATTCATTTGAGGTACACTGCCATATGGTTTCTAAATGAAGCCATATATTTTCATGAGCCAATCCAGAGGTCTTTGAGTAGTTTTTCAAAAAATTCAGTGGCACACTTGTGTGCTGTGGCATACTGGTTGGGAAACAGGGGAGTAGGTGGGCACAACACAAATTCCAGCTGAGATTCAGAATAACCACAGAAAACTGTACAGAACCTTATGTTATTTTATTAACACACAGCATTTTTACAGCACTTTCCATCCCAGGATCTCTCAATAGTTTACTATTGTAGGTATTCACACATGCTTGATTCTGTGGTATCCAAGAGGCACACCCCACTTCGTGCTCACATTTAAGTGAATAGCCCTGACAATACATTATAGACAAACTGCATGTCCTCCCATTTTGATATCTTTCCCAAGTGCCATAAACAATGGCTTTAGGAGGAGATGGCCCCTCCATGTATTTTTAGTTTTAAAAAGGATAGCCGTGTTAGTCTAGTCCAGTGAAAAAAAAACAAGGAGTTGTGTGGCACTTTAAGATTAACAGATTTATTTTTTGCATGAGCTTTCGTGGGAGAAGATCCCACTTCCTCAGATGCTTCGAAGATGGGTGAACTTACAGAAAGGAATGAAACTAAATGCAAGGGGGTGTAAAACATAGGATCGGGTCATACAGGAACAGCAAATCACAGCAGTTTACAGGTTCAAACCATGGGAAGCCTGAAGTCAAATTACCCTTTGTAATGGGAAAAGAAGCCATAGTCTCGCTTCAGACCAGCTCTCACAGAATTTAGCTTGCATATTAATTTGAGTTCAGCTGTCTCTCTTTGAAGTCTTGATGTCCCAGGTACAGCTCTAACAACAGTTGTTAACAAATCCATCATCGAGTGATTAGGAAGATGGAAGTGCTCAGCAACTGGTTTCTCTGTTCTTTGATTTCTGATATCAGCTCTGTGCTCATTCAGTCTCTTATGGAGCGATCGTCCTGTTTGTCCAATGTAGAAGGTGTTGGGGCATTTCTTGCACATGATGGCATAGACCACATTAGTAGATGAGCAGGTAAATGAGACTTTGATGGAGTAGCAGGCTTGATTAGGACCTATGATGGTGTCTGTTGTGTAGATATGTGGGCAGACTTGGCAGTGTGTTTTTTTGCAGGGGTGTGTGCCTGCTGCTTCAATGTTCCTGTTAGATCTGTAGTTGCCGGTGAGTATCTGTTTAAGATTAGGGGGCTGCCTATAAGCAAGGAGTGGTCTGTCTCCTAATGCTTGAGAGAGAGAGGGATCATCTTTTAGAGTAGGCTGTAGGTCCTTAATGATCTTTTGCAGAGGTCTGACTTGAGGATTGTATGTGGTGACTAGTGGTGTTCTGTTTTCTTTCTTGGGCCTTTTCTGTAGTAGACGACTTCAGGGAACCTGTCTAGCTCTGTCAATTTGTTTTCTTACTTGCCCAGGTGGGTACTGTAGTTTCAAGAATGCTTGATAGAGATCCTCAAGATGTCTGTCCCTGTCTGAGGGATCAGAGCAGATGTGGTTATATCTTAGGGCTTGGCTGTAGACAATGGAAGCTGGTAAAGGAACGTTCAAAGCTTGCAGACAAGAACAACCCAAAACTGGTAGATGGGGATTGTAGCAGAAAGAGAAGGCAGCCTGATCTAACTTTTTCAGTAAAGTGGAAAAAGTGTCATTGACCTTAAGTAACATCAACTCAAGTACTATATAAGCCTAAATCAGGGTGACTTCATTTAGCTCAGTGAGTGAGATCTAGTCAGAATTGGCACATTCATTAGGAAGCTGTAAAAAAAAAAAAAAAAAAAAAAGGATTCTTGGCTATTGGTGATCATCAGCTCTTATCTGTGTAATTCCTCACACATTTGCTTCTCTCTTTTCCCATCTTCTAAAGGTGAGCTGAGATTACAGACAACCAAAAAATCAGAAGGCATCCCACAAAGCAGCTTCACAAATTCATAACCCAAAATGACAAAGCATCCAGCCAACAGTTTGGTGCAAGACAGTTGCAGTGATGTCAAGAAGTATAAAGGTGTTGGAAGTTTTAAGGTGGCATGGCTAAATGAATGAATTGCAACTGAGACTATGGAATCTGGAGAGGCGCAGCATGTCAAATTGGGTCAACTGTTTTCTTACTATGAGGACAATGGCGTATTATGCTTGTCATGTACAGAAGGCAAGAGAAGCTGTGATTTTGCTAAAGGAAAGCCATGGAGTTCATGGAAGATTGACTATTTGAAGAGGCATCTGAATCAGTAAAAAAAAAAAATCGATCCAACGTTCCCTGTCTAAGCTGGTGATGCAACTGAAGAAGTTATGGATGCACTTGGGGAGCTGACAGGCAGTGGCTCAGGGGCCCGGTGCAGGCCCGGGAACTTGCTCAGCTGCATCCATAAGTTGCTCAGCTGCATCACCGGCTTAGAGGGAACACTGCTGAGGTGCTGTGTGTGTTTTCCTACATGTTAGTCATGTATACTGGTGATGAGACAGAGGTGTGAGATCAGGGCAGAGCCCACTAGAGCAGTGGTTCCCAACATTTCCTCTGCGGTGGCACACTTTGCTGCCTTTACTTAATTTGAGGCATACCACCATATAGTTTCCAAATGAACTCATGAATATCCATGAGCCAATCCTGAGCTCTTTGAGTAATTTTACAAAAAAATTTGTGGCTCAGCTGCTCAGACCTGACAGCACACCTGTGTATCGTGGTACACTAGTTGGGAAACACTGCACTAGAGGGTGGACAGGCCTTCCTCTGCCACATGTATGCAGACCCAGCCAGGACCTCTTGCCTCAACCCCAGCCATTTGTAACAGATTGGAGCAAATGAAGATCAGGGGATTGGCCACTTATCTTAGAAACGAGACAAAGGACTGGTAGGGGCTAGGGCACAGAGTTGGAGAGAAGCCAATCTCCCTACAAGGGGCTGCTAAGGAGGAAGCCTTGAGAATGCAGCTCCCCAGCTGGTCACTGCTGTAACTTCTACTTAGTCTGCCAGCTGGTGCATAGAACTCTCTGACCCCACAAGAATGGGAGTGCTACATCGTTTGGGGTCAGATGAAAAAGAATTTGTGAATGGGGGGAAGAGGCTGGAGGTGTCAGACCCTCCCAAAGTGCTTCTGGCCCATCTGGCTGTGATGAAAAAAAAAAAGTCCAGAACACAGGAATCCTGTGAGAATCCTTCATGGAATTCACAGGGGGAGTTCCAGGTGGAGCAGGGGTCAGACCTGCCAAGACTGGATTTAGGAGTTGGCTGCACAGTAGCGTGGAGACCTGGCTGGATGGTAGCAGAGTCTTGATCCGCAGGGAGAAGAGGGGACCCAAACAACTCCTGGGAGCCTTTGCTTTGTCATCACCCAAGACCTCATGCTTTGGGGTGGTGGGAGGAAGGGAGGCAGTACTGGCATGTGCTCAACAACAGGACTAAATTAGCCCCTGAGCATTTGGCCTCATTTGCAGAAGAAAGTGCTCTTTGGCCCAGCTGTCTGGGGACTGGATAGGGTTACCAGATGTCAGGCAAAAGGAGAATATGTCCTTTTTATCTTCACGTCCTCCGTCTGGCAGGCATTTTAAAATACTTGATTTTGTCTGGCGTTTTACTTATAGGGGTTAAAAGTATGCTGGAATGCCATGGACTACCTTATTTTTAGGTGAAATCATTCCAGGGCCCCCTAGAAGATTACACTAATGCTACATCTTCTCCATGTCCCCTCCAATGTCCTCCTTTTCATACTTCCTTGTCCTCCTTTCCAGGCTTTGGTATCTGGTAGCACTAGATGAGGATGATGCAATCAAGGGTGGTAGCATTCAAAGTACTGGCTAATAAGATTAAAAGACACAGTGAGCTCCCAGCAGCCTCCATATTTAGTTTGCTTCCTGGGGGCTGCTAGGTAAAGTACTGAATTACTCCTGAGGTTTGGTGAGAGAAAGTTTTAACAAGGAAATCAGGAATCTCTTGCTGGGCTCTAAAGTTCTGTGCCCATAAACACCATCACTGGAAAGGTCAGAGGACAGAATAAGGAGGCCATGGACACCCCAGGAACAGTTGAACTGTATTTTTTAATTAGTTTTTACTGTTCACTGTTTATAAAAACAGCCAAGGAGCTGGAAATAAGGTCAGCAGCAGCAAAGTAGATGGGTCAAGGCAGGCTGAACATACACACCTGACAGTGCTCAAAGGGCACAAAGGATGCAGAGAACTCACTCTGGGAAGGAAAGGGCTCAATGTCAGAAGTCTGCACTTTTTGGTTTTTCTAAACAGCACCAGAGACAA
This sequence comes from Podocnemis expansa, assembly GCA_007922195.1. Classification (NCBI taxonomy): domain Eukaryota; kingdom Metazoa; phylum Chordata; order Testudines; family Podocnemididae; genus Podocnemis; species Podocnemis expansa. The sequence continues at coordinate 1,407,903 of ML682098.1, forward strand.
AAGCAGGAGATGGGGGTATGAATTATTGCATTATTAAATTTCTTAATGCCAGGGCATCATTAAGGTTTTGTTTAAGCACCATGTCAGATACAAAAAAGTTACATTATCCATCTAGATATAATGTTCTAGCTGAATTCAATCTGGAGAAAAGCATTCACCATAGTCTCATTGTCATGGAATATATGGCAATTGCCTTCTATAAAACTTGATTTTAGAAAAGAAAGATGAAATCCTATGACTCAGAGCCCAATGCAGAAAAAAAAAGTACTCAAAACACTTATGCTTGAAAGTTTGCACTGGGGCCCTAAAGGACGATTCAGGGCTTGCAAAACCAACTCTGGACAAGAGGTTGGCTCATAAAATCAGTGACTAACTGGCATTCCCACAATGGACACAGCCAATGTTCCCTCTAAGGGGCTGACGCAGCTGAGCAACATGTGTTGCTTGCTGTGTGCCCCCCCACGCGGACCCAATCCTGCCCCCCCAAGCTCCGCTCCCCACCTAGCCTCACCACAGCAGAGCAGAGCTCAGCTCTGCCTACCTCTAGCCAGCTGCGCCTCCCCGGGAGTGGAGGGGGCCAGTGCTGAGCTGCGGTGTGCAGGGTCAGGGTGCTGGAGCAGCTAACTCCTCACCCAAAGAGTTTCAGCTGCTTTGCCTCCAACCCCCCCCCCCCCGCCATGGAGCAGACCCATTAAGGCCGGTGGGGAGGCGGGGGTGAAGTGGCTAAAACTCTTTGGGAGCAGGGCGGGCCACTCCCGTGCCCCGATCCCACTCGCTGCAGCTCAGCGCCGGTCCCCTCTGCCCCCAGGAGGCACGGCTGGTTGGGGGGTAGGCTGGGCTGCCTGCTCCGTCCTGCTGCAGCGAGGCCAGGCAGGCAGAGCAGCCTCCAGCCTGTCGCCTCCCTCTCCGGGACTTGGAAGGGGGAGCTTAGGGCCCCCTTCCCTGGCCGCTGGAGCACTGCCAGGCCCCCAGCCACTCCTCCAGCCAGGGGAACTCTCACTGAGCTTGTGCAGGCTCAGTGACAGCTGACTCTGAGTGGGAGTTTCAAAAACTCCCAGGTCAGAGTCGCTGCCTGAGCAAAGAGTGCAGCTGCCGGCTGTGCGCGGCCGGCAGCCTTCCCTGTGCCAGGCAGCCTAGGGGTGCAGCTCATAGGGAACATTGGACAGCACACAATTCTCAGGCGCAGTCTCTCCCTTCACTTTGCACTGTCAATTACTGAATCACATGAGGGCAGTAAAGACCAGACCCAAGGCAGCACCACTTCTTCCTTTCTGCCAACTGTCTTGTACAACACCCATAAACCTGGCATCTGAGCACTTTTGAAAACCACAGCTCTGATACATCAAACACAGCTGACAGACCTTTGTTCCCACTCTGCCCTGTGAGTCTGTGGTGTTTTGAGAATGTAGAACATAGGAACTGCCATCTTAGAGCAAAGCAAACTCCCAGCTAGTCCAACTCCCACAGTGACAGCCAGTAACTCTGCAGTGGGTTGTCTGGGGAAATTTGCCAGCCAGAAGGCTCCTGCCTTAGTTCCAGTGGCTGCAGGCTGGCTTATGGCACAAAGTCTTGGAACAACTCTCTAGGACACAGCAATGGAGACATTCCCATGAGTTCTTTCCTAACAGCAGCACTGACAGAGCAGCCAGAGATACAGCAAGCTCCAAAAGTACACTGAGCTATGCCAAGGCCCCATCTCTTACAAGCAGTGCATCAAATGAGCACCTTATTGCTCCACAGGCCCTCTGCATCTTACTCTTCATGAAGAGTTACTTACCATCCAACCAGAGGCAAGATGATGGGTCAGTCTGGGATGATTTAGTTGGGGTTGTTCCTGCTTTGAGCAGAGGGTTGGACTAGAACCTCCTGAGGTCCCTTCCAACCTCATCTTCCATGATTTTCAAACTTACTTGCCTAAAGACAAGTACTGAAGTCTATTATTTGGGCATCTCAGGGACAAGCCCAAGGTTCAATTTCCATTGGCCTTGATGGGAGCTGTGTGCACAACGCAAGTTAGAAAACGAGACCATCAACTTTAGACATGCAAGTTAGAAAATTTTGGTCCTCATTTAAGGTAAATGCTTCTATCTCAAATGAATTGGCATCAGTACGCTTCCCTCCACCATGGTCCCAAGATCAAGAGCCAAACCTGGCTGCAGAACAGGTCCAGTCAAAAGCTGCAGGAAGATTTTCTCATGAAAAGTTTGGAAAACTAGCCAATGAACCTCCAAAGGCAGTTTCAAACTCTGATGTTAGAAATCTTTTGTTTTTCCTCAAGCTGAAGTGTGTGAGGGATGCTGGCTTTGCTGCTACTATAGCCTCCTTTTCAGTCCTGAGCTGAAACAATGGCGATGAAAGGAACAGCACAGGAACTGCATATCATGAATGAAACTCATGCATTTGGCAGCACCTCACTCATGTGCAATGAGAAAGTCATTTCTGGAGTCTGTATGTTACCTTGATGAAGCTAAACATTTTAGTAGGTAACAGAATAATCTGCTCTGCAAAAGTACTGTGTTAGACACCCAGAAAGAAGAACAGGAAATGTAACATAAAAGGGTTGCATTGCCCACAAGGGAAGCCGAAGACAGAATTACTCATACAGAATAGCAGACAGACACACTTAGGTCTGCTTTTATATATGCACTGTGTGGTTTGTGTCTGCACCTGACAGCATCTCCTTATCTGTCCTCTCCCTGAGTATTCTGTTTCCAGATGAAATCTGAGAGATTTTCCTCTCTGTCTTACCTATCAGGAAATCAGCTCAATTTCTAAGGGTTAAGTCACTCAGGAAGAGAAACCTCATTAAAAATTCAAGCCCCCCTCATTCCATTCACAGTGAGAGACAGCTGTCATGCAGAAGCATATTTCCATAGACACTTTGGGCTAGGTCTCTCTTTTTACATGCAGTCTTTACTGAGTCGAGGAGGTGCATTTGGAATAGGGAGAGTAAATCAGAGACTGAAGTTTTACATTGAAGTTTGAATAATAACACTGTTACAGATAAAGCACTGAAACCCTGGAGCAGGACATTCAGGAATATCTAGCTGACACAGGCCATTCAGAATCAACAAGAACTTCTATAAAACATTCACTCTTAGAGATTCGACTCTCAGGCTCATTTTAAATAAACCAGTTAAAAAAAATACATAAAACCACAATGAGCTTCTAGAAGGTGGAAGTAAAATGGCAAAGGGAAAATGATCAGACCTGCTTCCCTTCCTCTTGTAAGTGTGGCCTTTATTGATCTCTGTACCCCAGTCCAACAACTGCAGCCCTATAGACCAAGTGAGGTCAGGCTCATTAACAGAGGTCTCTGGGAAGAATGTGCCCAGCTTATTAAAGGCCCAACTCAGCATAAAAGCCAAAATGCATTTCTTTAAAGGGCTGTGCGCCATTCCAGCCACTACACAGATTCATTCATGCAGCAGCCAATGGCTTTCCTTGGAAACAATTTTGGTACCAATCCCACATCTGAGCACCGTGACTAAGGGACACAACTACTTTTCCTTGTTAATGAATGAGGAAATCTGGTCAATATTTCTAAGATAATTCTAAAATACATTGGTTTTGCTCTGCTCACAAATGAATTATTGCCTTGCTGCGTCAGGGTTTTTTGCAAGAACTGTAGGAAAACTCTTAGGTTTGTGCTGGGCCAAATTCACTCAGTGGACTATCAATAACAAATCCCCAGAAGTTCACAAACATGGACTCCACCTCATTGCTAGTGTAAAACGCGCCATTGACTTCAAAGAGAGTTGTGTTAATTTACAGCAGCAGAGAATTTAGCCCATAAAGTTTTTGGGCAGAACTGCAACTGTTCTACAAGGTGAATTGCTCCTTTTTGGTGAAAGATATTGAGATTCTAAAATCCTTTGCCAATAAAAGGCAGCACTGTCCATTTCCTCTAAGCTCTTTGATACAGAAATAAAGGTAAGAAATAAAGGCTCTTTCACCATGACACACCTGAGACATTTGAAAGCTGTTTTAGCTGTACCTGCATTTCTGAGCTGAGATTCAACAAGTTTCCATCTACTTTCAGATAAGTTTAGCAATTCCCCCAGTAATGTTAGACTAGGTTCTACAACTTGCTGATGGCAGTGGCTCTTAAGGGCTCTTACTTTTTAAAAAAGTCAGTATTTTGTGTTCAAGATCATGTGTGAAATTCTCAAAAATGCCTGATGTTTTAACCTTGCTCCCATTAGACCCCTGGGTGAAAACTCCAGTGACTACTGTGGGCAGGGAGTCAGGCCAATACTGGGTGCTTTTGCAAACTTCACCCTAAAGTTTTGTTCACGACATGAAAGAAGCTTGGAGAATTGTTTAGTCTCACCACCAGCATCACATATATTCTCTCTAGCAAAATAGCTGCCTCCACTAGGTGGTGTCAAAGTGACAGTGTTCACATACATTTCAAGAGCTGATTATCCTGGTGCCATAAACCCTCTCAAATCAATGGAGTTACTTGCAGCTGAAAATTTGGCCCTAGGTGGTGGGGAATGCTTCTTGTTTCCCATGGTGCTGTGCTGAGACAAAGAGGGGTCTTGTTTGCCTTTAAAGTCAGATTTGAACTGATGGTGTCAATACGTTATTCAAGCAATTGAATACAAACTGCACATTAAAAGCAAGGGGAAGTGCTGACTGCCTCAGAATCCAACACAAAGGTGTCCAAAGGGTGCTTCGTGAGCAGAAAAGATTTGTTACACAGAACATGACTCACTGTGTCTTTATGAGCAGGCAAGGAATTTGCAACCAAGACTACCAACTATGTGTAGTACATGTAACAGAGCAACAATGTTACTGAGATCCAGCTGAAGTTAACAGTCCCTCTAAAAGGAGAGTGGGGTGTGTTCCTACAGAGCTCCATAAAAGCCCCAACCCTCTGATACTCAGGAACAGATACTTCAGCAAAGCAGAAGTCTGCTTCTCAAAGAAGTTCACATAAACTGAATCCTCCCTTTAGATGCCTTGAGGAGAGCTTGAGTTCCAAAAGTCACTCAGGCAGGTCCCAGGAAGGGACCTTGCTGCATTCAACAAGCAGGGACTTGGGAGTTTTGACTAACACCACAGCATAAGAATGACCGCTCCCCCAGGGAGTAATACTGAACAATGACGATGATACTTGTCTTGTGCACAAGTGTCTTAATTAATGTGGCACTTGCCTTTTGGAGGCTATTAGATTAATCTTCAGTGCTGCTAAAAGAGAAGTCTTTAATAGTGAGTATTACAACTCTGCCAGGCAACGCACTGCTCAGCCCTGCCATAGAAACTTTTCTCCCATCCATGGCTACAACACTTCAACCAAATACTTATGCTTTAGAAGAAGGTTTGCTTTTCTAAATGTTTTTCTACTTGGCAAATGGGCATGGTCTCTGCCATCCACAATGCAAGCCCTGAGCAAGGCTCCTACAGTGAAGAGTCCATGACAGAATGGCCATTCAAGGATAGCATCCTGCGCTCTGCGACATTGGACTTGGTGGACGCAGAAGAGTATTTGGGATTTCTGTAGCAGATAAAGCAGAGGATGTTCCGGAAGGTGCTGCGCATCTCATTGTCCCGAAAGGAGTAGACAATAGCATTGATCAGTGAGTTGATCTCTGCCAGTAGGAGGGCATACTTCTCCACTGCCAGCACATCACAGCTCTCACACCCCAGGCCATCCAGCAGCAGCAGCACCTGCCCTGGAGTCCAGCAGATGACAAAAGCACCTGGAAAGAGAGGACAAGTCAACAGAGGAAAGTGAGGTGCCTGAACTCACTGACTTGGGGGGGGGGGCAGCCTCAGGTCAGTCATTTGTCTCCACAGCTGCTAAGAAATGTTTTCTTCTCCTCATACCACCACACACACGTGACTTTTTTTTTTTCTGATTTTCATAGATAAACCAGAAAGATGTAGTTAACAATGGGTACTTTCTGCCTAAGAGATGTTTTCGGTCAACAAGATATTTTAGATAGAAAATTGTCAGCTAGAGCCACTCATTGCTTTTCTCTCAGTTTGGCATTCTACACAATAAACTGATTTAAACCACTCTTCCACCCCATGGGGAGCTTTAGGCTCAGTTCATTATTGCAATGCACATAAGAAATCACATGAACGATTAATATACCTTACAGGTTTCTATATTAGCTTTTAGAGAAAAATCCTGAGCCATCATTGTATGCAGCTCAGTGGAGACCACCGCTCAATATGCATCTTCCAAGAAAAAACAAAAACAAAAATAGTAGGATGGCTAAGACAGAAAACATTCCAACACCATTATATAAAGACAATCAGTCGTCATCTGGAATATGTTTTGCAGTAATGGTTACCTCAGCTCTAAAACAATATTACAAAACCAGAGAGGGGACTCAGAGTGAGAGGCATGATCTGGAAAAACAGCCCTCTGATGGGAGGCTGAAAAGATTGGGACTGTTTCCCTGAGAGAGGAGAGTATGTGATATGCCAACAGCCTGGATACCACATGCAGTTCTGGTTGTATCTCAAAAAAGGATAAGTTAGAGCAGCAAAAGCAGCAGAGAAAGGCAACTCAGTGATTAGAGGCAAGGAACAGCTTTCAGATGAGGAGATATTAAAAAACTGGGACCATTTAGCTTAGAAAAAGAGATGATTAAGGGGACATAGGATAGAGGCCTATTAAATCACAAATGCCATGGAGAAAATCATTTACATCTCCACATAACAAAAGAACTAGGACTTGCCTGATGAAATTAATAGGCGGCAGGTTTAAAGAAAAAAAACTAAAGGAAACTTGTCTTCATACAAACAGCTCTGTGAAGGTCAAAAGTATAATTTGTCTAATTCTTTTTTCTTGGCCAAGTTCACCTAGGATGTCCATTAAGGTTTATTACCAAAGATGGTCAGGAATACAAAAGGTAGTGCCATCTTTTCAGAAGACACTCATGCAGCTTGAAAGCTTCCCTCTTTCACCAGCTGAAGCTGGTCCAATAAAATACTATTTCACCCAAATTGTTCCCCTAACATCCTGGGACAGCTCTGCAAGCCACTACCTGTGAAGTCCTTCAGCAGGCTTTTGAATGGCAAAGAATGATTATCCTGTGAATGTATGAGGCAGGGAAGTAATTCTAGGGCAGCTGTTTCCAAATTTTTTCTTAGGACCCAGTTGGGAAAAAAATCATTTATGTCAGCAACCTAACAATTGTACCTTTCAGTTTTTATAAAAGTATAATACAGGAAAAAAAAGACTCAGGGCACAAACTCTCAAACCCATCCTGTGGCACCCACCCCATGCCAGCTCCTCCGCCCTGCCCCCTGCTAGGGGGAGCTGTGTGGAGTGGCCCCTCTTGGTGCCTAGGGATGGGCCTCCAGGCACACCGTGGAAAGAAGCCTAGAGCAACTTCTTTCTGCAGCATCCCTGGGAACCATCAGCTGCTGCTGGAAGGAGCCACTCCAGTCAGCTTCTTTAGGCTGGGGTGGCAGATCCCCAGGCATGCTACAGAGAGGCGTCGCTCCATGTGGCTTATTTCTGGGGACCTCGTGGGCCTATGGCCAGTGATGCCCCTACTGGCCACTATTTCCTTCTGCCTGCTGGGAGTGGCAGGAGCAACAGGAGACCCTGTCATCTTTGAGTTTTGGGCAGTGGCTGCCATGGTGGCACCAGGGGGTGCTGTGACCCAGTACTGTGTTGTGATCTGGGGTTTGAAAACCACCATTCTAGAGTGATTATTGGACACCCTGAAACTGCTGCCATTTGCAGTTGTATTTTTAGTCCTAAGGCTGGCCTAACACACTTCCCCATTAGGGTTAGGGGTGTATCCCCTGTCTGCTGGAGAGGGGGAGGGGAGAGAAAAGTGCCCACTGAGAACTTTTCAACTAGACTCTTTACTGGAAATCACCTGTCAAGTAAGAAAAATGGCTACAGAGGATGCACTAAAAAGCTGGAATCTGAAACCTTTAATTAAGAGGAACCAGGGAAAGACAGCAGGGGTGGGGGAGTCAGGTCAACTGCCTTATGGGCAGACCGAGTTCTCTGCAACTCCAAAAAAAACCTCCAGGTTTATTGTTTCTGCACTAATTTCAGAGAAAAAGCCAAAAGAAATTCTGCAGTCAGCTGTCTCGTAGTCTTGAGAACCATGAGTACCACTGTGGTACTAACAGAGGGGTGGATGTCCTCAGCCTGCACAAGTCTGAGCTCCTGCTAGCAGAATGTGCTGGACCAGATTCTCTAGAATGTAGCAACCACAGCTGGGGCCAAGTTCTCTCTGTATTGCCACCCAGGGGTGTTGCTGGATAGCAAAAAGATCCAGGGCACAGGGCCCACAGGCTCCACCTCCCTTAGGCCCTGCCCTTGTCATTCACCATACACCCAGTAGGCCACATCCCTGTCATAGGCCCCACCTGAAACTGGAATTCACATGAAATTTTTAAGTGTAGACATTTCACATGAAATGGAAATTCTGGAAACATGGAGATGCGATGTTTCTGAAAGGAAACAGCCTCCCTGGGGCCATGCTAGGTGGTGATTAAAAACTGAAGTTGTCCGTTTCCAGTCAGCAGCTGCTCAAGTACCACTGCAGTCTGGTCATGTGGACTACCATGAATTATCCTGGCCCAGAGTATTTAGTCCTTGAACCACTCCCCCACCGCAGTGTCCCCATGCTCCTCTCCATGCCATGTTGCGATACAACAACTCCTTCATACCCACCCGCATTGAAACTGTAAAAATGAGCATTCACTCACTTCCCGTGTTCCCTACAAATGAATCAAACTGCTGGCAATCTCCCTTAAAAGCTATGTTCCCTCTAAGCTGTGTGCGCGCACACAGGTTGTGAAGCCCATGCACACAACAAAATAAAGCATGCACAAAAAAATTCAATAATGCTAATATTTTTGTGCTACTTTAAGAAGGCAGTTTCAAATAGCATGTTTCAAATAAAGTTTTGTAACTTATAAAATCATTTCCATGACCATATCAAAATAAAATTTAGATATTTGCGTGATATGCTTTGTTGTGCTTATAAGTTTGAACACACTCACTGGAGTGCGCACAAATTTGGATACTGGTTCTGAAAATTTGCACAAGAATTTTTTTGTGCACACAGACTATGAAAAATTAGGGGGAACACTGCTTAAAAGGTCACAGACCATGTTAGGAGGACAAAAATTCTCCTCCTGTCTGACAAGACATATCATTCCTCATAACCTCCAGGTTTCTGTTGCCGAATATCAGGAGTCAGGGAGCTCAGAAAAATAGGAGTGGGAGGGAAGGTGGTGGATCAGACTGTCCCTGGGACTTCCAGCCAACTTGTTTAGGTTCCCCATGCACTGGAGAAGTGGATGGCATCTGGGTACCCAGTGACAGACGACACCTACTGCTGCAGTTCTCAAGCTTTTAAAATAGAGCCCATGCCTCCCCTGAACTTCACTGTAATACTTGTCCCCCACTTTGAGTGGCAGCATAAGACTATGGAGCAGGGGAGGGAAGGGGAGGGGTGACAGCATAGCAGCTCTAATTTCCCATGCTGCGCTGGGCATGCCACAAGGCAGGACATTTAAAAAGGCTCTGGCCCTCTCCCAGCTTCCTGGTGTATGCAACCCAGGCAGGGGAATCTGGGGAACTCATGAGGCAAGCAGGCAGGCTGGCTGGGGCTGCCAGTGTGGTACTGCGAGCAGGGTCGCACCAATCTGGCAAACCCAGCCAGGCTGCCTGCCTTCTGCCTCCCCTGCAAATAGCCAAAAAGATGACAATAGAGTGAACTGAAAACAAGGCAGACAAGACTCCCACCCTGCCCCCCCCATCCCGCCCTTAGCTCCTGCCAGTCTCCCAGTCCTCCTCCTGGGGAAACAAAGCAGAGAAGACTTAAAAGCAAAAACTGAGAAAGCCTGCTCTTACAGGAAAGAGAGTCCAAACCAAAAACACAGCATTACTGGGACCACAGGATCCAATGCAAGACAGACAACATTACAAGAATTCACAATGAAGTACTGCAAGAAGTAAAACAAGCAATGCATCTCGTGGCACTTTTAAAGAGTAATAAACTTATCTATCACTAGAGCTTTTGTGGGTGAAATCCCACTTTCAGACACTTGAAAATGGTTTCCAAAATGGTATTTCACTCGTGATAAACAATGTTCCCTCTAAGAGGCGCTGGCAGAGGAGCAACTCATGTTGCTCACCGCGATGCCCCGCCCCCCCGGGCGGGGGGGGCGGCCCCCCCCCACCGCGGGCCCGCCCCCGGCTGCCCCACCCCTGCCCCCAGTGGCCCCCCCACCACCACAGGCCCACTCCCGGCCGCCCCTCCACGGGCCCCACAAACTTAGCTTGTGGCTGCAGCCGCACGGCCCAGCCACAGCTCCTGGGGCCAGAGAAGCTCTACGGAGCATGCTCAGATTTTCTGGGCATGTTCTGTTAGAGCTTCTCTGGGCAGGAGTTTTGAAAACTCCCTGCTCCACAGGAGCTCTCAGCTGAGACTCTGGCTGCCAGCAGCCTTCTCTGCACTGGCGGCTGTGGCGGGCTGTGCTGCAGCACGCCAGCGCAGCTTAGAGGGAACATTGGATAAATAAGTGTGTTGCTCTTTACAAGTACCACAGGACTCCTTGCTATTTTTACTGAATTAGACTAACATGGCTACCCCCCTGGAACTCGTCAGTAAGACTAAGGGTAACATTGTGGCATGCTGCCTGGTAGGTGTACTTATGTTGTGCACAATTCGTTAAGAGGGCAAAACTGAAGAGCAGAATAACTAAATAGTATTTCCAGTCAAAGAATGGCTGTGTAACAATGGTACTCACTAAAAGGGGTCTGCTTTTCAGGGTATTCATTTTCTTTAGTGGCAAAAGTAAGTTTTATTGTTTGTATTCATTTGCTCAGCAGAGCCAACTCCAATGGGATAGAAAGTGTCAGATTATTTTCTCTCGTCATCATTAACAGAAATATTCACTACATACATCCTCTATGAAACTGAATGCAGTGAGACTGAAGTAAACAAAGCCCCCTGCTTACTCTCCCCCCCAACTCACCCAGCTCCCAAACCCCTCCTGACCCCATTGTTTCTCCTTCCCAGCTTGACAGGCTTTCCACAGTGTGCACACACCTCACTTAGCTCCCAATACAACCCGCTGCCCCTGGGCTATTTCCCCTCCTTCCTCACCACTCACTTGGTTCCCTATTGCTGCTACTCCCCTCCCCCCACCTGAGTCTAAGATGGACCCTCCACTTTTTTTAATCTTCAGATTTTTTCCCCCCATCTTTAGAATTATTTGCTAAATTAAAGCACATGTGCAACTGCACTTAAGCATTGAATGTTACAGGGATGCACTAGCACATGTGCCATTGAATTTTAAAGCCATGGGCCTACTCAAGCTAGATGTAACTCAAGGCAGAATTTGGCCTGTCCTGTATGAGAAAGAGAGAGAACAGAACCCAGCTACTTTCAGATCTGCAGAGGAGTGGCAGTGGAGTTGCAAAGGGAAAAAATGTTATCTGAGCAAACTTCATACTGGAGAGGATGCTCAAGAGGCATCAGTTTGAACCCGGACTGCCGTTTCTGAGGTTAATCTCAGGAGCTCTAGTGTAACCAAAACTGCATAAATTGGCTTCCGGTTGCAAAGTGGTTACAAGAGCCAGTCTTCACATTTGAAACATTTACTTTAAGGCTACATAAATAAGCAGCATTATTCCACTGTAGCTGTCTCAACACAAGCCCAAAACTGAAGCACATAAATTATAAAGACATGTCAACTCTTGCAAATTTATCATGAACGACATTACTGGAAGGTAAAGCCTCACTCATGATCTCCTAATAGAACTCTCAAGTCTCAGGATTTTCTTCCCCACCCCCATCTACTAATGTTAGCGCAGTCTTCTGTAGCCACAATGTAGGGACACAGATGAAATTAATAGAATTTACCTTTAAAGCATCTGTTAGGGAACACTGTATCTGTTCTTTAATATTGTAACTAAAATAATTAACTCAGTTTAATAGACCTTATAAGCAACACATAAAGCTCCATATTGTAAATTTGGAACTCATTTTATATTTTTGATGAAACTTTTTAGGTGTAACAGTGTGTAATTTCATTTAAACATGTGAAAAAGATATGTGAATGAAGCGTCTGTGTGGTGTGATCAGTTGACACTAACCTGTCCTGATGAAATGCAAGTACCACCTTAATGGCTGAACAATTCAAACTAATCCCTGAAAAGCAAGAAGAATCCACCCCAGAAAGAGAAAAACAAAATAGAAGACCAAAGTCATATCTGCAAATGATTGGTGATTAATGATCACCACACAGGAGCTTTGACGCAACAAGACACAGTAAGTCCTAGCTGGCCACTGGGCTGGCTCAAGCAACGCATGAAAGGACTGGTAATTACATCACACCAGCTTCCAGAATTTAATGGGTATCAATGTTTGTGTCTGTTTTTTGCTATTTTCACATTTACAAATGAATTTGGTATATTGCCCTGCCCCTGAAAAAAATGCTACTTGTCTTTTCTTTTTAAGTATAAAAACTCCATTTCCTCCAATCACTCTCTGCTTCATTTAAAACAATCCAACACAGATGAAAAAATTTCAAGCACAGAATAAGTACTTGGTGCAGCATATGGTGGTGTTCAGCAGAATACAAATTTATAAATATCATTACTGCTGATGAAGCTACACCCCAGTCCACCTGCTGCCCCAGCCCCACAACTGAGGTCAACAAGACAAGGGTGGGAGACCCCATGGTTGGGCCAGGCCAGCCCCACCACTGCAGGAAGCCCCATGGTTGGGCCAAGCTAGCCCCACTGCTGACGGAGACCCTGTGGTCAGGCCAGACAGCTCCACTACCTGGGCATGGGGCGAGGGCAGGAAACCCCCAGGCCAGGCTGGCCCCAACACCTGGGCATGGGGCAAGGGAGAGACCCCACAGCAGCTCGGTCACCAACCGGAGCCCCAGAGCCCCAAGGCTGAGGAATGATCCCTGGCTCACCAGCCCTCTGATGGCCTGACCCTGGCCCAGACAGAGGCTGAGGAACACCCCTCAGCCCACCCCAGAGCTAAGTTGGGGGGCTCCATTCCCAGGCCGCCCATCCCCGAGGCCCATAGGCCATTGGGAACCCCCCTTGCAGGCAATGGGGAGACACCCCTGGCCCCAGCTGGGACCTGGAGGCCATGGGGGGGGGGATGACCCTGGCCCAGAGGCCTAGCAGCATCTTCCGGTCCCACCTGGGGCCCAGAGGCCTGGGGGGGAATGCCCCTTTTTGAGCTGGGGCCTGGAGAGCATGTGGGGAAGCCTCTTCCCTGCTCCAGCCAGCCCTCCTCTCCCCCTGCCTTACCTGGGCCCCTCCAATCCCCCACAAGCTCCCCCCATAGTACCTACCTTCTCTGTGCACTCCAGAAGGGAAAAATGGTACTGGAGCTGCTGCACAGTGCCCTGGCAGAAAGGAGGGCTTTGAAACTCCATCCCTTTCTCAGCCCTCTGACTCAGACACACCAGAGCTGAGAGGCTCAGTGAGCTCTCCCAGCACCCTGCCAGCAGGATCTCCCTGCACCAGCCCTGGGAAAAAGATTCAGGTCCCTGCCTTGGAGATTTGGGGCACGGGCCCCATGTGCCTGGCGCCAGCGATGCTTCTGTTGCCACCTCAGCACTTGAATGAAGAGGCCATACTTTCAAATGCAGGCAGCAGCTGACGCATCAAGCTCTTCTGTCTCAACACCCAGACGTGAGTTTCAGGACCTAAATGGCTAAACCATAGCTGCCTACATACAACCTGGGCTCCCCAGACTCTTAGCTTAGAGGCTCTTGGGCCCTGTCCTACAAGAGCACTCTCACTCCCCAGGTACAAAAATCTCTGTCTGGAGGATATACACAGGAAAGTCATTTCAGAAAAGGGGAGGATGTGAATTTAAATCACTGTTATCTGTTCTGGGATACCAAACTGCATGGAACACTCCTGGAGTAAGTATCCACATAGGGAGCTGTTCTGAAGTTGCTATTTCTAATCCAAGCCCTTAAATGTCTTCTAGGGCAGTGATTGTCAACCAGAAGTACCAATAGCCCTGGGGCTACACAGGGAGTACCATCAATTCCATCCAGATATTTGCCTGCACTATACAAAAAGCACTAATGAAGTTGGTAAAAATTTCACAGACAATGACATTTATATTGCTTATATACTCTATCCTAAAAACAATATTTCTACCCCAATTGATTTATTTTATAATTACATAGTGTAAGTGGCTTGGCAGTGCTAGTTTGCGGAGATACTTTTGTGAAGCAAGGTGAAATCTGGGTACATACAAGACAAATCAGAGTCCTGAATGGGGGACAGTAACCAAGAAAGTCTGTGAGCCACTGATTTAGGAGACAAACCCACAAAAGTCTATTTGCCATCAGTATGGATAACTGACCAACAGTCCACCCATCCACTTTGCTGCCTTCAGTACAATCTGAAACACACTCCTAACCCTAAAGCATCTTTCAAATACCTCATATGGGCAGTTCCCTGAAGATTATCCATTTCAGGCACTTTCCCTCTTCATCATCTTCCACACACAGGCATCCTTTCCCTAGAGAACTCCAGAACACTAATATTAACCAGATGCTTTTGGTTTCCTCTATTGAGCAATAAATTGACTATCTGGCTGTTCCCCAAATTTTACAGCATGAGCACGGGGGATTAAATATTGAGCCAATGTCACAGCAGCAGAGAGTAAGGCCCAGTTATGAATCACTTAGTAGCCATCTGCAGTTGCAGGTCTGACTTTGAAACAGCAGAGAAGTGCCCTGAGCAGGAGAAGGCTGAATTGCTACGAACAACTTGACACTGAGCCCTCCCCCCATCCATCACTTTGGCCTGACCCATGCACACAATTCGAAGGCCTCACACCATCGGCCTGCTGCATCCTTATGTGCAGCTCAGGGCCAAGATTTCCAGGGTACCCCAGGGACCATGCGTCATACACACACATGCCCAAAGCCTAAACAAGCGTGGGCTATCTTGCTGGCCTTGACCCTATCTTGGCTCTGTTGAAATCCCCAGAGGACTCGAGCTCAGGCTGCACTGACTCCACAGAGCCTGTAATCTGCAGCAGCCCTCATGAGGATGTGGCTCTGGTCCACGCTGCCTGGATCGAAAAGAGTGAGGTTTTTTGGCTCTTAATTCATGCAGACTGGTGGTCTGGTCAGGTGCCATGGACTCAGAGGCACTTTTGCTGTTCATGTCATGGGCAGCAAGACTTACCCATACATCACACCTTCCTTATCTCCTCCAGTCTCTCCTGCCCCCTCCTGTGTATCCCATTCTCAACATTTGAGCCCTACACAACTCTGGAACACAATTCCAGCTGTTATTTAGCTGCAGCTTCTGGAAGTCTCCAACCCTCCGTCCCTGTTCACACAGTCACCACAGCCCGCAGTGTGTAAAAGGACAGTTCTCTCTCCAGAGTCTAAGTTTGCAAGCCAACTGTGGAGCCGGGGTTAAGGGTAGAAGTTATACCAGGGTTTTCATAGAGCAGAAAATCTCTGCATTAGTAGCTCTGTCTGCACCCTGCTGAACAGCAATATTAATGGGGATTTCCCAGCTTTCAGTATCTTAAAAACAAAACTAAAAAAATTCCCCCTAAATCTCCCCCATTTGCTCAAATGTGCAAGTGAGAAGCTGGTTCTGTCATTTTCTTTCTGACAAATTCAAGAGGGGTGCTGTGTCAGTCTTGTTCAGCAAAACAAGCAAGGAGTTCTGGAATTGAAGACTAAAATTTATTTATCACATGAGCTTTTGTGGGAGAAAATTCCACTTCGTCAGATGCTTGGAGACACTTGTGATAAATCTGTTAGTCTTTAAAAGTGCCACAAGACTCCTTGTTTGCTCTCCTCTCCGATATCAGTCCCATGGTCACAGCAGAACACAGGGCTCAAAGTGGTGCTGCTCAGGCCTCATCTGGAGTACTGCATTCAGTTTTGGGCCCTCCACTAAAGGAAGGATGTGGACAAATGAGAGAGCACCAGAGAGCAACAAAAATGAAGCACATGACCTATGAGGAGAGCTGAAGAAAACTGGGCTTGTGGAGGGATTTGACAGCAACCTTCAACTAACTGCAGGGGGTTCCAGGGAGGATGGAGCTAGGCTGTTCTAAGTGACAACAGATGACAGAACATGGAGCAATGGTCTCAAGTTGTAGTGGAGAGGATCTAAGTTGGATATTAGGAAAAAAGTGTTTTCCTTAGGAGCATGGGGAACCACTGGAACGGGCTACCAGGGAGGTGGTTGAATCTCTGTCTTTGGATGCTTTTAAGGCCTGACTTGACAAAGCCCTGTCTGGGATAGTTTAGTTGGGGCTGGTCTTTCTTTGAGCACCATATTGAACCTCCCAAGTTCCCTTCCATCCCCAATGGTCTATGATTCTATGCCAGGAATTTTGAGGGAGTCTGTCAGCTCCTCTCCTTCAAAACTCCCCCCTGTACAATAGGCAGAATGTGAGGAGTGGAAGCAAAAAGCAGATCACCTCGTCTTCGCCAACAACCCCTGCCAACATGCACAGAGCCACCCCAGGCTCACCTTGGTCTCCCTTCCTGACCTCCAGTTCAAGGAGTGGGGCATGGCTTGAAAGGGGACCTGCCAGCAGGCCTGGATCCCCCCCCAGCCACCCCTTAGACACCTAGCTAAGCACCGCCCCCCCACCAGAAGTCAAAGCCCCTCCCACCTTTTTTACATAAACACCTTCGAGTCCCAGTGAAATTAGTCAGTCTGGATAGCACCCGCCCAGTGTGGAGTTAGCTACTATTCTAGGAAGAGTGAAAAATAATGTGCCTTGTGCCTGACTGCACAAAACATGTTTCAATCAG
This sequence comes from Podocnemis expansa, assembly GCA_007922195.1. Classification (NCBI taxonomy): domain Eukaryota; kingdom Metazoa; phylum Chordata; order Testudines; family Podocnemididae; genus Podocnemis; species Podocnemis expansa. Next base: position 1,424,691 of record ML682098.1, read on the forward strand.
CTTAAGTCATCCACAACACCTTCTGACTGATTTCCAGGCAATCACAAGCACGCTGCTGACAGCAGAACACATCTGGGCCAAGGCAGGAAAAGATGACAAATCCTAAAACTGCTGTTAAGTTGCAACAGGATGTTAGGTCTCATTCCATTCCAGCAGGGAGACACCAAGGAATCAACCACACAGCTCAAATTCCTGCTGCCCTCTTCTGCTCTGCCAGCAAGAGTTCACAGGGAGTAGCCTCTTTGTTTGCAGCTTGAAAGTTTCCCTGACTGAGCAAATTCTGCACTTATCTGGAGAGATTTGAAAGCTGGGGAGGGGGAGGTCAGAGCAGAGCTGGGCTGCAGAGAAATGCAGCAAGTTGATCTCTTAAAGGATTTAATGAAAGCCAAAGACCATGAAGGGCGGGGTGGAAAGTCCTGGTCTGCAGCACCACCACAGCTGTGAAGAAGCATGAGTACCATAGTCCTCCGATACCTTGCACTGAGGGGCCTGCATGGTCAGAATGGTAACTAACATTCCATGCAGGCATGATGCTCATCAACACAAATGCCTGACACTCAAGTACTGACATTCAGCTCCTGCTGGGGTGCAGGCCAACAGCTTCAATGCATGACACTGGCCAAGGAGACAGAGACAAACTTTGGGCTAGAGTCTCATGGTGTGAGACCTCTATGCGTCACCATTTTATACCAGCAGGGAGTTTGGCCTGCTGACTCTCAGAGCTTCAATGTTTCTACAGAGCAGACTGGACCAGTGTTTCAGGGTGTCTGCAATGACAATTCTTGGGCAAGTATCAGTAAAAAGCCTCAGGTAGGACCCAGGCCTGGAATATGAAAATAAATAAATAAATATATATTTATTTTTTTAAAGAACCTATGGGAGTCATGTGCGCAAATCCCAATGACTCTGGGCCTCAGCTGGTACAAAACTGCCATGGCCCATGGGAAATCTTGAAATCTTTCTTCATCCCCTTTTATTACAGGGAATACTGAGCTCCAGCTGCTCAGAACTCCATCTGGGTCCATTGTGAACTCCTTGCTTAGGAGACCAGAGTACTTGAAACAGAGCATTTGTCTGGCAAGTGCACTCTCACCCAGATAGACACTATCCACATTCCCATTCTGAGCTGGACAAAGCCCAGCATCCACTGTCTGATGAACAAAACATCTTTCCCCACAACCTCAGGCTCTTGTAAGAACAGTAGCTATAAAATGGAGCTATGTTAATACAGAAAGGAGAAAGTCTGGCCTTATACTTAAGTTTCTCTAATTAAAGGCCAGGTCAAATGCAAAGCTTTCCTCTTTAGCCTGGCCTTTCTGCCACAGCAACAAAGGGGGACGGAAGGGGAGAGCAAGATATGAGGAAAGGAGGAAGAAATAAATGATCACATCTCCATGCAGCTATCCAAAGGGAAGAAATTACATGGAACCATGTGATGGATTGATACTGCCTTCGCAAGTCACCATGTACATTTAGATACTAGAGCTTAGGAGATGGGTAATGCTTGTAATAAATTTGATTTATTTAGACTGATGGTTACTCCCATGGTTATGGAATCAATAAGATCTGTTGACTACACCAGACTTTTCAATAGCTAACAATATGAGAAGTGGTGTGCAAACCGTATCAGATACCTTAACTCTAGCTAAGGAGCCAAAGTCCCACACTGCAGACTGTGTCTGCCTGCAGCCAGCAGATCAAACACTGACAAGAGGAAACAAACACTGAACACCCAGAGACAGGCCAACACACATTTCAATCATGCTGCTGTAAGACAGTGAAACCTACACCACCTACAGCAGGTGTGAGAGAAGGGTAAATTCTTTCCAGACCCACTCTCTTCACCATATTCTAAACAGCAACTGAAAAATCAAAGTTCCAAAAGCCAAAATGGCCAAGTGTTATCACTACTCTCAAACATGGTTATTTCCCTTGGCTTGGTCATCTCCAGACGGATTATTGACACATACCAAAGGATCTGCCATATAAACACTGCAGATGCTCCAAGGCCAGTGGGGCCAACCTAGGCTCAGATTCACGGACATTGGCAAGTGAGACATGAAAACCTTCAGAACTGACCTGCCCAGGCTGCAAAGAGGCAGCAGAGAACAGGTTAAATCAGCATCAAGGACACTGAAGAGAGATGGCTGAGAGGGTGGAGAGTGTGGCAGGTCTCTAGTGCCCCAGCTTCTCTCTCCGACCCTGGGCTTTACATATGCACTGCATTTGGTAAGGACTTTCACACAAGAATTGAACTTCTTAAACAGTATGACAGTAACATAACTGTTTTGGCACCACACCCCACTATCTTTCAAGAGAGATAGGCAATGATCAGTCCCATTACAAAATACAGGCTGGGCCATTAAAACACATTTAAGACGCTCAAAAACCCAGCTCTCTTTTTACAATGCAGCAGGCTTGATTTTTAGCCCCTCCACAGCCTCTTTGCACTGAAAAGTCATTAGTTCAGAGGACAGGCTCTGGGTTTCCCCTCCCACCTATTTGCAAACCCCAGCGTGTGGTGGAGGCATGGGAGGAGAGCCTAGCAAAGGGGACACAGCCATAATATATTGATACATAATGGTATCAATATATGGTCCTACTTTTTTGGCAGGAGGTTGAACTAGATGACCTCACGAGGTCCCTCCCAATCTTATGATTCTATATCTCAGTGTTCCAGCCCTAACCCTGGGAGCCACTACAGTTGCACGTAGGTTAGGCCAGTTGCAAAGCTGCTCTGAAATATCTTTGGCCAAACCATCCTCCAGGAGAGCAGCTCAAAACCACTTTCCCACATCTTAACTGCACTGAACACCTCCATCTCCCCCCCCCCCCAGGCAGACAAGAGGAGGACATCGTTCAAAGCAGGAAACAACTTACTAAGAATGATGATGACAGTTTTGATTAGATTGATCATGGTCTCCCTGTAGCGAGGGTGGAAGCTGGTGTGCTTGGACATGTATGTCATCTTCCTCTTGACATAAACGAAGATGTGAGTGTAGACCACCACCATGATCAGGAAGATGAGCAGGTTGGAGATGGCCCAGAAGGTCAAGTAGCTCCTGCTGTAGAGGGGTGCCATCCTGGAGCAGTTTTCCAGGTTGCACAGGCAGTGCCAGCCGTAGGATGGGATGAGGCCAAGCAGCAGGGCTGTGACCCAAATGCAGATGATCAGGATCACAACCCGCTGGTTGGACATGGAGCTGTGTAGCTGCATGGTGAAGATAGTCTGGTGCCTCTCCACAGCTATGGCCAGTAGGTTCACCACTGAGGCAGACAGGCTGGTGTCCAGCAGGCTCTGCCGGATGAACCAGGTCCTGAGGGAGAGCTCTGCTGTCCTGGGCCCCGTGTGGAACATGAGGAACATATAGGCAATGCCAGCAAAGAGGTCTGCGGCTGCCAGGTTCCCCAACAGGTAGTAGATGGGGTAGTGGAAGCGCCGGTTGACAACGACAGCACTGATGACCAGCAGGTTGGTCAGCAGCACAATAACACTGACTGTCAGGCCCAGGACAACAACCAAGATGTCTTTTGTCCTCCAGAAGGTGGTCAGCTCCTTCCGGCTGTTGTTGTAGAAAAACCCCACACTCTCATTGTCGTAGCAGTTTTTCATCTTCACAGTCCCTGAAGATGGAGAGAGTAATATTAGTTCAACTGGTACCCACACAGCAGCCTGGTTCATAGTCCCTGAGAGAAAGACATTGAGCTCATATTCTAAGGCCTGAAACTCACACTGCCATAGTTGCATCACTCAGTTTTGAAAAACTGTGAGCCCTGAGCACCTAACCCCTGGTGCAGATGCAGGCAGATCACCAGAAGAGTTTTTCCGCTGACCTAGTTACCATTCTCAGGCAACAGTGAAAGAACTGGTTCCACCACTGCAGCATTTCTAGAGATGAGGTATCCCAAGATACAGAATAAGAAAGAGCATGAGGAGGCCAAACCTCCCCCAGCCCCCAACCCAGAGGCCTGATTCTCTGTTGCCGCCAGTGGAAGGTGTGCACTCTGGTAAGCAAATGCACAAGACGCTAGGCTACAGGGCCCAAACAGGATAACCGACTCCAGCAAAAATCTTGCCGAGGATGCAGCCCAGCGTTGGAAACAGATCAGACCCCAGATATTTGTCCGGATCTGATAAGGGATTCCTCCTCTGGAGTATCTGCTCCCAGAACAGGCAGACGTGTGGGAGACAGAACTCCAATTGTTATTATTCCCTCAACTGCTCTACTCGAGACATTTGAAATAAAACACTAGCTCCACAGAGTTTATCAGTCAAACATCAAACAAAAATCTGACAATACCTTTGATTCCCTGCAGCTGTCACCCACACCCAGTCCTGCTGCTGCCTTGTTGTTCTTTCCTTTCTCAATGTCTGATGGTGACTCCCAGCTGGCCCTGAACTCCTCTGTACCCTTACTAATTTTTTTTTTTTTTGGGGGGGGGGGGGGGGGGCCCGCGCTTCAAGGCTGGCCTGCCAAGGAGCAAAGGTGCACTGAGAGTATGGGCTCCAACAGAGCTGGGCCAAAAAGCTAAACCCCTGCAGGAGGTCAGCAAAATAAATCTGGGGTTTTGAAAGAGTCGGATAACTTCACTGGCAACACCACCACTGGTAACTATTCAAGGCAAGCCACTGGTAGAAGGGTAATCAGATCTCACGTTCCAGGGTATCAGCTAATCCCAAGCCTGGGTCAGGGAGCAACTCTCTCCTGCCCCCTTCACCTGTGCTGAGTATACCACAATTGACTGATTCAAAGTCCACCAGAGGTCCTGGAAAGACTGAGGTTCCAGACCTTTGCTAGAGTCAAGGAAGGCTGGTTGCCTGTCTGACCATCAGGTACAGGCTCCTGGTGGAAGCAGGACCAGATGGCCAATAGGTTTCCAAGATGATAAATTCTACATGCCAAATCATATATCCCTTTCAGATTTTAAAATGAACCAAGACCATCCTGTGCAAGCCCAAAGCAGAAATCTGGCTCAACTCAATTAGAGTCAGGTGCCCTGCACAGATGCAAAGTCAGATCCTAAAAATGGAAACTGATTTATATGGAAACACTAGGCTTTTAAAGGAATTATCCTAGGAGATGTCACAGACCTTTAGAGCTCCATCTCACATTATTAAAACTATCACATGAATGGGTCATCTTCTCTGGATCTTTGCATCCCAGAGTAAGCTGGGATTGACCTTCCCTGTTACAGCATCTCACCATGGATGCAGGGAAGATTCAGCCAACACCAAAGTAATTGATTTCTGAAACACCACCAGACACACAATTGTGTAGTTTGCCAATCAAAGCACCATCTAACCTCAGCGAAAGAATGTAGGGAGTGAGCCCAAGGGACAACGGACACTGTCTACAGCAACAGCTGTTGCTCAGAATGGTTTCAGCTCCCCCAACCAACACTGCAAGCCTTCATTTTGAATACCTCCAGCTGACTTCAGACCTTTTCTTACTGCCCTCCCTGCCTACTGCCCTTCTGTATCCAGGGCTGGCTTCCCCTCCCCAGCACTGCTGTGGGTGCAAGGGCCATTTCCTCTTCAGCTACAGCAGCCCAAAGCAGCCTCCCTACCTTTAGGAGAATAGTCCCCAAAACAAACATGGAATGAGCACTTTCACTTAGGTCTAAGCCATTTTGTTTCTCTCTCCACTTCCCCACCCCCAGCACTTGCTGCTAGTTAGTAATATCAAGCCCCTTAGTTGCCATCTGCATGGGAGATGCACCACACAAGGTGAAGGTGCATAGCACCTAATACAATTTCTAGCCGCATCATTATTTCATTTGGCAGCCATTCAGTGCCCAACACCACAGTACGTTTGCATTGGAGAAAACCATGTTTGTGTTTTGCAGCAATTCGGAGGCTCCCCTGGCACCCGCCTGTATGAGTTTCCCCTCTCAGGTGACTTGACATCAGCATAATGAAGAGTGAATTAAGTATTCTAACCTCATTAAGTAACTCCAGAACAACAGCCCATAAACAAGCAAGAGAGATCAGGAGAACCCTATTACACACATATCTACGACATCAGAGTGCTCTAACATGACTGGCAGCTTGAGAAGTGGGCATCAGGGCTTCCTGCAGTCTCTGCAAACTCAGCTCAGAGCCGCTGGCATCATAACAGCACGAGGCCATTAACATTCGACACAATGTTTGCATTAGCTTTCCTTTTATAGTACCTTCCATCCCAGGCTTTAGACCAGGGGTCTCAAACACATGGCCCAGTCCAGTAAAAAAAACAACAAGGAGTTGTGTGGCACTTTAAGACTAACAGATTTATTTTTTGCATGAGCTTTCGTGGGAGAAGATCCCACTTCCTCAGATGCTTCGAAGATGGGAGAACTTACAGAAAGGAATGAAACTAAACGCAAGGATGTGTAAAACATAGGATCAGGTCATACTGTTGTTACCAGTCTTTGCAATATTGTTGTATGAAAAGGTGTCAGTGGTGAGGCCCTTGGGCAAATGTACTAGTCATTATGCAGCCCCTGTGGTGATTTGATTTAAGACCCCTGCTTTAGAGCCACAAATTCACTAATCCTCATTGCTCTCTTCTGAGCAAGGCTTCAGTTATCCCCATTTTACAGAGTCAAGTAATTGGTTAAATGGCTCCCTTAAAGCCACTCAGCAAGCATGGAGAGAAGGGAATAGAACCCAAGAGGCATGACTTGCAGTTTCCCTGCTTGAGCCATTTAATGAAGGGCTGCCCAGGCCTGAGAACAGATCCCAGGAGTCCACATTCACTGCATCCCACTCCAGCACAGGCTCCTTTCTCCAGTAGTTTCAGAGTACTGCTGCATGACGGCAGAATTTGCTCTGCTAATAATATGGTTGGTAAGCAGGAAATGAGGTCACCACAGCTAGTTATCACCTGTGCTACACCTTTTCCCCACACCCTGCCCACTGTGCAAACATGAATGGACAGGCTTGGAATTTTAAAGCACAAGCACAACAAAGCAGCAGCCAGATTCTAAAGCTCAGCTAAAGACAGTCTATTTATTTATGTACATGAGTCAGATCCCCAGAGGGTCTAGGTGCAGCACAAAACATTGGTTATTTTACCACAGCACACCCCAAGGAGGTAGAGGAGTATCATCCCCACTTTTACAGATGAGGAAACTGAGGCATAGAAATGATGGCCTGTGGTGGAGTCACTCCTGAGTCCCCATCAAAATGCTGTAACCACAAGCCCATCCTCTCTCCCCCTTCCAAACCAGCAGTGGAGACAGAGACATGCACAGCCCCCACATGCCATGAAGCATTCCAGGGCAGTAGCAGATCCAACTGCAAGTCATTTGGGGGTGGGAGCCTATCATGCTATGCAACGAAGGCAGGGGAAAATCTTCAGTGACTGCATGTTCGATCAGCAAGAGGAGAGAATAGAGGGGGAAAAAAAGCAGGAAAGATTAGAGCTAAGCGAAGAGAGGAAACAGCTATGGAGCCATGGGGCAATGAAGACCATTCCCAAAGAGATGCAACTGATTAGGGCCTCATATCTTGCTTCACAGAGGGGCCTGTTTCACTCTTACACAGCTCCATCCTCAGTCATTCGCAAAACCTTAAACCAGCATAAAAACAAACAGGGAAAACTTCAGCAACAAAAATAATACAATTCTTCTCTGCTGAGGCTGCAGCTGTGGTGCAGGCCCCTGGACCAGTGCACTAAGGATATAAAAGGCATTGCCACAAGCACCCACACTCCCACTTTATACATCAGCCAACTTTATGCCCTGGAAGTAGATTTTAAATGCATTCAATTCAGCTGACATTTTGTTGCCAAATGGTTTCAGCGTAGCCTCATTCTTTCTATAGTGCACAAGGTAAACGTTCCTCTGAAGCCATCAAAGTAGATAAAGTGATGAGTGAGAGACAGAAATAGATCTCTAGTGTTCTGTAAGCGATAGTCACCAAACTCGTCCTTCACGCACAGAGCACATTTCATAAATTTTTTCAGAAGGCCACTGAATTACATTACGGTGCTTAAAGTTCAGACTCTTTTTCAAGGCTGCTAGACAAAAAGCATATAGAAATCACATTGTCTCAAATTTTCACCAGATAAGAGAGACCAATCATTTTGTTGAAAGGATTACAACTTCAGCAACTATTTGTAGGCAGTATTCTTGTAGCCCTGTTGGTCGCAGGATACTAGAGAGACAAGTTGGATGAGGGATACCTTTTATTGAACCAAGCTATGTGGGTGAGTGAGCTTGTCTTTTCTCACCTCACCCAGCTTGTCTCTTTAGCAACTATTTGGCAGCCCAATAAACTGTTCGTTCACACTACATGCTTTCATGGTTCCCTGGTAATTACAAACCTTCCTTCCGGAGGCACTAAAGTTGTATCAGTTTCCTTCACTGGGTGGGAACATGTCTTCCAGAAGGAAGGAAAGCCACTCTCTCTTTACCAGTCACTTAAGAGCAAAAGTTTGTGCATAGCATTTAAGTACAGAAAACCAATTCAGCAATCTCCTAAATGATAGGGTTTCAAACAGGACTTCAAACACACACCCAGCTGGAGAAGAAGAAAAATTTGAGACCATTACCAAATCCACACCAAAATTACAGGTTAAACCTGTGACTGGGTGGGGTCCAGCCAACCAGGTGCTCAAGTAACTGCTTCTCACTATTCCTGGTAAGGTCTGACATGCAAGCACAGCTTTGACCTTGGAGCCCTGCATGAAGGGTGGCGATCAACACAAAACGGACCGCACAAGAGGCACCCAGCAGCAAGGAAATGGGGCCAGTGCCACGCTGCATGAAGAAGCTGGGCCTGTTCCTACTATTGAGGACGTGACCATCCCTTTCCCAGGCAGGGCCCTCCTTCCATCCCCGTCCCCAGCCCTGCAAACAGGGGGCTCGACCAGTGCTCGTTCAGCTGGTACCAAGAGAGCGACTTCCTGCAGGTACAGCAAGTCGGCCCCAGCCCACCACGACCTCCCGGCAGCCTCTCCCCAGCCAGCCCGGGCCCCGCGGCTCTCCTCGCGCCACACGGGGCGGCCTCACCTGAGCCGCCGCCGTCCTCCTCCTCCGCGCACAGCCAGCTTCAGACTCCGCGGACGGCAGAAGCCGGAGCAGCCGGGCCCTTGGTGGGGAGGAGCCGGGGCGGGCCCATGAGCGCCCAGCAAAGGACGGGGGGCGAATGGCTCGACAGCGGCCCAGGGGGGCTACCGCGGAGCCAGCGCCGAGGCTGCCGTCCAGCCCTGCGCCGGGGGACTCGGAAACCGGCTGCTGAAGACAAGCCGCGAGCCCAGAGCCACTTTCTCACCCGAGGGCGCGGCCGCCCCCTGGCTCCGCCGAAAGGGCCGAGGCAGCCGCCGGGCCGGGCCGATCAAACAAACGCCAGCTCCAGGGTCTGCCGCGAGCGGCGCCGCCGGGGCAAGTTTTGCCGCCCGCGGAGCTTGTGCCCTCCCCTGGGCGGGCCTGCGCGCCCCGCCCCGCCCCGCCCCGCAATTAACCCGCCCGGGCAGCGGCGTTTCGGGTGTCTCCATTCCCACCGCCAGGGGCTCGCCCTCACGTGGGACGGTCCCTCCCCTCCTCCATTCACGCCCGTCTCTCCCCGGCGGGAAGCAGCTCCGGAGACTGAGGGGCCCGCTCCCGAAGACTGACCTGGGGTAGCTCCTTTCTTGGGGTAGCCTTGAGGTGGGCTAGAGCTTACCTCTAGGGCCTTTCCCTAGTGCCCAACAAAAATAAACCTCAACTCCTACAGTGAAGCACCTGGAGACCAAGATTCAATCGTAAAGGGACTCACAGCCAAGACTGGTCAAAGTTAGTGAAAACAAAAGCAGTGAATTGGGGGGAATAAAGGGGAAAATGCTCCAAGAGGCCTCCAGAATGCAACTGAGGGGGCGGTGGGAAGGGGCTGGGTCCCTGCCTGATCCTATCCAGGGGGTTTTCTGCCCCACATGGTTTATGTGGGGCGAGGGTAGGGTCCCAATGGAAGGAGACTGAGCTATTTTACCTCTGTCCTAGGATCCCGCTCAGTACCCACTATGGTTAGGGTCTCGAGGGGGAAAAAAGCGTCACCCCCGAAGGGCAGATCAAGTGCCACCTGCTACGCAGCAAGGGACACCCTGGCTTCCCTAAGCCAGGCGGCTCATCAGATGGTAACAGCTGAGGCCATGTTGCAGGCTGCTGTGTCTACTGCATCCCGGGCTGAGAGGTGGAGATCTTGGAAAATTATTCTTCCCTTCTCCAGGAAAGCATCATACTCCTCTTTGGCCTCTGATGGGAGCAAATGTCTAGACTTCGTGATCAGTTCCCACACATCTAGCATATACCTGCTGGTTAGGGCCTGATTATTGGCGACCCATACTTGGAAGGCTGAGGAGGAATAGACCTTACGTCCCAAGAGATCCAATTCCCTAGCTTCCCTCGAGCGCCATCTGTATCACGTCCCTAGGAGGGATTGGGTGGTCAGCGAGGGAGGGGAAGTCTGGTTCAGGGACCCTGTATTTGAGACTCGCTGTCTGAGACTGGGGCAATAGAGCTTGGATTCTGCCATCAGGAGATTGTCAGGTCCTAAACACTTGGGTGGAGAGGGACCATGAGCGCCTCTGCCGAGGAGAAAACTGGCCCGAAAAGGGTGTCCGAGGGGGGCTCAGAGGGCTATGCCTCCATCCCTAAGTGGGCTGTGGTGTGGTGCAGTAGATCAAACTGCGCTGATAGGTTGCCACTTAGAGCCTTCGATGGACTTGAGCAGGGGGAAGTACCTTCTGATTCTTGCGGCGGTACCAGTGACGGCAAGGTGATATGTTGCTGTGGGGATGGCTCTATGGTACCGGGGCCCAATGGAGTAGAAGGTGGAGGGCTTTGGGGTGAGGGAGAATGGCGCCACCCACTATGGACCCAGGCCTTGGATGTGAAGGCCAGTTTGCCCCTCCTAACCAGTGTTGGGGAGGGTGGTGCGGGCAGTAGGAGGAGTGCGTGAGCGGCCTCCACTGCCTCCGGGGTCATCGGCACTGTTCCCTCTAAGGTGCGCGGCAGTGCGGCCGCGCGCTTAAAAAAATCCTGCCGCGCAGGATTTTCCTGCCCCCGCGCATGGGGCAGTTCAGGGTGGCAGCGTGGCCGAGGGGAGACGCGCCGGAGTGCTGTGTCCGGGTACAAGCCTCAGCCCAGCCCCTTGGCCGGAGGAAGGGAGGGTCTGGAGGCTTGAGCCAGCCCTGCCACTCCTCCCTCTCCTCTCCTCCCCTCCCCTCCCTTCCCCGGAGCCTGTGGAGGCTCCGCCTCTTCCAGCCAGGGTCTGGCCGTTCGCATGGCCAGCCCCAGCCTCCAGCCCGGGCTCCTCCATGCCGGCCAGCACTGTGGCCTCCTGCCCCCTGCCCAGCTCTTTGGCCAGTAAAGAGGGCTGGGGGGAGGGGGTTGGTCAGGCAGCTGGCACAGAAAGCGTGGGGGCAGGGAGGGTGTATGGGGAGGGTGGAGAAGGGGTCAGGATGGTGCGCTGGGGAGGGCTTGGGGGGAGCTGAAAGAGAAGATGGGGAGCTGGGGGGTGGGGTTTAGGAGGGCTGGAATGGGGGCAGGGAGCTTAGGGAGTCGGAATTGGGGCAATTCTTCAGCTTTTTAAACAAGAGGCATGGCAAAGAGTAAGTGCCATTCATATCCCGATGTTTGAAACTCCTCAAGTGGGAAACAGGGAGTGCATAGTGCCAAAATGTCCCTTCTGTAACTAGATAAAGCTGTGGAGGTGAAAAATCTAAAAATCAGTTGTATATTTCCTGAAAGCTAGTGTGGATGTTACTTAAGTGGAGTGACTGAACAGTGAGAGTGTTTGAGCATGCTAACCCTGTGTTTTCAAAGAACCTGGAACATGTTTTCTCCAGAATCCTGTAAATTACAACAATTCATTACAAAACAAACAAGGAGTCTTGTGGTACTTAAAGACTAACAAATATATTGATTGCATGAGCTTTCATGGGAGAAAACCCCATTTCATCAGATGCTTTGAAGAACAATTCACAGAAATCTTAGAGATGTAATGGAGATATCAGATAAGTACTTGTTTTAAATATAGTAACAGCCAAAAGACTGGGCATCAAAGGAGCCATGAGATAATTTTCTTCACTATGCACCCTAATCTGTCCATCAGAAGAAACCATAATGCATTAAAGGGATGTGGTATTTTAGTAGAGATTTTCTCTTAAGTTGAAATATAGCCCCAAAATGATGGGGCAGGTAAAGATACAAGGGACTGAAAATAGGCTTTTAAGAAATACTGTAGCCTTATCTTAAAGCAGCTAGAAGCCCATTGTTTTGATTTCAGCTGTGTTTAGCATCCTTCTTGTAGCAGCATTTTCTTGAAAAGAAATACCTGGAATCTCTTTTTGATTTTTAAAATTTCAATAGAATTTACCCCTCTGGGACCATCAAGACATCTTAAATGCTGCCAGTTTCCAAAGGGGTAGCCATATTAGTCCATTCCAGGAAAACAAAACAAGGAGTCTCCCACGAAAGCTCATGCGAAAAATAAATCTTAGTCTTTAAGTGCCCCACGACTCCTTGTGTATCTTAAATGCTGTCAGTGATAATTAGCTGGCTTCCGTGTGAACTGTAACTCTGCATGTAGAACACAGGAGATGAGGGTATTAGGCAGAATTGTGACACCTAGGATCCTGATTGAATATAACTTTGGTCTTGGGTTGTTTGAAAGCCATGGATTAGTTTCTTTTGATTGTATAGCAATTTGGGTAAATTTTAAATAAATTGGGTGATTTTAGTAATAAAAAACTTTGAATAGTTTATATTAATTTTTCATTGGTCTAGATTTTTCAATAATTTTTGTTGCACGAGTTTGCACACAAATTTTATTCAGAAAAAGTTTTGCACACGGGTTGAAAATTTTGCACACAAGCTGCCAAACCTTAGAGGGAACATTGGTCATCGGTATCAGGAGTGACCCCAAACAGGCCTATGGTGAGCCCTTAATTGGGGAGACAGGACTACCCTGTTGGGACATGCCCTGCACCGTTGGTACTGGGCTGCGACGAGCCTGCAGTGCTGGAGGTGACTGTGGTTGATGCCGGGCTGTGTCAGGACTGTGGTGCCAGGGGCAACCTCAAGCAGTGCTGAGAGGCCAAGGCACTGGGGTCGGTACCAAACTTGTTCTTCGACAGCCACCAACAGCACAGTGCTGGGCTGCCTCCAGTGCCGAGCCAGGTCTCAGCAACGGGCGGGAACCCGAAGCCTCGGGTGAAGAGTGCTGAGCCTGTTCTAAGGCTAGGGCACAGCGCCTTTGTTCCCTGTCCTTGATAGTCTGAGGTTTAAAGGACATACAAAGGGAACATGTGGAAGCCAAGTGGTCTTCGCCTAGGCACCAGCAGCACTTCCTGTGGGGATCGTCCTGGGGGAAGGCCTTGCCACACTCGGAGCAGGGTTTAAACCCTGGCATGTTGGTAGATGATCTCTGATGTTCTGGCCCGAGAGTGGAGGATCCCTGTGGTGGAACTATGTCCACGAAGCGGTGCTCCCGGTCCGATGAAAAGCTCCTAGAAAGACGGACAGGCTGCTTGCATTCGCAAGAAGCAGACATTCCAGATCCGATAGGCGGAAGAAATGAAACTGGGGAGGAGTCGGGAGGAGGCGGTGGGGGGCTGTGGCCATCTACCCTCTCCTGACAGGCTAGGACAAAAGTTTTTCCGACCAATCCAGTGCTCCAGCACAGAGACACCTATTACTGAATGCATCTGAGCAGCGCTCGAAGAACTGTAGTTAAGCCCATAACCCAAAGTATACAATTAAAAGAAACCACCTTCTTTTCCAATGGTCTCTTCTCTACAACCACTGCCTGCAGACTTCCCTGCTGGAGGGTTAACAAGGCTACTAACTTGAAGCAAAATGCCTCAGAGTTGGGGAAACCAGCCTGCAGTCTGCTCCTGGCTTAGCTTCTCCCCTTCCACAGAGTACACATGCTCTATTCAATGCAACTACTCTTGGGCTAGCTGCTTGCTCTCAGGCATCAGACCATTGCACTCAGAGAACCTTGTGGAACATGCTCAAAGCTACACACCACATGCTAGAAACTTCTTATCCTAGGCACCTAAATCTGCCCAGCGACACTGACCCAGCTCTGCCAATATCTGTAGACGCTCATGCTTCACACCACCCATTTCCTCACCCTGTGTCCCGCCCCGACACCAAATGGCAGGACCTCATTCCACCCATGGAGGGCGAGGACCCCCGGTGGCCAACCTTTAATCCCCCCTGACCCCGCAACCCACTGGGGACATCAGTTGGTGGCTCCTCCATGGAGCAATGAGCACGGGCATGTACTTGGCATCGTTCACCCCCCGCCCTGAGGTTTGCCCCTTTGGCAGTGTGAGGGAGACCCTGGCACACTCCTACTTAGAGTGCGCCAGGTTGCAGCCCCTTTTCCGGCTCCTCCAGAACCTCTTATTGAGGTTCTGGCTGCACTTTTCCCCACCCATGTTCCTTTACACACTACCCATCCGTGGCCCCACGAAGTCGTGGGACCTCCTCACCAGCCTTCTCCTGGCCTACACTAAACAGGCCGTCTACAGGACCAGAGAGAGGAGGTTGGCTGAAGGAGGGGCCTGCGACTGTGGGGCTTATTTCTAGTCCATCATTCGCGCATGTCTCCGGGCAGAGTTCCTCTGGGCGGCGTCCGCTGGCTCCCTCGACAGCTTCTGGGAGCAGTGGGCGCTGTCTGGGGTTCTCTGCTCGGCGTCCCCTTCTGAATCCCTTGTTATAAACCTGTGACCTCACACCCGTCCCTGTTTTTTTCCTTAGTTGTCCAAAGAAATCTTTTGAAAGAGGGTCCAGTGCCACCTCCCCATCGGCTGGGGGAGGGGTCTTAGAAGCCCACCCACCACCACCTGCTTTTAATAGGAACACTGACCCAGCCCCGCCAATATCTGTACACACTCGTGCTCTACACCATCCACTTCCTCACCCTCGTGTCCTGCCCCAACACCAAATGGCGGGACCTAAATCCCATCTGCGGAGGGCAAGGACGCCCAGTGGGCCAGCATGTATGCCACCCTGACCCCGTGGCCTGCCAGGGACATCAGCTGGTGGCTCCTCCATGGAGCCATGAGCACGGGCATGTATCTGGCGGGGTTCACCCCCCGTCCTGACACCTGCCCCTTTTGTTCCATGAGGGACACCATGGGGCATGCCTACCTAAAGTGCGCCAGGTTGCAGCCCCTTTTCCGTCTCCTCCAGAACCTCTTATTGAGGTTCTGGCTGCACTTCTCCCCGCACCTGTTCCTCTATGCACTCCCTACCCATGGCCCCACGAAGTTCCGGGACCGCCTCGCCAACCTCCTCCTGGCTTATGTAAAAGCAGCCATATATAAGACCAGAGAGAGGAGGTTGGCTGGGGAAGTGGCCTGTGACTGTGGGGCCTATTTCCAGTCCCTCATCCATGCACGCCTCCAGGCAGAGTTCCTCTGGGCGTGTCTACTGGCTCCCTCCATAGCTTCCAAGAGCAGTGGGCGCTGTCCGAGGTTCTCTGCTCGGTGTCCCTATCTGAAACACTGCTTATTAACCTGTGACCCTCACATCCGTCCCTGTTTTTTCCTTAGTTGTCCCCCAAAGTCTTTTGAGGAACAGACCAGTGCCACCTCCCCTTCAGCTGGGGGAGGGGTTTTAGAAGTGGGTGGGCTTGTGCCCACCCACCACCGTTCCTTCAATAGGAACACTGACCCAGCAACCCTGACACCAAGTGGCGGGACCTCATTCCATCAGCAGATAGTGAGGACCCGCAGTGGCCCAGCCTGTACTCCACCCTCACCCCATGGCCCACCAGGGACATCAGTTGGCAGCTCCTCCACAGAGCTGTGAGCACAGGCGTGTACCTGGCACGGTTCACCCTGCACCCAGACACCTGCCCCTTCTGTGGCGAGACGGAGAGTCTGGCACACATGTATCTGGAGTGCACCAGGTTGCAGCCCCTCTTCTGGCTCCTCCAGAACCTCTTATTGAGGTTCTGGCTGCACTTTTCCCCACACTTTCTTTTGTATGCACTTCCCATCTGCAGCCCCACAAAGTCGGGGGACCTCCTCGCCAACCTCCTCATGGCTTATGCAAAATTTGCCATCTATAAGACCAGGGAGAGGAGGTTGGCTGAGGGAGGTCTCCTGTGACTGTGGGGCCTATTTCCAGGCCCTCGTCTGTTCACGCCTCTGGACAGAGTTCCTCTGGGCAGCATCTGCTGGCTCCCTTGACACCTTCCAGGAGCAGTGGGCACTATCTGGGGTTCTCTGCTCAGTTTCCACTTCCGAGGCCCTTGTTTTAAACCTATGACCTTCACACCCATTCCCGTTTTTCATCAGTTGTCCCCCGAAATCGTTTGAAGAAGGACCCAGTGCCACCTCCCGTTAGGCTGAGGGAGAGGTTTTAGAAGTGGGTGGGCTTGCACCCACCCACCCTACCATCCTCTTCCAAAGAAACACTGATCCAGCAAGAGCAACCCAGACCCCAACAAATCTCTTAAAGAGACACTCCTCATTTAAGCCCATGGGTTACACTGTCTCAGTTCGTACCCACCTCAAGCTCTGTGATGTTCATGTCCTCAGCCAGGCTACTGATCTCTGTGCTGTTATCCCACTCCCTGGCTCTTCACAAATGCAATGAGGGAAACTGCCTCCTGGGCTCCTGTGTTTTATCAGGTGGAGAAGAACCTGCATCTCCCAGTGCTGGAGATTCACAGGTGATCTCTTCCCTCTCCACCTCTCAGCAAGAGGCTCCAATTGGGGTGACTCAGACCCTTTTTAATTTCAGGTGATCCAGTAGCAGTTCCTTTCAAACACAAGGATAAAACCATTAACAAATTTAGTCTTGAAAAGTGCCTCAGGATTTCTGGTTTGTTTTTCTGAACTAGGTTAACGCAGCTACACCTCTAGAACCAGAAAAAAACGCTGTAACCTACATTATTGCCTCCCCTGGGACTTCTAGGCCTGGTAGACGCTAGAAAATCAAGTCAGTGTAACTGTTTCTTTCAGAAGTGTGAAAATAGTTAAACAGACCTAAGTCCCCATGTAGACACCATTAGGTCCCAGAGCCGTCCTTAGGGTAGGGTGAGAGGGGCAGCTGCCCAGGGCCCCGTGCTTTGGGGGCCCTGTGGGGTTGGCTGGAGGAAGGATCAGGCCTGGCAAGGCAGGACCAGGCCCAGCACCATGCATGACATAGCACCAGCAGGATTGGGCCCACGCTGCAGCTGGAAGGGGGAGAGGAACTGTAGCATGCCCCCACCACCACCCCTGGACCATGTGCGCTGCTTTCTGCTCTCTTCTAGAGTAGTGAGGAGGTGGCAGGAAGCAGTGCAGGGCCTGTATCACTACCCCCCCCCCCCGCTGGACTGCCTCCCACTCTCTCCCCACTGCTCAGGCACAGAGCTGAAGGCAGCATGCATAGCGGTGGGGGAGTCCAATTGGCAGCGCTGAATTGGGCTGCTGCTTTTCACCACCTCACCCAGTCCACAGCATGGGATGACCAGCGCAGGGGCTTGCCCATCCCCTGGGCCAGCCGGCCCCACCCACCAGTGCTTGGAGGGATGCAGGGTTTAGTGGGGCCCCACAGAGGGCGATTTGCCCAGGGCCCTGAACGCCCCTAGGGACGGCCCTTTTAGGTCCACAGATGACTTCCTGGCTACTGTCTCTCAGGGAGGTGGACTGCCATGTCAACAGGGGAAACCTTTCCCTTCCCTCCGTGTCCACAGTGGTACGCTACACCAGAGCAGCTCTGCCATTAGTATTTTAAAGAGATTGCTCTTCCGGTTCCAAGGATCTCACAGTCCAAGCACACAAGCCAACCAATGTGGCTGAGGGTGGGGCACTTCTCTAAGGTCACCCCTAGGACAATGGCAAAGCCAGGAAAAGCAACCTGCTCTCCCATAATCCTTGGTCCAGACAGACCACGCTACCTCTCACCAGGACAGCGCACCAACCAATGGAATGGCAATCATTCATTAATTCAAGATTCAGTTCAGGAGCGCTGTTGGCCACAGAAAAGACCCAGGGCTCAGCGTGCTGAGACTTGGGGCTCATGCACTGCCGCTGCAGCTGCTGCCATGGGCAGCCCAGCAGCAGGCCGAGAACTCTGGTGCTGGGACTTAGGGCTCAAGCCCTGTAAGCCCAGTGCCAGCAATGCCCCTGACTCAGTTCATGGAGTTTGCAGCTTGTTTTCAAGTCCCCACGGAAGAAAAGCTCTAGTGACTTCCATGCTACTCAACCCCATTCTCTAGAGAAAAACATTTTCACCATGTACAGCCTCCATCTTCTTCCTATTGTAGCAGGCCTGGGGGATGACAAACAGACAACTTTCCAGAGGCATAGCCACATTAGTCTGTATACAGCAAAAACAATGCGAGTCCTGTGGCACCTTAAAGACTAACAGATTTCTTCAGGCATAAACTTTCATGGTCTCCAACCCACTTCATCAGATGCATGAAGTGGAAACTACAGCTGAGAGGTGTCTATACGCATGCCAGGATGGAGCAGGGCAAGTGTTGGGGGAAAAAAAAAAAAAAGCAAAAAACAAAAAACAAAAAAAAGGTTTACCGTGAGATCCTGACACAAAAACAGAAGAGACAGACACAGAAAGGTAAGATGGATCCAGATAATCAGTAACAGGGAGGTTTGCTCCCTTGCTGAAGGCACCGGGACGTAAAGGCAGTAGCAGGACCTGACATCATTAAAGAGATAACAGGCAATTAATCAAGTCAATGTCATAATAATATGAAGGACTGAGAGGTTTTGGTCCAGTCTCCTATGCACAGAGGTGGACTAGATGCTCTCAGAGGGCGGCAAATACAGATATAAGAGGGGCAGGGCAAAACCTGTCCACAGGTGTATGAAGAGGGAGTCAAAGGAAATAGCTTTGTCTGGCCTAGGGGATGGTAGCGGTCCTGCTGCCAGATGGTGCCTTTCCATTGTATCAAGGCACATGTATGTTAAGTATACTCACAAGCTGTAAGTTGTACTTTTCATCATGATTCTCTGCAATAAATCTAGCCCAAGTATCTTCATTCTTAATGGATCCCTGGCCATGTCAATTCATTCAATCGTGAAGAGGTGTCTTGGGTAATTGTGCAGACTGGGAGGGCCCACATGTGGGGAGCTCATGTCTGCACACAGTCACCTAATTAACAACCCATCAGCTGCCCATCTAATTAACCACTGACCAGTGGTTAAAGTAAGCCAGAACGCCATTCCAGGGCCCACAAATTTGAGGGGTCAGCATTCGGGGGCCCCTAAGCAGGCAGAATGCAGCATTCTGGTGCATTTGTCCGCCCGCCTGCCTCAGCCATGCACCCTCCCTGCCCCCTACTCTGACTTCCCCATCCTGCCCACAGACAGACTCTGCCCCCCGCCGCCCCCCATCTGTCTGTTAACTCATTTGGCCCTGCAGGGCTCAGGTGTGTGTTGGCTTCCAGTGCACCACAAAGACAGTCAGGGAAAGGACCCTACCTTTTGCTGTGACACACAAAATTTCCATGCAGATTCCTCTGCATGTCACCCCTTTCCTGCTTAGGGATGGTGCTCCCACCAGGGCACCTCCTGGCAGGCCCCAAGCTCATCCCCACTGTCAAACGCAGCATGCTGAGCAGAGAAGCAATGGTGCAGGCAGGTTCCTGGGGAGGTGGATTTCCCCTTTGTGCAGCCAGGCAGATCTGAACTTTCTCCAGGGAAACCTGACCTCGGAAAGGGGGCGGGGGGGGAACACGACTGTGTGTGTGTGCGTGTGTGTGCGTGCGCGTGCAGCAGGGGGCCATGCAGGGCTTGCACGTGCAGGGCAGAATGGGTTGTGTTTGGAGGGTGAGGGGCAGCATGTGTTGTCTGCTTGGGGGAAGGACTCAGTGAGGGGGTGTGTGTGCAGTACACAGTGGACATGGGTTGTGTTTGCAGGGAGCAGGGCAGAGTGTAGTGTGTGCGTGGCGGCATGGGCAGAGTCTAGTTTATGTGGGGTAAGGTCACAGAGTGGTTTGTGTTTGCGAGGAGTGAGCAGAATGTGTTGTGTGAGCTGGGAGAGGGCAGAATATCCTTTGGGAAAGGGCTAAACCAGTGTGTGGTGTGTGAGGGGTTGGGGTAGAGTGTGTGTATATGGGGGGGAAGCAGCAGAGTGATGTGTGTGGGGCAGGGGGCACTGTGTGGTGTGTGCAGGGTGGTGGGGTTAAAGTGTGGTGTGTGCCAGTGGGCACTGGCAGTGGTCTGTTTGTGGGAGAGGGGTGCAGTGTGTTGTATGTGCAGGGGAAGGGGAAAAGTGCAGTTTGCCTGAGTGTGAGGGGTACAGAATGGCTTGTGTTTGCTGGGGTGGGGAGCAGAATGTGTTGTCTTTGTGGAGGGAGAAGACAAAGTGTCATGTAGGAGGCTGAATAGAGTGTGGTTTGTGTGCAGGGAAGGGGCAGAATGTGTGTTGTTGGTGCTGGGGCAGAGGCAGAATATTTGTGGGGACAGAGTGTGATGTATGGGGGAAAGGAGTACTGTGTGTGTGTGTGTGCGTGCACGCGCGCGCACTAGGATAAAAGGGACACAGTGTGATGGGAGAGGGGGCAAAGTATGGTGTGGTTTGTGTGTGCAAGTGCAAAGTGTGTGTGGTCAGTGGGAGGAGGAGCTTAGGGAGAGGGGATGGTGGCTGAGGACAAGGAGAAAAAGGGGTCTGATGTGGGCACTAGTGGACAAGGTTGGGGTGATATTGTGGATTTGAGGCTGTGCTTCATTTGTGATGAAAGACTTGGTGGGACTCAAAATGCCCATCTGGGCTGGCACCTGGACAATAGGGGAAGAAGGCCTGGAGATTAGGAGGGTTCTGGGGCCCGTCAAATTATGCTTTAACCACTGTCACCAAATGACAACAAGCCCCACCCCTGGGCAGCATATAGGCAAGGTGCATATTCTAGGCCAGCAGTTCCAGGGGTTAAAGTAAGCTGAAACACCCACCCTGGAATAGCATTCTGGGCCCCCTATTTTTAGAGGGGGCAGTGTTCTGGGCCCCCCTAAAAATAGGGGAACACACTGGAATGCAGAATTCTGGTGTGTTCCTCCAGGGCCAGTCCAAGAGGCCACACACAGCTGGCAGCTGCTAACAGAAGACAGAATCTTCTGGCCGGCAGGGAACTGCCCCAGGCTGGGAGTTTTTAAACTCTCACCCTGAGCCTGCTCTGACTGAGCATGCTCAAAGCCTCTGAAGCAAATTACAGTGTGAATAATAATGTAACATTGAATATGATACTGGATTATATTATCTTCCTCTCCCCACAGACCACCTGCAGTACTCTTGTGGACCACAAGTGGTCCCCAGACCACAGGTTGGGAACCACTGTTCTAGGCCAATGAAAGAGTGCAATATGTTTGAGCAAGCATAATAAATTATTAGACATAGTTGCGTATTTAATACCACTTGATATATATTTGACTCCCATCAGCCATCAGCTATGTTAAAAATATCTCGCTTACATGGTGGTTCTCAAAACCTTTTGATGATGCTGTAGTGTTCTGCATAAAGGATAAGGTTGGGAACTGCTGTTCTAGGCAATATAACATACAGGACTGTTGCAGGCTTAGGATCTCTTAGGGAGATATGAGGTGCTTAGGGAACAACCTACATTAGAAAAAGGAAAAAAGCATGCTGGGCCAGATGCCAGAATTCTTCCTGGTTAATTGGACTCACCTCCCCTTCCAAAGCTCAGTCAGGCTGCCACAAAGCAGCAGGGGCACAAGTTGGAAGAGCTGGGCTAACCAGACCAGTCAAATTATCAGGACACCAATGACATCAAGACTGTAAATCAAACTGAATACTTTATTGCAAATTTAAGGGAGACTTTTGTCCCAACAATAAGATCTTTTAAGCTGCAGCTGGGGAGGTCTGTGATGGATATTAGGAAAAACTCTCTCACTGGGAGGGTGGTGAAGCACTGGAACGGGTTACCTAGGGAGGTAGTGTAATCTCCATCTTTGGAAACTTTTTAGACCCAGTTGGATAAAACCAACTGGAATGATTTAGTGGGAGTGGTCCTGCTTTTAGCAGGGGGTTGGACTAGATGACCTGAGGTCCCTTACAGCCCTAATAGTCTATGATTTTATGATCCTCAGCTCCAGCCAACATGGGGATGATAAAGATATCCTTTGCTTTCATGGCCCTCAACACAACCCATCTTTTCTCATCAGTTTTTACAGAGCAGTTAGTGTAAGTGCTGGGTGAAATTCTAGACATGCTGGTTCTGCAAATATTTTTCTTTAGTGTGTCATAAGTGCTGCATTTCATAAACAATTTAAAATATGGAGGAAGAGCTTGGGGTGAAGCTAAGCGAATGTTCAGACGCAGGGTCCTCCAGTTATAAATGGACACCCATGTTAGTGACCTGCCCACACAGGAAAGAGAGAAGCAGGTTTTATTGGGTATTTACATGTTGGAAAAACACAGGGAAGGCTGCTTCTACATATTCCAGTGCGTTGTCTTCTTGTTTCTAATATTCTTAAATCTGTATGCTGCATCCTACATGGCCTTGCCCAGAAACCATGTTTACCCTACTAACATTTCTGCTTTGCACACTATAGCAAATCAAATCAAATCAAATCAAAATCAATCAATCAATCAATCAATAAATAAATAATAAAAATCAGAAAGGGGTGTGCATTGCAAATTCCCTCCAGTTCATGACAGTGGAGATGAGCCTGGCTCTGGAGTCATCTTGCTTTCTAGTATAGGGGAAATGAGGAAATCCACAAAACCAGCAGCCAGCAGGAAGCTGCATGTGCAGAGCTCTTTGGGAGAAAACATCACAGCTTGGACTCTAATGAGAGGCTCTTGGCAGTTGTGCAAGTGAGCTTTGATTACACAAAGATGTAGGGGAATGAGAGTGGAGAAGAGATGGAAAGGTGCATGGGGAGGGGATCATGTTTTCTGCCTTCCACTGAAATCAGCAAAATCATGCAGCATAATTGTTTTTAGTTGAAGTGTCACTGTCCCAATGTTATAGTACAGCCACACCAGAGTATATAAGGCTATCAAATTCCAGAGGGGTAGCCTTGTTAGTCTAGTTCAGCAAAACAAACAAGGAGTCCTGTGGCCCTTTTAAAGACTCTCCTTCTTAAAGCATCTGACAAAATGGGATTTTCTCCCACAAAAGCTCATGCAATAAATAAAGGAGTCCTGTGGTGCTGTTAAAGACTAACAAATTTCTTAGTCTTTAAAATGCCACAGGACTCCTTGTTTGTAAGGCTGTCTAAGGTTGTCAGAGATTCAGGAATATTTGTGGCTCCTCCCATCTGTGTCCACAAAGGATTTTCTGTGCAAAGACTAGGAATGGAGGAATTAGACTAGAGTTCTTTGTCAGAGCATGTTTATACCCTGAAGTTAATTCAGATTAATTTAAAGCACCACAGCTATTCTTGAATAAGACCACACAGGGACACTCTTTAGTCCTCAATGAAAATGCTGTGTTCTGATTTTGCTTAACCTATTTTCAGATAAACCAGAATAGGACAGTCTTACGCCAGTAAGGTTATACATGTAAGGCAGGCTTAGAAGCTGTGCCTAACAGCTTCTGAGGGGGGGCAACTAATCTGCATGGGTTTAGTATTTGCATGAGCACTAAGAACATATTTGCGTGTACTGTATATGCTATGGGTGCAGGCAATATGGGTAATGGTATTTGGGGTTGATCGGATCACAAATTTGTTAATATCTGTAATTCTACTGAAGGGAAATATGAAATACTGTTTTTTGTGATATGCTACTCTTCAATTGTTCCAAATCTGTTTGGGTTAGTTAAAGGGTAAGAGCTACCCTTAGCTAAAAAGAGACTTGTAAGAGGGGCTTCTGTCTGTTTCAGCAAGGAAAGTGGAGTGGAGTGAAGTTGTATAACTCAGCTCTTTTTGGAAAAGTGTCTTGTTTTGTTGTTAAATAATAGATCTGGCTGGGTTCTTTTGAGGCCTGTCTTTGTTATTTTAATAGAAGTAGCTGTTTGCAGCTATTGAGATTTAACAGCTGAAATTGCTGAAGAGGAACAGGGGATGGAGTGACTGATGGATGGAGCTGGTGGACAGTGGGTGGAGCCAGTGAATGGTGAGAGTGGCTAGTGGTGAGCTGGGTGATGTGAGTGACTGGTGACTGGAGCTGGTAGACAGTGGGTGGAGCTAGTGGATGATGAGAACAGCCAGTGGTGAGATAGGTGGTGTGATTAATTAGTGGGCAGAGTTGGTTGATAGTGAGAAGAGCCAGAGGATGGTGAGAGTGGCTAGCAGTGAGCTGGGTGGCATGAGTGACTGGTGGGTAGAGCTGGTGGACAGTGAGCAGAGCCAAGGGACAGTGCTAGTGGACGGAGTGAGTAATCAGTGGTTGGCACTGGCAGACAGGCAGTGTGAGAGACACTCCCTACATGCCCTAAGGTTTGTTGGGAGCCTATTTAGCACTGATTGTCCAGATCAGTGCTGGGTTTGCTATTGAGTTCACAGGTGCTGTTATGCTGTGTGGGATCATGTGGGGAACCTGTGTTGCTGATGTTTGTTATTAGGCCTTTTACATTCTGTTTTTAGTACTATTAAAAGTTCTGTATGCTACACTCAGAACTGTGCTTGCAAGCAGGGAAGCCTTACCCTTTGAGGATGTGCAGGGAATAATACATGATTTTCCATGAGGCTGGGGGGCGGGTCTCAAGCTGGTTGGTGCTGTAACATTATTTGGAAACCCCTAGATATAGAACCCGGCCCTTGTTCTGCCAACTTGCCCTGGCAGAAGGGTTACATACACCTGTAATTCTTCACTACAAGCTATTCTAGAGTAAATCCATAGTTAGACAGAGCAGTGGCCAGGGCCAGTTGCTTCATGAGGAAGATGCAAAGATATATGAGAATTCAGTGTTCTGGCTTTAATAATCCAAACTAATATAGCTTGCATTTTTCTAGCCCCTTTGTCAGAGCCTCTCAAACAATAGTTAACTAATCCTGCCTTTCACAAGCTCCCTCTGAAAGGCAGGGCAATATTATCCCTATTGTGCAGATGGAGACTGGGATTTGCAAAAGAAACCTAACTCTTGAAAATCCCAGCAGAAGAAACTGAGGCATGAAAAGCTGAGGTCACTTTCCACAGTCAGCCAGAAAGTCTATGTCAGACACAGTAAAGAATCCAGCTCTCCTGCCTCCCAGTCCTTAACCACAAGTCCACCCCTCTTCCCAAGGAATGCACTTGAAAATCTTCTGCCAGTTTCTCATAATGTTTGCAAGTAGTAGTCAAAGGCTGCCTTAGAGTATTGGGGGTCCTAGG
Source organism: Podocnemis expansa (assembly GCA_007922195.1). Lineage (NCBI taxonomy): Eukaryota > Metazoa > Chordata > Testudines > Podocnemididae > Podocnemis > Podocnemis expansa. Next base: position 1,449,900 of record ML682098.1, read on the forward strand.
CAAATGCCCATTGCAGGGGCCCCTATAGGCCTCTACAACCAATGTTCCCTATAAGCTGCATGGCCCCGCCCCCGCCACTGCCCGGCACAGGGGACGCTGCTAGCCACACATGGCTGGCAGTCAGAGTCTCTACCAGGCCAGAAGACAGAGTCTTCCGGCTGGCTGAGAGCTCCTCCGGAGCTAGTTTTTAAAACTCGCATCCAGAGAAGCTCTGATGGAGCATGCTCAGAAGCTCTGAGCATGCTCTGTCAGTGCTTCTCTGGCCCGAGGAGCTGTGGCTCAGCCGTGCCAGTCTGGTGGCTGGTTAAGGGTGCAGAGGGTTGGGGGTCTGGCGAGCTGGGGGGGATTATCAGGGAAGTGGGTTGGGGTGGGAGGAGGGAATTGGGCTGGCTGGGGGGGGCTGACTGGGAGACCAGCAGGCAGGATTGATCCCGCTGGGGGTGACTGGGAGAGTGGGGGCCAGGATTGGGCCAGTGGGAGCCCAGGATTGGGCCCTTGGGGGGCAGCCAGAGCAGTGAGCAACATAAGTTGCTCAGCTGCCTCAGGGCCTTAGGGGGAACATTGTCTATAACCTTCCCTCTATGGCCCCAACTCCATACTGCCAGGCCCCCGATGGTCCCAGCTCCCCCCCCGGGTCCAAACCCCCCTCTGTGCACCTCCCTCATGGCCCTGGCTCCCCACTGCTAGCCCCCAGCCCACCTCTGTGCACCCCCAAAGCCATGACACCTTCCCCCCTATAGCTCTGGCTCCCCAGAGCCATCATGCTCTGTCCACCAGGGGCCCCAAAACTTGCCTGCAGCCAGTGTCCTGGTTCCCCTTGCGGCCCCAGTACCCAACCAGGGGCCCCAGCACCCCCCTATGGCCACTTCTCACTGTGGCCATCTCCCTCCATGGCCCCCAAAAATGACCACAGTGCTCTGCAGGGTGGGCCCCAACCCTCCCACTGCCAAGGCTGGCCCACCTTGCCCCTAGAAGCAGAGCAGCTGGCCCAGGGCACGGCAGGAGCCCAGCTTCTGGGACAGTGTGCTTTGTCCCATGCCCGCCTCCCCCCCCGCACTAGGGCTCCCGCAGCCCGATTGGCCCTGAGCCTCACCTCTCTACAGAGCCCTGCTGCTGGCCCTGGCCCTGACCCCCTGCCATATGTTCTGCAGGGAGGGAGGCAGACACCACTTTTGGGGTAGTGAAGGTGCCCCTTGCTGGGGGGTCCTAGGCAGGCACATGCTTCACCTACCCCAAAAGGTGCCTCTGGTAGTAGTGCAGACTTTCCAGCTAGCACACTTTCATTGTGGTCCTCGTTTGCACTACTGCTAAAAAAAAATCCAAACTCATTTACTGTAGACAAGGCCAAGGCCACTAGAGAGCCATCGATCACATTGCTTTCCACAAATTGCCCCATTTTAGGCTGAGGAGTTATATCTGTTTCACTGGGTCAGGGCAGGGCTTTAACAAGTGTAGTTCCTCTTTGAGCGCTGCTCGGATGCATTCAGTAATAGGTGACTCCGTGCCAGAGTGCCAGATTGGTCAGAAAAAACTTGTCCTAGCCTGTCAGAAGAGGGGAGGCGGCCACAGCCCCTCACGCCACCCACATCTATATATACGGCTGCCTCCCCGCCCCCTCCTCAGTTTCATTTCTTCCGCCTTGCGCGTCGGAATTGGAACATCCGCTCCTTGCAAATCGCAAGCAGCCGGTCCCGTCATCTTCGACTCCCTGTCCGGCAGGGTAGATCTCTTCGTGGACTTAATTCCACCATGAGAGTCCCCAACACCAGACCGGAACATCGTGTCGATGATGCCGAGGTTTAAACCCTGTGCCGAGTGCGGCAAGGCCTTCCCCCGGGATGACCCCCATGGGAAGTGCCTTAGGTGCCTGGGCAAGGACCACATGGTCTCAGCTTGTTCCATTTGTCTCTCCTTTAAACCCAGAATGATCAAGGAGAGGGAACAGTGACGCTGCGCCCTAGCCTTGGAGGAGGCTCGGCACCCTTCACCCGAGGCTTTGGGTTCATGCCCAGCACCAAGACCCAGCTCAGCTCCGGATCCTACGCGGCACCGTGTCACTGGTAGCGGCTCTCGCTGGACCACCTTGGTGCCAACTCTGGCACCGCAGCCCCTACCCAGTGCCTTGGCATCAATCGAGGTTGCCCTCAGTTAGCCCGGCACCGATGGTGCCGGGCTCGCCTCGGCACCATGCCATGTCATCTCCGGTGCCAACAGCACGGTACAGCCCAGCCTCACCGGTGCCACGCTCACCCCGGCACCACTGACTCCACCCTCAGCATCACAGAGCCTGGTGCTGCAGGAGCGGGAGCCTTCCCGCCCAGGCAGTCCTCCCTCCCCCAGCGAGGACTTGCCTGCGACTCAAGTAGAGTCACTTTTCATCCCATCCACCCTGGAAGCGGTGGAGGCAGCACAAGCCCTGCTGCTTCTCCTGACACCCCCTGCCCCACTTCCAAACAGAAAGGGGCAAACCAGCCTTCATCTCAAAGGCCGGGGTTCACCCAGGATGCTTGCCCTCACCTTCCAGCTCCCCTTTCTTCCACTTCAGTGGGGGCCAACACCACTCCACCGCCGGCACCGGGCCAGGAATCTTGATCCCCCTCCCCCGTCTCCAGCCCGGAAGAGGGACCTTCTAGGGGCTCCAAACAGCCTCAGCACCGCATATTGGCCCCATCATGTTTCCGGTTTTAGCCACAAGAATGGTCTCCCCAGGGAACTCCCTCTCCTCCACGGTGGGCTCCCGGTGCCGCACTGTCCCCAACACTAGAGTCCTTTACAGGGAACCTCTCAGCGCATTTTGACTTGTTGAGCCGGGCTACAGCCCACTTAGGTATGGAGGTGGAGCCTTTGAGTCTTCCCCCCAATACCCTCTGTAATAAACCTTGGGGAGGAAGGGGTTAACTATCTGGTCAGTGAGTCCCAGGACAGCCAATAGGAATGAAGCACAGGTTTTTGAATTGGAACAGCAGCCTGGCCTGGGCCTGTTTGGAAGCAGCAGAGCTCCTGGAAGGATCAGGAGGAGGCCAGAGGAAGAATCCAGCAGCATCTTTACCAAAGATAAGTTAAAATTGTTACTGACCAGGCGTGAATAGAACAGGGAATGTTTATTTAGATGCGGTCAGGGTATTTTCTTTGTTTTTGGCTTGTTTTTTGGATTTCTCTGTGCTAAGCACATGTAACCCAAACCCCCA
>ML682098.1:1453187-1463799 GCA_007922195.1 Podocnemis expansa
CCCCCCCCCCCCCCGTAACTACCTAAGTTAACTCCCAGAGAAGCAACTCTCGGTGTTTCTTACCTGTTCTTTTTGATTAAAGATTTTACCTTTTAAGTAAGTTCTGGTTCTGTGTCCTGAAAGGCAAGAGGTTTGTGGGCACGTGCCTTGGACTGCACAGGCAGCTACTAGAGGGAACCTTGTTCCGGTTCCAGCTCATATTGCAGCTGGGGTCTAGTCACTTTCCTGAAGGAGGAATAAACAGGATTGCAAGTACCTCACAGGGAGGAATTCCCAAGTGCGCCTTCCTGGGTCTCAAGAGGTTTTTTGCATTTGGGTGGTGGCAGTGATACCACTCCAAGGCCAGGAATTGGAGGCCTTGGAGACTTCTAAGAGCAGGCTTTAAGGCCAGTAGCTTTTAAGGCCTATTGCAGGCCCCCACCTTCTGCACTCAGAGTGCCAGAGTGGGGAAAAAGCCTTGACACCCTCTTCGGGCCAACCTTCACCTCAACAGTGCCCTTAGCAGTCCCACCCCACCCAAGCGTATGGGACCTCGGACACTCCTGGTGTCAGAGCCCAAGTTCCATTTCCCCGGTTTTGGATACGGGGAGCATGAAGTATCGGGTATCTCAGTCAGGCTACCCCTCCCTCGCTTGCCACCCAGTTCCCCCCAGGGATGTGATCCAGATGGCAATCGGGGCCGGGGAACCCCCCAGGGACCCTCTCCCACCTCCAGGGAAACCAGGGAGCTGGATCTGCTAGGGTGTAAGGTTTATTCTTCATTGGCCTTCCAATTACGAGTGGCAAACAATGAGGCTATAACCAGCAGATACTTGCTGGATGTCTGGGAGTCACTCGAAAAATTTAGAAATCTGCTTCCACCTGAGGCCAGGGAAGAGTATGATGCCTTCCTGGAGGAAGGCAACGTAATCTCGCAAGACCTCCTCCTTTCAGTGGACACCACTGCTCGCACCATGGCCTTGGCGGTTACCCTCCACAGGGTGGCATGGCTTAGGGAGGCTAGAGCGCCTCCTAACGCACAGCGGGCAGTTCTCAACCTGCCCTTTGAGGGGGACATCTTGTTTCCCCCTGAAACCCTCTCCGTGGTGGGCAGAGCCCAGTATCCTCAAGGAGACGCCAAATATTTTGGCCTCCTCTGTCCTGGAACCACCACCCCGATTTAGCTCCCCACTTCCCCTGGCAGGGAAGTTTCTTTCCTTCCCACTTTATCCATGGTGGGAAGTGAGCCTTTGCCTCCCCTTTTTTCACAGGACGGGCCCCTCTGCTCCCTGCCATCCCTCTTTTGACTTGCGGGCACAGGGGGCCCTAGGGAGTCACTGCCGCAGACAGCCACCCCCCTCCTTCTCTAGGGAAGGGAGGTCTGGTGAGAATCACCCCAGATCCTTCCTTGTTTTTTCCCCTTCTCCAATCGCGGGAGCAGGACTTAGATTGGGACGTCAGGGGCCGACAATACAACACCACCCACCTACGGTGATAATACTCCAATACCGTAGTTACCCCCCACCCCCACCCCTTGAGCAGCAACTTCCCCGAAGATGGAAACCGCCCCTCTTCTCTTCCTAGCAGCCCTCCCTTCCCGGATATTCCCCACCGTGTCCCCCCCTCAACACCTCACCGAGGAATGGAGGCACGTCTCGTTGTAGCCTCAGCTGCTGTGGGGGCTCCAAGACATGTACATCCAAAGCCTACCTGCAACAGGACTGTGCCTGGGGCCATGATGCATGTCCCAGGTAGGCCCCCTCATGTCCAGGTCAGGGGAAGGGGAAGGGATGCCCCTGGTCACACCATCATTTTCTGTGCTGCGACCCCAATCCCCATTCAACAGGAATATCTCCTGCTCACTGAAGAGGACACATCTGTGTAGCAACACAGCTACCTGGAAAGCTAAGTTAATCCGGAAGGTTTCTTTTAGAGCAGATCTTTACCTCTGCACGGGCCCAAGGTACGGCTCACTCCTCCTTTTCCTTCCTTTGCAGGACTACAGTTCCACGTCTCCACCTTCTGGTAATCTAGTGGGAACCAGGGGTCCACCTTAGGAACCCTCACCTTTGTATACCTCCCTTTGAGGTAGCCCATACTCCCCCGTCCTCGCCGGGGCACCCCTTCAAACCCTGAGAGGGAACATCTAGTTACAACCCTACCTTGGGAAACTGCAAAGAGTCCATCCCTTCAAGTGTTCTCCCACCTACATTTCCCGCCTCAGTATCCACTGCCCTCTGGACAGCTGTCTATGTCAGACAGAAGGTCCTCTACTTTCAGGGCACTTGCATAATCTTTCTTGCTCTACGTCCTATTCCCTGGCAGGACACGAGCGCCCCCCGCCCTGTTTTTCCACGGGACCATCTCACTATGCCACGCATAGTCCCTTAGTGCTATTGCGGCTTCTTCCCATGCGCGCTGGTGGCACCTGGTAGTTCTGCAGTCCCCTTTTTCCAGTCCAAGGACCCATTTACACCCTCTGCCCACCTGATAGTGTGATAGACAGAGATCCCATTTCTATACAACATATAGCAGTTCGGGGTTGTACTCCCCTTTTATTCACCCTCTGGCTTCCTCCTGGGAGAAAATTTTGTCAGGTTCTCTGATCTCAGGGTGTCCTTCAGATGCAGCAACTGCCATCCTGTAACGTTCTCACTTCCTAGCTGAGGAAGGAACCTCCCTTGGCAGCAGAGTTCTTCAAATATCCATGTATTGAAGAGTTTCTCCATGGCAGCCCTAGCTTGGCAAAGTGGTAGCATTATCCCCCCAGCAAGCACTATAGGTTCTGAGACCATGGCCTTTCATTGCTCTCCTTCGAATCTTTTGGTTGTCGCGGGGGGGGGGGGGACCAGGAGCTAGTAAGAGTTCTCTCCCGCCCCTTTCTTTCCCCCCCTTCATGCTTTAGTGAGAGCTTTGCAATGCCAGCCCTGCAAGCTTAGGCCCAGCAGGGTCCTCCTCTGTATTCCAGCGCCCTGCAGGCCCTAGTAGGACCAACTCATCAGCACTGCCTCAGGCCATCTCGCTGTTAGTGATCTCACCGGAACCTCTCTCCTGCGAGAACCCGGTCATGGTGCCTACTCAGCTGAAACCATGCACTTCTGTGTTACTAGGTTGTTAGCTAGCATACCGTAGGCCCCCATCCTGCTCGGCTCGATTCTGTATGCTGCGGCTTAGTGTCTCGTGGCCTTCTCAGTCACCCTCGAGCCCATCTTACAACCTTGTATCCTCATTTTCTCTCTTTTAACCAGATGGCTTCCTTGGTCGCAACCTAGATAAGGGGAATAGTTATTCCCTTACTTCTTCCTGTGTACCCAGTAGTCGCCAGTTCAGTCCATGACCACGTGGCTCCTGCTAAGCTTTCGGGTGCTCAGTGCCTACCCTTTCGTTGTTCTCGTGCGAGACACGCCCAATATGGCTAGTCTCACTTGCTAGCTTTTAGCGTTCTCCTTCGAGTCCACGTGACATGACCTAGGTCCAGACATTGTAGTCTGTTGGTTATACTCCACGTTTTTCCTCCTATGCAGAGCATCTACGCAACCCGTTATGTTAGGTTGCATCCTTTTCTCCAGCTCTGGTGACCTTGTCCGACCTGCTTATGCATTCTGCCTCTGTGGGTTCAGTTTTGCCCCCGTCCTGGGTTGACCCTCAGCTCTTGCTTATTCTGGGCCCATCAAGGCCTGCTCGCCTCTTGACCCCAGTGAGCATCTTGCTGTGGAGTCTCTACCTTATGGGGCTTGTTGTTGTGCTGAAGGCGGAAGTACCAACTCCACCGCCATCCATCAGCATGGCTAGTAGTCACCTATTACTGAATGCATCTGAGCAGCACTCGAAGAGGAATGGTGGGTTACTCACCAGTAACCGTCCTTCTTCGAGATGGGCTGCTCGGATCCATTCAGGTCCCTCCCCCCATCCCCGCTTCTGGAGTTGGCGACTCTGAGTAACTGAGGAGGGGGCGGGGAGGAGGCCATATATATAGCTGTGGGTGGCGCAAGGGGCGGTGGCCGCCTCCCCTCTTCTGACAGGCTAGGACAAGTTTTTTTCCAACCCATCCGGCGCTCTGGCACACAGACACCTATTACTGAATGGATTTGAGCAACCCATCTCGAAGAAGGACGGTTACTGGTGAGTAACCCACAGTTTGCCCCCGCAGTCAGAGGCACTCAGTAATCTGATCTTGGAGCAGGCTGCAGAAGTGATCACATTCTGGTGCCCAGCAGAGAACCAGTGGAGAAATATTTCAAACAATAATAGCTGTTTGCATCCCTTTTATTGCTCTCTTGTTTTTCAAAGCAAAGTTAGTTATTTTAATAGATTTTGGATTTTCAAAAATTAAAGCCAAAATCTTTTTTTCAAGCCTAATAGCTGTGATTCTTCCAGTTCATGGCAATCTGAAGTTACCTATCAGTATAGCTCCCCTCTTGGAATCCTAGGAATGTTGGAAACCTCTGGGAAGAGAGCCCCACCCCCACCTCTCCATAGTGAACAGTTCAGTCCAGTTCCAGTTAGTTTTCCCAAAGTCCAAACAGCCATGGCATTCCATACCCTACTAGGAAGTTGTCCCAATAATGGTGGCCACAAGGACAACACAAATGTTTCTTACAGCTTTAGTGGAATAGCTGACCTTTTAATCACCTTCCATACAAAAGTGTTTTAGAAATACAGGGATCATAGTATCCAGTGCCATTGAAATGCAGCTGCCCCTGGTGTGGAATACAGTAGCTCTATGCCAGCATACAACATCATTGTATGGCAGTTTAGGACAGAAAATGATTACAAGTACCATGCCCAACTGTGACTTCATCTGTCGTGGAAGTGTGCTCCACAGCCATCCATTGCTCCAGGACAAAATCTCAAGGCAAGATGTGGTTGGAAATTGCCTTCCCTCCATCTAGGGTTTGCACTAATATAGCTCCTATAGTTGCATCAATCACTGGGTTTTCTTTTATGTCTGGAATTGGGAGAAATTCCTATTGTAGACAAGGCCTAACATTTTCAAGTTCAGACTGAAAGCTGATCAAGAAAACTTAGTTAGGGAAACTATTGCACTGCACAAGGAATTAATGAGTTTGAGAATGGACACAAATGCCTCAAATGCAGCTGTGTTCCTAAAACCAGCACCTTTAAACTGGGAGTGATTTGAAAATGTGCTGTCATTTTATGGTACTTTGCACACTTAGTGGACACTCCACCCAGTATCACCTAAGCAGACAGCATTTGCTCTGCAGCAGCTGAGAGAAAACAGAGCACAAGGGGACAGAAGATCCGGTGGTTAATCGTGCGGCTGTTTTGTTTAGAGACAGGATGGTCCAGAGGTCCCTGCATCTCTCCCCTAATTCACACAGGAAGAAGGAGATTAACCTAGAAGGAGACGGGCATTTTTGAGAGCAAAAGCAGAACAAGGAAAACCACATTAAGGTTAAACTCAAGTTGGGTCTCTGTGTTTATGAAACGGGACATGACCTCATTTTTAACCAAAGATCATTTTATCTGGCGCTTTGCACTGTTGTCAATAAAAACAAAACTTGGTGGAACGTCCCTTCCTGCAAGCCACACACAGGCAGCCCTGGGCCTGGGCTCCTTTCCCAGGTTGCGTCCTGCTTCTCTCTGAACCACTCTGTACTTGGCTTCAGCCCAGTGAGATGCAGGCTCTCTGTTTAGTTAGCACTTGCTAGAAAGGAAAGGAACTTCTTCAAGCGCTGCTCAGATGCATTCAGTAATAGGTGTCTCCGTGCTGGAGTGCCGGATTGGTCAGAAAACTTTTGTCCTAGCCTCTCAGGAGAGGGCAGGCAGCCCCCCCCCCCCCAGCCCCCGCCACCCACTGGCTATATATACGGCCACCTCCCGACCCCTCCCAAGTTTCATTTCTTCCGCCTTATGCATCGGATCTGGAATGTCTGCTCCTTGTGAATGCAAGCAGCCTGTCCTCCTTTTGTGAGCTTTTTGCCCAACTGGGAGCACCTCTTTGTGAACATAGTTCCACCGCAGGAGTCATCCACCGTTGGGCTGGAACATCACAGACTACCGCCTAGCATGCCAGGGTTCAAACCCTGCTCCGAGTGTGGCAAGGCCTTCCCTTGGGACGATCCTCAAGGGAGGTGCCTAGGCAAAGACCATCTGATGTCAGCCTGTTCCCTGTGTGTGTCCTTCAAACCTTGGACAATCAAGGAAAGGGAACAAAGGTGCCATCCCCTAGCCTCTGAACAGGCTCAGCACTCTTCACCCGAGGCGTTGGGTTCCCGCCTGGTGCCGAGATCCAGCTCGGCACTGGAGTCGACACAGCACCATTCCACTGGTGGCCACCACCAGACAACCTCAGTGCTGACTTCGGCACCTCGGCGCCAACCCAGTGCCTCAGCACTGCTTGAGGTTGCCCCCAGCACAGCCTGGTACCGCCGGTGCCTGGCTTGCCCTGGCACCAATCACCTCCGTCTCCAGAGCCGCAGGCCCACTACAGCCCGGTGTCACTGGTGCCGAGCTCACAGCAGCACCGGCCACAGTCACCTTTGGCACTGCAGGCTCAGTACAGCCCGGTACCAATGGAGTGAGAGCTCTGTCAACCAGGCAGCCCCCCCTTCCCCAGGCAGGGTCTCACCTCAGGCCCACTCAGAGTTGCTCATGGTGCCACCCACTCCGGAGGCAGTGGAGGCTGCTCAGGCTCTCCTCTTACTCCCCACACCACCTTCCCTGACCCCAGTTAGAAGGGGCAAGCTGGCCTTTATTTCCAAGGCCTGGGTCCAGCATGGGCATCATTGCTCTCCCTCACCATATAGTCCTCCATCTTCCACTCCATTCGCTCCCAGTACTGTAGAGCCATCCCCATAGCAACACATTACTTTACCGTGGCCAGTACCGCCCATGGAATCTCAAAGCTCTTCCCCCGCTTCAAGCCTGGAAGAGGGCCCATAGAGGGCCTCTAAACTACCTCGGAGCCAGCACCTTTCCGTTTTGAACCAGAAGAATGGTACCCGTGGGAGACCCCTTCTCCCCTGCACTGAACACCCAATACTGCTCTATCTCTAGCACTGGGCTCCTACACTGGCAACCTGTTGGCACACTTTGATTTGTTGCGCTGTGCTATGGCCCATCTAGGGATGAAAGTGCAGCCCTCCAGTCCTCTTCCAGACACCCTGTTTGGGCCAGCTTTTGCCTTGGCAGAGCCGCTGACAGTCCCGCTTCACCCGAGTGTCTGAGACCTAACATCCTCCTGGTGGCAGAGTCCAAGTTCTACTGCCCCAGTCTCAGACACGGCAAGCCTTAAGTATTGGCTTCCCAGAGTCAGACTTCTCTTTCCTTGCCAATCACCCAGTCCCTCCTAGGGACATGGTGCAAATAGCGCTAGGCCCGGGTGAGCTTTCTAGAGACCCCCTCCCAGCTTCTAGTGAAGCCAGGGAATTAGATCTCCTGGGCCATAAGGTCTACTCCTCCTCAGCCTTCCAACTCAGGATGGTGAATAATCAGGCCCTAACCAGCAAGTATTTGCTGGATGTGTGGGAGTCGGTCACAAAATTCTGATGCCTGCTCCCACCAGAGAGCAGTACAATGCATAGTAGTTTAACCTCCCAGGATCTCCTTCTCTCAGCCCGAGATGCGGTGGATACAGCTGCCCGCACTATGGCCTTGGCTGTGACTATACACCGAGTAGCCTGGCTTAGGGAAGCTAGGGTGCCCCCCACTGCCAAGCAGTCCTTGACCTGCCCTTTGGAGGGGACGTCTTGTTTCCTCCCAAAACCCTAACTGGTGGGCATCACACGGGATCCTAGGGGAGAGGTCAAATACCTTGGCCTCCTCCCATTGGGGCCCCTTACCCCCACATAAATACATAGCCATGGGGATAGAGTAAAACCCTCCCCCCTCCACAGCCATCACCCCATTTCTAGGGTGCTTCGCTCCAGTGCGCCATCTGAGTGGGCAACTGATACTCCTTCCCCTTCCCTTAGGGGGGGAATTGGGAACTTATCAGAACCAGCCCAGTCTCAACGTTGCAAACAGAGGCGAGCCAGACCTTGGCCCTCCCCTCTGGTCTTGGAGGGATGCAGGCCACGTAACCCAAGCCCCTCAAAACCATCAAGACATCTACACCTTCAGGCCCTTATTGTAGAAAGGGAACACCCCCCCCTTCAGGTACCCCTCAACAGTCGACCAGAGCTCGTAAGAGGAAAGATGGGCCTTGCCAGGACCAAGCAGCATGTCTTGTGGTAGTCCCAGCCATGGCTACAGAGGCTCCAATATGCACAAATGTGGGTGCTCATCTGGAGGTGCAGAAGCTCTCCTGCTTACCTGACTGTCCTAGATCAGGTAGGACCCATTCTCGTTCATGGGTCGGGGAGACACACGTTGGACGCCTTCCCCTCTCTAACATATTGGTCAGCACACTGGTTAGGCCAGCATTACTGGGTACTCAGACACCTCTACGGTAGAAGAGACCCTCCACCATCCTAACCGCCAGGTGGGAACGAGATTCACTTTATCATAAGGGACCCTATACTCCAGGGAAGGCCAGGGCAGAGCGGTCCAACTCCTGCCACCCTACTGCTTTCTCTACACGATGAAAACTAAGGCTTTGTAACAGCTTTTCCCCTTCTCAGGCACTCTCGGTTAGTATCAGGAGCCGCTGTCCCAGGAGTCCTCACCTTAGGCCCACCCTACCGTGAAAGCAGTGGTGAAACCCTCTTCATATCTCCTCCCCTAAAGCAGCAACCTAGTACACCTGACATGGGTTCTACAACTCAGGGCACTGGGGGGGGAAGAGGCAATGCCTCTTCCCCAAGACAGGGGAACAGCAGCTGGAAGAACTTATCTTGGACCTCCCATGCTAATGTTCCGCCTTCATAGCACTAGTCCGCTAACAAGCCCCATGCGCAATGCCACGCTCCAGGCATGGAGGCTCCCCTACTGGGATGCTTGTACTTATCCCATCCTAGCCCACCTTGCTTTCAACTGCTCGTATCTTAGCCGGGGACACTGCTCCCTGGCCGTATAGCAACTTGTTACACCTGTTCAGGGATTTGAGACTCAAAACATTGGGCCATCTCCATGTGACACTGGTAAGGATGTTACCAAGACCGTGGATCCCTTCCCCTTCTTGAGGGATTAATACATACATATATATATATATATATAAAAAAAATAGGGAGAAGACAGGTTGAAGCATCCTGTTTTCTATAGTGCTTGGAAATTCAGAAGCTTGTGTCCTTTTATGTGGAATGCCGCACAAATAATTCCCTGGATGGAGGTAATCCACCCCGATTGGTTCCTCTAACCCCAGAGTACCTTTGTTGTACCACAGTTGACACTCTGAGAGCATTTTCACTTACTAGGGGCTGGGAAGAAACCTCTCCTTCCTCCAGTAACCCATATCTTAGTATAGTCCGACCTCAGTGTGTCCCTATCCCTGGTGCACAGGTAGGTGCAGTATAGTTGCAATGATATCCTTCCTTGGCAGTGCCCTAGGCACTCAAGATCTTATTCCTGATACTAGATCTCCATGAGTCCTATGGCCACCTATACTGAGTGGCCAAGAGGGGGCTTTGGATTTGTTCCTCACCTTCCCTTCTCCATACATTCCTTGTGCTCCACGCAGTCTTCTTGATACTGGGATCCTGAAGGGATTGTAAGGCCCAATAGAATCATAGGGTTGGAAGGGACCTCATGAGATCATCAAGTCCAACCCCCTGGGGCTTGAACCCAGGACCTTCTGCATATTAAGCAGAGGTGCTAGCCATTAGCGGGATCTTCCTGTGAGTCTTCATGCTTACTGAGGTACTTACTGATACCAAGCCAACAGCACCATCTAAAGCCATCACATTGCCTTGTAGGTGTTAGCAATCTGAAGTACCCTGCCAGTGGAAACCCAAGGTTCCGGTACTATACACAGCTGGAAGTTAGTGCCTGCATTCGTAATATGAGGGCCTTTGGCCAGCATGCTATGTGCCACTCATTGCACCATTTTTGGCTTTCGGCCTTCATTATACTGGCACGGAGGGTCTTCTGCCAGACCCTTCTTGATTGAACTCAGTGGTATGTACTCTTTAGTGTGGCTATGTACTTTAACTCCTATCTCCTTCGACCGGACGCCTTTAGAGCCGGTCGTGGCCAGTTCAAGGGATAAGGTTCACGCCTCCTATGGCTATCTGCATAGGCTGCAGCCACCAGGGCTAGGCCTGTGACCCTTTGGCTTCTGGCTCAGGCCTTGATGTGATCAGTTCAAGGGATAATATCCATCCCTTCTATTGTTATTGAGTAGGCCACAATCATCATGGTTAACCTCATAACCCTTCGGCCCCAGCATTTTCTTCCAAGTTCATGCTGGACTGTCCTATGACCAGGCATTTATCTTCTGGCCTTCACATCTTGAGCTATACCTTTTGGGTAGAGCAACCAAACACATCCCTCCATGTTGTGCTATTCAACCCCATTTAAAGTGACCTTAGGCTGCCCAGCCCACGCACGCTTGCTCTGGCAGGATTGGACCTACCCCTTACCAGAGGCATCACTGGCGCTAGGAAGCCAGGGCATGTGCCCCAAATTCCAGTGCCAGTGCCCGGGGTCTGGCGGCCCACCCCGGTCTCCAGCCCTATTGGGATGGAGATCCGGGGCCCAGCCGCCCGCGGCCGCGCAGCCCCGTCCCCAGCGG
>ML682098.1:1463809-1536019 GCA_007922195.1 Podocnemis expansa
GCTGCTCCAGCCCCGGCTCCATCCCTGGCCAGGGGACGGGGCCGGGCATGTGGGCCATGCCCCGGATCCCTCCATGGGACAGCAAACACTCCTGCCCCTTACTTTGGGCTGACCCACATTTTCGGTTCTCCATTACCAGGCCACGAGCCTAGCTGGTCTCTTGGTTCCTGTTCGAATTTTGTTTGCTGGGCTTCCTCCCATCTGGGGTTTTTGCTATGCTGAAGGTGGAAGAGCCAACTCTACCTGCCATCCATCAGCATGGCTACCAGTCACCTATTACTGAATGCATCCGAGCAGCGCTTGGAGAAGAACGCTGGGTTACTCACCAGTAACCATCCTTCTTTGAAATGGGCTGCTCGGATCCATTCAGGCCCCTTCTCTCCATCCCTGCATCTGGAGTTGGTGACTCCAAGGAACTGGGGAGGGGTCGGGAGGTGGCCACATATATCACCACTGTGTGGCGTGGGTGGGGGTGGCTGCTTGCCCTCTCCTAACAGACTAGGACAAATGTTTTCCGACCAATCCGGCGCTCTGGCATGGATACACCTATTAATGAATGGATCCGAGCAGCCCATCTTGAAGAAGGACTGTTACTGGTGAATAACCCACCGTTTACAAGGCCTCAGGCTCCACCTGCCTCAATCCTTGCTGTTAGGGAAATGGGTTTTCAGAGAGATTTCCCATGTCTCTGTTCGATTTAACGTCAGATGCCTGCAACTTACGGCTGGAGAGTCACAAAAACTGTTTGACATTCCTTTCTGGTTAAGTCTGGAAAAATCCCAAAACCAAATCACAACAGCCTCTAGCTGGAGGACAAGCGGCTACAGTGCAGCTGCAGCTTTATCTTGAGCAAAGGCAGGAGCCCAGGTCCCTTACACTAAAGAGACTTTTTGCACCAATCTTAGGATGTCAGGATTTGGACCTAGGGAACCTATCAGTGGCTATGCTTTGCTACCACGCGTCACCCACAAGGAAGGAACAGTGTGGTTGCAACAGGGCAAGAGCTTCCCCACCACATCTGCCTGGAAATGGTGGGTTACTTACCAGTAACTGTCCTTCTTCGAGATGGGCTGCTCGGATTCATTCAGTAATAGGTGTGTCCATGCCGCAGCGCACGATTGGTTGGAAACCTTTTTGCCCTAGCCTGTCAGGAAAGAGATGGCAGCCACCGCCCCCTCGCCACCCCATGACTATGCATGTGGCTGCTGCCCAGCTCCTCCCCAGTCCCGAAAAGTCACCAACTCTGAGTTGCGGGGACGGTGGAAGGGTTATGAATGAGTCCAAGCAGCCTCTCTCAAAGAAGGACAGTTACTGCTAAGTAACCCACCGTTCTTCTTCGAGCACTGCTTGGATACTTTCAGTAATAGGTGACTGCTAGCCGTGCTGATGGATGGTGGGCGGAATTGGTTCTTTTCCGCCTTCAGCACTGCCACTCCTCACAAAGGCCAGTGACTCAAATAATGAAGGTCCAAAGGGAGTACCTAGAGAATCGGCATAAGGACCGTGGCCCAGGCAAGGAAGCCCATGAGATAGAACAGTCTGACCTAAGAGGGGAAGATGAGAGGCCTACTTCATTTGACTGCTCCCTGACCTGCAGGCAAGAGGAGCAGTGACATCCTAACGTCACCTTATTACAAGGTGTCAAAACAAAGATGCAGTTACCGAATCATGATCGGGGAGGCATTTAAGTGTGCGCCCGGGCAGTTGGTGGCATGCATCTGCCAAGGCAAATGATCCAAAGACATTCTCTGGCCTTAAGTCTGTAATGAATTTGTTAGCTGGCGATGGGGAGTTAATGTGACTCCAGAGAAACTCGGCCTACTAGTGGCGAATACCTGAAGCTGGAAGAAGCAATGGGAAAAGAGAGGGAGAAAAGGAGTAGGATCTTCGCTGGTCTGCCAAGGCAAGTCACAAGGAGGCATTAGACCATTGACGACCACCTATTAAGATGCAACACCTTGGCAGCTGACCTGAATAAGCATAGGAAGTACTTAAAAAAAAAAAAACGAACAAGAGAGAGGCCCACGCTTAGGCGTAGCGAGAGGCCATCGAGTCCAGTCCCCTGCACTTATGGCAGGACCAAGTACCCTCTTAAACCATCCCTAGAAGTGTTTTCTATCCTGCTTTTAAAAATTTCCAATGATGGAGATTCTACAACCTGCCTAGGCAACTTATTCCAACAGTTAATCACCCTGACAGGAATTTTTTCCTAATGTTCAACCTAAACCTCCCTTGATGTAATTTAAGGCCATTGCAGCATTGGCAGTTAAGGAGAACAATTTCTCTCTCTCCTCCTTGTGACAACCTCTTAGATACTTGAAAACTGTTATCATGTCCCCTCTCAGTTTCCTCTTTTCCAGACTAAACAAAGTTTCCTCTTTCCATCTTTCTTAATAAGTCAAGTGTTCCACACCTCTAACTGGGAGGGGGGTGGGGAGGGAATGTGGACTAGCAGTTCTTTCCAGCCCTAATATTCTATGTCCACACAAGCCTTTAAAAAAAAAAAAAAAAGACTTGTTTCAATTTAAAAGTTGTCATGTCCGAACAACATTTTGCTATTTCAAAATGACGAGCCCCATTATTTTGAAATAAGGAACCTTATTTCAAAATAGTAAAACCTAGGCTGAAATCGAAATAGCTGTTATTTCAAAATGGTTGTTTCAAAAACACCACCATTCGGATGTGTTATTTCAAAATAACCATTATTTCGATTTAACACTTTTGCCCTTCTCCTTCCCAGGGCGCCTTCCTTTCTCTATATATTGGCTGGCAACATGGCCCTACCAGGCTGCCCCTCTCCTGATTTGAAATAGCAAGTCCTGTGTCCAGACTTGCTGTTTCAGTTTGAGGTTTTTGCTTATTTTGATTTAAGTTAATTTGAAATAAATTTTGAATTAATTTATTTCAAAATAAGCATCCACATGTGGACATAGCCTGATTCTATAAACTCTCACTAGGATGGTGGTGAAGCAGTGGAATGGGTTGCCTACGGAGGTGGCTGCATCTCCATCTTCAGAAACTTTAAGACCCAGTTGGATAAAACCCTGGCTGGGATGATTTAGTGGGAGTGGTCCTGCTTTTAGCAGGCAGTTGGACTAGAAACCTCATGAAGTCACTTCCAGCCTTATTATTCTCTGATTCATTCATGCTGCTCTTCTCTGGATATTGTCCATTTTGTCCACATCTTTCTTGAAATGAGGCCCCCAGAACCGGACACAATGCTCCAGCTGAGGCCTAATCAGGGCAGCGTAGAACAGAACTACTAATTCTTCTGTCTTACTTACAATACTCCTGTCAATACATCCCAGAATGCTGCAAACAACACACACACACACCACCACCAGTGTTGCACTGTTGACTCAGATTTAGCTTGTGGTCTACTGACAGCCAGATCCCTTTCCCTTCTTCCAGATCAACCCAGATCCCTTTCCCTACATAGTTAATACCCATTTTGTATATGTGCAATGGATTTTCTTTCCTAAGCAGAGTACTTTGCACTTCTCTTTATTGAATTCCTTTTCTTCAGACTATTTCACCAGTTTGTTCAAATCATTTTGAATTGTGATCCTATCCTCCAAAGCACTTGCAAGCTCTCTCAATGGTTGTTTTGATTTAAAAGTTGTCATGTCTGAACGATGGATCATTATTTTGAAATACAAGTCTTATTTCAGAATAGTAAAACCTAGGCTGAAATCAAAATAGCCATTATTTTGAAACAGTTGTTCAGAAATAATGCCATTCAGATGTGTTAATTCAAAATAACCATTATTTTGAATTAACACTTTTGCCCTTCTCCTTCCCAGGGTGCCTTCCTTTTTCTATACATTGGATGAGGGCATGGCCCAAACTCCCATGGTGCCCCTCTCCTGATTCAAAATAGCAAATCCTGTGTCTGGACTTGCTATTTTGATTTTAGGTTTTTGCTTTTTTCAATTTAAGTTAATTCAAAATAACTTACTTTGAATTAAGCATCTACATATGGACATAGCTTATGAGTTCCAAAGGGGCAGCTGTGTTAGCATACTTCAGCAAAATAAGAGAGGAGTCCTGTGACACTTTAAGACTAAAATTTATTTACAGCATGAAATTTTGTGGGAGAAAATCCCACTTCATTAGACACTTTGAAGATGAGGGAATTTACAGAATGGGAGGAAATAAATGCTGGGGAGTGTAAGTCATGGGAACAGGTGACACTATAACAACAAATCAAAGCAGTTGTTAAGATTCAAATGTTAGGAAACAGCACACAGAGAAAGGTGAGGTCAAATCACCTGTTGTAATGGGACAAGACTCTAGTCATGATTTAATCCTGTTTTCACACAATCAAATCTGCATATTAATTCCAGTTCTGCTGTTTCTCTTTGAAGTCTTGATGTGTTGCCCATCTGCTTGAGCACAGTTGTTAAAAAACAATCAACAGAATGATTAGGAAGATTGAAGTGTTCAACTACTGTTTTTTGAATTTTGTATTGTCAGTTTTGTGCCCATTTAGTTTTTGTGCTGAGACTGTCCTGTTTGTCCAATGTATAAGATGTGGGGGGATTTCTGGCATAAATCACACTAGTGAATGAGCCCTTGATGGAGTAGCTGGCTTAATTAGGATTCTCTCTTTTGTGCAGATGTGGGCAAAGCTGGCAACACGATTTGTTGCAGGGGTATGTGCCTGCTTTAATGCTTCTGGTGTTAGGTCTGTAGCTGCTGGTGAGTACATGTTTAAGTTTGGGGGGCTGTTTGTAGGTGAGGAGAGGCCTGTCTCCTAAGGCTTGAGAGAGTGAATTTTAGAATAGGCTGTAGGTCCTTAATGATGTGATGTAGCGGTCTGACTTGGGGGTTGTAGGTGCTGACTGGCAGCATTCTGTTTTCTTTTTTGGGCATCTCCTGTAGTTGACTTTGGAGCACCCACTGTTACATGTTAGCTCTGTGTTCTTGAGGAATCAGAGCACAGTATCCAGCCTGTGCCTCCCCCCCCTCCCCCAACCTCTGCTTGAACTGAAAACCAAAAACAGTAGGAAATGGGAGACATCCTCATCTACCCATATCCAAAAGCCATCAGCACAGTAAATGGAGCTTCATTTGCATTGACTATGGAGAGCCAGGCTCCAAAGCAGGAGCCGCACTGAGCTCTGGGATTGAAGCAGCAGGAGCTGCACTGAACTCTGGGATTGAAGAAGCAGGGAAGCATTGCCTGATGGGGAATCTCACACCAACACAAACTCACTCAGCAATTATCAGACCATTCTAGTCACAGACATGATAACTGATACCCAAAATACTGAGTCTGCCTGACTGTATTGTGAGCTTCTCTGAACCATTACACCCAGCCAGGAATGTGTATTGGCTACATAAACAAGTCCTTATAAAAAACCTTTACTCACATCCAACAGTAGTGCAGTGGTGTGTAGTGTGTGTCCTGTGCAACTCCTGATTGGATCCTTTCTGAATCCTGTGAGAGTCTGGACTGAGTCCTGACTCCTGATGCTTGGATCTAAAGCTGTATCATTTCCACTGGGATTTGGCTTTTCTTCCTTGCTGATTGCTGTGGGAGCTTTGTTTCCATCCAGCCTCTGACCCTGATCTGCACAACCTGGAAACCTTTCTGCTACACAGAGTGGTGAGACACCCCCCCCTCTGTCTCTCTCTCTAGACCTGATACAGTAGAATCTAGGTAATATTGTAGCTAGGTGTTCTTCTTTCCTTGTATGTTTATCAATGCTGTAACTGGGTATGTTGGGGTATTCTTCTCTCCTTTGTAATTATTATTAGTAGTACAAGTTTTATAGATACCTAGCAATAAAATGACTTGTTATTAAGCCAGTTTCCAGACTCTTTTAAGACATCATTCCCTCTCCTTTGTGGTCTTGGTTTCTTTATATCACTTTGCAGCAACGCTTCTATTACCTAGCCAAAGATCCCTGTAATGCCCACAACCCTGTAAGGTTTGCTCATTGATAGGGATAGTAGCCTGATTGACTCCAGGGGCATATAAGGGTAGCAGCTGAGAAGTGCTGTGTGACCCAGCCTACTGAGTTCAGGGACACATAAGGGTTCAGCTGAGAGTGCTGACAGACCCGGTCCGCTCAGACGCACCTCTGTAGAAACACAAGTCACACAAGCAGCACACTAATAGAAGTACCATCTTCCCCATAGAGAAAGCAACCCTAATAAATGAGCATACCCCAAGTTGGTGGGCAAAGTTGGTAAAAAATTGGTGGAGAATGCGGGCAGCACGTGACACCCCCCCCCAGTCACGTGGTAATTGTTGAGTAGTTGCTGCAGAGTGGGAAAACTGAGTCACAAACTTGAGAAAGCTTTCTCTTCCTTCTGCTCTCCCCCAGACCAAGCTCCTTTAGCAAGGCCCCTGTCTGACAGAATACTTGGTAACCGTCTGGAATTTTTAAGATGAAGCTTGTGTTTAGAATATTGTAAGACTGATAAAGAGTTAAGAGCTGTGTTTTAGGATTAAGATTGTGGAGGAATACTGTTAGAGATTTAAGTGACTGTTTGAAAGCAGTTTTGGTACTTTTGGTAGTGATCCTTGGTGGGATAAGGAATATTGAAATGGCTGGAAAAACTCTTGTCTTCTCGCTTGAGACAGGAGAACACCAGCAGATTAGAGAGATGGGTAATAAAGAAGGGAAAATGTCCCTGGCAAAAGGGGTGTTTCAAGGGTGAGAATCCCCTGACTGAGGCAAGTCTGAGCTTTGAAGAATACTGCACAACCATGAAGCCACGGGGTGGTGCAAAGGATGCAGCTGCTGCTTGGGCATTATTGTATGCATGTGTGGATATGGTTGAAATGCTGAAGGGAAGGCAGGAATTGGAACTTGAGAAAAAGCAGTTGCAGCAGCATCTGGATGAATGTGAGGCAGATGGGTGTGAATTTATAGCAGAAAAGCTTAAAATGGCTACTTTACTGAGAAATATGCAAGAGGCAAACAGCAATGCAGAGAGGTATGAAAAGGAGTTAACACAGACAAAAACTTTGCTAGAAGAAGCCAGAGCGGCAACTCGCTTCCTGGCAGATGAGAACAAGGCAGCCAAAGCAGCAGCAGGCCACCAGGAGTGTGAGGCAGAGATCAGTAAACTGCATGCCCAACTCAGTGCCCACAAAGGAGTGGTAGCTGCAGTAAGGATAAAAGAGAATTGTGATTTTGGGTCCCCAGAGAAAGTTCCCCCTGATGCTGTCCCCCAAAGCCCTTTTAACCCCAATTGGCCCCCAGTTCATAATGTTGCCTGTTTCCACAAGGGAGGTTCAGCACACAGTGGCAGGAGTTGATCTTCCCACAACAGAGATAGTCACAGATGTAGTGAGATGGTCCCCCAGTCAAGCCAAAGCCATTGCTGAGAGGTTGGGACCACTGAACCATGACACTGCCATTTCATGGATGGCGCACGTTTGGCAAATGTACCCCAATGCTGATGGCATGGATTTAACCCAATTGACTCAGGTGTGTGCTTCCCCTGGGGATGCAGAGGCATTGGACATAGGCATAGGTTCTTGGGAGAGAACTACTGCTGGACCCCGGGAATGGATGATTAGTGCTCTTAGAATATTGTTGCCTGCTTCTTCCCTTAAAAAGCTGTACATAGTGGAAGAACAGAAACCAGGAGAGGCACCAGAAGCTTATTTAATTTGAAAGAAAATGCTGGCAGCTCTCTCTGATTCCTTACCCCATACAGAGGAGAATGGAACTATCACATTCCATTATGAAGGACCAGAACTGGTACAGAATACCTATGCAGGGTTAAATTCTCAGACTAAAATGACCCTGGGAGCAGTGGATTTGGAACACCTGACCTGGAATGAACTAGTGGCAAAAATCAAGCAGGCAGGCAGATTTGCTGTGAGAGGCTGGGGCTTTACAAAGACAGGCAAGCAAAAGAGCAGTCCCAGAGCCTGTGCAGGCTATCACCTTTGCAAATAATGCTCCTCACTCTGCCAATCATACTCCACGCTCTAGCCCCCCAACCTCTCCTCGCCTTGGGCCACACCAACACAAAGGAACCCTTAGAACTATAATATGGAAAGAGCTAGTAAAGTTAGAGGACCATATGGGGAAATATGATCGCCAGCCTCTTAGTGTCCTGACTTATGCTTTGTCTCAGGCCATAAGGAGAACTGAGTTAATGCAGGGAGCCACCCCTCAGCCTGCTGCTCCTGTACGAAGTGCATCCCTCATACCCATTCTTTGTCAACCCCAGATCCCTGCCTCCTCTCTGGAGTAAGGGACATGAGACACCCACTGTAAGGGCTACAGTGGGAAATCCAGGAATGTTAGCCTAATTACTACAGGAGCATCTGTAAATGTACAAGGATTTAGACAATCTCTCTGTTAAACGCTGAAGAATATAGTGGTTTGCAGAAAACTGATTCAATGAATATGTTTAGGCAAAGTCATTTAACACAAAATAGCTACTGAAGTGTGGGTTTCCAGGTGCTCTGGCACATAGAGTCCCACTGCCAGAATTATTGTTGCTTTCTTTACTTTAGGCATCCTTTACAGCTCAAAGAAAAAAATGGAAGGGTAACTTGCCTGACCCTTAGGAAATGTAATGAACAGACTTCTTCATTCTGCCGGCCACCCTTCTTGGCTAGCAAGAAGGAACAGCTTTGAGCCGTTGGAAAATACGCGTCGGATGGGCTGGTCAGTGCCTA
The DNA here is from genome assembly GCA_007922195.1 of Podocnemis expansa. Classification (NCBI taxonomy): domain Eukaryota; kingdom Metazoa; phylum Chordata; order Testudines; family Podocnemididae; genus Podocnemis; species Podocnemis expansa. The sequence goes on from ML682098.1 coordinate 1,472,466, forward strand.
TGCCGATGTTGAGGCAGTAAAAGGCCAGAAAAGTCCTTGACTTATTATGGCCACCTTCTTGTAGGTCATTGCTCCACCTCTGCTCTAAACTGCTAGCCCCAAATCCCCCCAGTGCATACGGGGGGTGTGTGTGGGAGTTTCTCTTGTCTGCCCCCTTGCAGGTCCTGAATACTGGCCATGACTCCCTATTTCTGCACCAGAACCTTGCTGATTGTAAGTGTCTGGGGTCTGATGCTGTCCAGGCCCTATGCTGAACCAGTGATCCACCTGAACCTTTGGAAGTGTTTGCCTGCTGGAGCCCAGGAAGTAAAGTTGCTCTGTCACATGCATGGATTTTATGGAAATGGGAGCAACCCCTTAGTTCTACAGCATCATTACCAGTTTTATGCTGCTAACAATTACTCACACTGCCCCTGGCAAAATACTGCTAACTGCACACAGAGTGCCACCAGGGAGCCATTCCAGCTATGCTATGACACTAAAGCCACAAAAGACTCTGTTCCATTCTTCTGTAAACCAGTGTGGACTTGAACTGAACTGTCAACAAAAGACAGTTTCAAATTTTGACCCCCTGATTACAAACATTGCTCCCCTTTGACAGTTAAGAGCCCCAATTGTGGGACCTCATGTGTTAAAATTGGATCAACAAGAACAATTGGTTTTTCAACCTCAGACCTCACTAAAGGAGGTTCAGATCCATTTAAAAGGCATGAACGTCTCTCACATTGCACCTGCATGTGCTCCCTTTATTGGCACTAGCCATAAGGGATGGGAGGAATGGGTACAAATGTGGCAAGGGGCTGACTATGTAAATAAAGTTAAAAGAGAATTAAGTGACTGGTTGGCACCTGTGGGAGCTGGAGTCTCTTTACTTGATGCTGCAAATATTGAAGTTATGGCTAATAAACTGTCTTATGCCACAGAAAATATAGGAAAAATGGGAACCCCGTTAACAGCATCTTTGAAACAGTTAAGTGAGGAACAGCAGTTAATAAGTAAGGTGTTTCCTGGGTGGGAAAAAACTTATAGAAAGAGATGAAAGGTTATTGGTATCTGGGGTACAGTCCCTTCAAAAACTATATTTCATTGGCCTCAGCGTGTGAGCAGGCTCAGGCTCTCACTCAAACCGTCATCATGGGAATGATTCGGCAAGCCACACAGGGACAAATTCCCATGGAGGCAATCAACTTAATTCGGCCCCATGTAACAAAAGAAGAATTGGCTCTCCAGTCATGGTGGAGATTAGTTAATACTTCATATAAATCACCACCAGCAAAGTTTGCAATTATTTCTAATAACTGTGGCAGGCAAGGAAACTAAAGTTATCTACCCAGTGACTCCACTGGGCTTACAGATTGATGATAATTTGGTAATGTACTCCAGACATCATAACACTTGGGGATGGCAGAAAGATAATGTGTGGAATACAGTAAATGTAAAAGGGTGTAGGAAAAAGGAAGGTTTGGGGTACATCTGTGAAGACCAAGCATGGGAAGAACATGATGAATGCTTCTTCCCACAACCTGGGAATAAGTCTCATTGTTCCTTTGATGTTACCCAGGAAAATGAATCTGTTATTGTTTATAATGGGAAAGCATGTGTATGTGTAAGAACGAGATGTGATATTGTACTGATTAATGGACAATGGATACAACCCATGGTACCTTACATTAATTGCTGTTTCTGTAATGTAACCACCATTGTTACTTGTGACATTAAGTTTACTGTACCTATATGGACTGTACAGCATTTAAATGCTTACCCTGAGTTATACAAGGAGGTTTCAGCCATTTCACTGGGAATGGGTCTCACTGCTATTAAGAACCTATTAACACATCCCTCTTTGCAAGCTGAATTACAAAGACTCAAAGCCTTAGGAGAGAATGGTAAACTTGAAATTCAAGTTTAGTTTAATTCTATTGCTTCACTACAACCAGGAAATCTCTAGACTAGCAGCCACAGTTCAAACTGCAGGCCAACATTCCTGGTGGGAAACTTTGCTTGGGTGGAGCCCCAGTGCGATAGGCTTTTTAAATATCTTGCTTCACCCTATTGTGGTGATCATTGGCTTCCAAATTATACTAGTAATTGGTCTGGTTATGCTGGTTTGTTGGATCCAGCGACTGATGCGGCAGCTGCAATGGATTGAAGATCAGACCTGGTATCACTAAGTAAAATGTGATGGGGATACTTGCTCAGGGCAAGCACCCCATCAACGGGGGGACTTGTTACATATTAGCTCTGTGTTCTTGAGGAATCAGAGCACAGTATCCAGCCTGTGCCTCCCCCCCCTCCCCCAACCTCTGCTTGAACTGAAAACCAAAAACAGTAGGAAATGGGAGACATCCTCATCTACCCATATCCAAAAGCCATCAGCACAGTAAATGGAGCTTCATTTGCATTGACTATGGAGAGCCAGGCTCCAAAGCAGGAGCCGCACTGAGCTCTGGGATTGAAGCAGCAGGAGCTGCACTGAACTCTGGGATTGAAGAAGCAGGGAAGCATTGCCTGATGGGGAATCTCACACCAACACAAACTCACTCAGCAATTATCAGACCATTCTAGTCACAGACATGATAACTGATACCCAAAATACTGAGTCTGCCTGACTGTATTGTGAGCTTCTCTGAACCATTACACCCAGCCAGGAATGTGTATTGGCTACATAAACAAGTCCTTATAAAAAACCTTTACTCACATCCAACAGTAGTGCAGTGGTGTGTAGTGTGTGTCCTGTGCAACTCCTGATTGGATCCTTTCTGAATCCTGTGAGAGTCTGGACTGAGTCCTGACTCCTGATGCTTGGATCTAAAGCTGTATCATTTCCACTGGGATTTGGCTTTTCTTCCTTGCTGATTGCTGTGGGAGCTTTGTTTCCATCCAGCCTCTGACCCTGATCTGCACAACCTGGAAACCTTTCTGCTACACAGAGTGGTGAGACACCCCCCCCCTCTGTCTCTCTCTCTAGACCTGATACAGTAGAATCTAGGTAATATTGTAGCTAGGTGTTCTTCTTTCCTTGTATGTTTATCAATGCTGTAACTGGGTATGTTGGGGTATTCTTCTCTCCTTTGTAATTATTATTAGTAGTACAAGTTTTATAGATACCTAGCAATAAAATGACTTGTTATTAAGCCAGTTTCCAGACTCTTTTAAGACATCATTCCCTCTCCTTTGTGGTCTTGGTTTCTTTATATCACTTTGCAGCAACGCTTCTATTACCTAGCCAAAGATCCCTGTAATGCCCACAACCCTGTAAGGTTTGCTCATTGATAGGGATAGTAGCCTGATTGACTCCAGGGGCATATAAGGGTAGCAGCTGAGAAGTGCTGTGTGACCCAGCCTACTGAGTTCAGGGACACATAAGGGTTCAGCTGAGAGTGCTGACAGACCCGGTCCGCTCAGACGCACCTCTGTAGAAACACAAGTCACACAAGCAGCACACTAATAGAAGTACCATCTTCCCCATAGAGAAAGCAACCCTAATAAATGAGCATACCCCAAGTTGGTGGGCAAAGTTGGTAACACCACCTGGCTCTGTAAATCTGTTTTTTTACTTCTGCAGCTGAGTACTGTAGTTTAAGAATGCTTGAAAGATCCTGAAGGTGTCCATCTCTGTTTGAAGGACCAGAGCAAATGTGGTTATATCTTCAGGCTTGGCTGTAGACAATCAATCATGTGGTGTTTTGGGTGGAAGCTTGAGGGGTGTAGGTAACTATACTGATCAGTAGGTTTTCAGTATAGGGTGGTGTTTAAAAAAAAAATCTATTGAGTTTTTTTCCTGCTTCCCTGCTGATGTTTATAAGAGTCTATAAATTATTAGCAACAACATGAAGCATGTTTGGACCTCTCCCTTCTCCTTTATTATTCTTTCTGAACACACACATCTGCTTGTCTGCTGTCTTTTCAGTTTCATTTCTACTGCTTCTATTACAGAAACTAAACATTTTCTAGGGGTAGGAGATGGTTGTTCATGGGGTCTTAACTGTGCCTGTGTGTAATATCAAAATTGTGCATGAGAGAAAAAGTTCTACTAACTATTACCATTATATTATGACTTGGAGTGGAGTGTATCTATTTTCCTCCCATTCTGTAAGTTCCCCCATCTTCAAAGTGTTTGATGATGTGGGATTTCCTCCCATGAAAGCTCATGTGATAAATACATTTGTTAGTCTTTAAGTGCCATGGGACTCCTTGCTTATTTTGCTGATCTTTATAAGTGTACTTTCTACACCATCATCTAAATTACTGATGAAAATACTGAACAGAACTGGACCCAGAACCAATCCCTGAGGTACCCTGCTCATTATGCCCTTCTAGCATGACAGTGAACCATTGATAATTACTCTCTGGGAGCAGTTATCCAACCCACTTTTCTTCCATCTTATAACAGCTCCATCCAGGCTATACTTCCCTAGTTTGTTAATGAGATGATGATGCAAGACCATATCAAAAGACTAGATACACCACATCTACAATTTCCCCTCTATCCACAAGGCTTGTTGGCCCATCAGAGAAAGCTATCGGGTTGGTGTGACAATTTGTTCTTGACAAACCATGCTCACTACCACTTAACACCTTATTCTCTTCTAGATGTTTGCTAATGAATTTGTTAACTATTTGTTCCATTATTTTTCCTGGTACAGAGGTTAAGCTGACTGGTCTGCAATTCCCTGGGTTGTGCTTATGTCCCTTTTTATAGATGGACATTATATTTGCTCTTTTCCAGCCCTCTGGAACTTTTCCAGTCTTCCATGATTTTTCAAAGATATCTGAGCCATTGGTTGCTATCTCCTCAGTCAGTTCCCTGGGTATTCTACAGTGCACAAATCTGACCCTGGTGACTTGAAGACATCTGTCGAAAGTAATTTTTACCTTGTTCTTTCCCTATTTTAGCTTCTGATTCTATCCTGTTTTTACTGCCCTCCCCTATGTCAGGCATCCAGTTACCACCAACTTTCTTGGTGAAGACTGAAATGAAGAAATCATTTAGTTTCTCTGTCATTTCCACATTTTCTGTTATTGTTTTTCCCTGTAGATGACTTACAAACAGAGGTGACACTACACATAAATATTGGGTGGCCCCAGCCTCCACCAGCCACTAGGGCCCCAATCTGTTCCCCGTGCCCCCCCCCCCGCCGCGGCGGCGGGGGGCGGGGCGGGGTCGCGCCTCTGGCCCCCCTCTCTCGGGCCCCCACTGCCCTGGGCCAACCCCCTCCCACAAACCCTTTCACCACAGGGCCAGCATGCCAGCCCCAGACTCCCCCCCCCCAGCTCCCTTACCTGGTGCCAGAGGAGAGCAGGGCCACAGCACAGGCTGCAACTCCCAGCACGACTCTGCTCCAAGCAGGGTCAGGCCAGGGCAGGAGTTTTAAGAACTCCCAGCCCAGCCTGTGGCAGCTCCCTCCCAGCCACAGCCCGGCAGCATTCCCTGCACAGGGGCGCAATGGTGTGCCCCCACACAGTTGAGTGGTGGGCTACTCAGAGGGCTGCCCCTGAGTTTCAGGGTGGCTGAGGCCCCCTGAGCACCACCCCAGCGATGCCACTGCTCACAAAGGTCTCCTTGCTTCACCACTCCTTTTTCCTCAGGAGACCCACACAGACTGGCAGCTTTAATGTCACCAAGTCTCCTTTTATTGTGTTGAACACTCCTGTCAAGGCTTTTTCCCCACTCTGGCACTCTGAGTGCAGAAGGTGGGGGCCCGCAACAGGCCAGAAAAGCCACTGGCCTTAAAGCCTGCTCTTAAAAGTCTCCAAGGCCTCCAATTCCTGGCCTTGGAGTGGTATCGCTGCCACCACCCAAATGCAAAAAACCTCTTGTGACCCAGGAAGGCGCACTTGGGAATTCCTCCCTGTGAGGTACTTGCAATCCTCTTTATTCCTCCTTCAGGAAAGTGACTGAACTCCAGCTGCAATATGAGCTGGAACTGGAACAGGGTTCCCTCTAGTAGCTGCCTGTGCAGTCTAAGGCATGGGCACACAAACCTCTTGCCTCTCAGGACACAGAACCAGAACTTACTTAAAAGGTAAACTCTTTAATCAAAAAGAACAGATGATAAACACAGAGAGTTGCTTCTCTGGGAATTAACTTAGGTAGTTACAGGGTAGTAGGAGAGGGTACATGTGCTCAGCACAGAGAAATCCAAAAAACAAGCCAAAAACAAAGAAAATACCCTGACCGCATCTAAGTAAACATTCCCTGTTCTACCCACGCCTGGTCAGTACCAAACTTAGCTTATCTCTGGTAAGGATGTTGCTGGATTCTTCCTCAGGCCCCTCTGGCCTCCTCCTGATCCTTCCAGGAGCTCTGCTGCATCCAAACAGGCCCAGGCCAGGCTGCTGTTACCATTCAAAAAGCTGTGCTTTGTTCCTATTGGCTGTCCTGGGACTCACTGACCAGAGTGTTAACCCCTTCCTCCCCAAGGGTTATTACAACTCCACCAATATCTATATACAGCTTCACAGGCCACACAACCCCAGGAGTTCCACCAGCTCAGCTCAGTCTAGATCAGGGAAACTCAACCCTTGTTGTCTACAACTTACCCATGGCTGATTGTTCCTCCTAGCTTTTCCCCCTTCTATTTCCTCCCTGGGCGCTTTTATTCACCACCCAGCCCCCACAGCTGGCCCCCACTCCACCTCATTAGCCAGCTTGCCCAGCTGACTCCCCTTTTCTCTAACTAAGCAGGAGCTAGCCCAGCCTGGGTGCTGCACCCTGCTATATTCCCTCTTTGTTGAACCTGGGTCCTATGCTACCCTTGGTCTTCCTCTTGTTTCTAATGTATTTAAAGATTTTTTGTTGCCCTTTATGCTGTCAGCTACTTTGATCTCAGTTTGTGCCTTGGCCTTTCTGATTTTCCCCTACATAATTGTGTTATTTGTTTATGGTCATCCTTTGAGATTTGTCATAGTTTCCACCTTTTATAGGACTCTTTATTTTTAGATGATTGCAAATCTCCTGGTTAAGCCAGGGTGGTCTCTTGCTATACTTCCTATCTTTCCTGCACATTGGAATAGTTTATTCTTGTGGCCTTAATACTGTCTCTTTGAAAAACTGCCAACCATCTTCAGTTGTTTTTCCTCTTAAGACAGTCTTCCCATGGGATCCTACCCACCAACTCCCTGAATGTGCTAAGTCTGCCTTCTTGAATCCATCATCTTTATTTTGATGTTCTCTCTCCTGCCACTCCTTAGAACAGTGGTTCCCCAAGAGTTGTCTTCAGACCCCTGGTGGGCCTCAGAGTTACTGCAACAGGTCCATGTACATGCTGGGAGCTGGTGCTTCCTGCAGCCAGGAGGCTGCAAATTTTTTTAAGTTTAGAAAAGGGGTCCCTGGCCTTGAAAAGACTGAGAACCACTTTCTTAGAATCATGAACTTTACCATTTCATGATCATTTTCACCTAAGTTACCCCTAGTGGCTAGCACCTCTGCTTAACATGCAGAAGGTCCTGGGTTCAATTCCCAGGGGGTTGGACTCAATGATCTCATGAGGTCCCTTCCAGCCCTATGATTTGATTTGATTTGATTAACAGGTTCCCCTCTTTTTGTTGAAATCAAGTTGAGAATGGCCTCTCCCCTAGTAGCTTGCTCCACCTTTTGAAATAAAAAATTGTTGCCAATACATTCCAAGAACTTGGTGGATAATGTGTCTCTCAGCATTACTTTTCCAACATCTGTCTGGGTAGTTGAAGTCCACCATCACCACCAAGTCCTGTGCTTTGCATGATTTTGTTGAAAAAAAGCCTCATCCATCTCCTCTTCCTGCTTAGGTGGCCTGAAGTAGACCCATACCATGATATCACCGTTATTTTTTACTCCTTTTGTTTTTACCCAGAGACTTTCAGGATGTCTGTCTCCTATTTGCATCTGCACCTCAGACTAAGTGTACACATATGCAAGGCAACAACACCTCTCTTTTTTTCCCTGCCAATCCTTCCTAAGCAAGCCATACTCAACTAATATTACAGCCATGTGTACTATCCCACCAAGTCTCTGTGATGCCAACTATATCATAACTGGGTTTAGCTACTAGCCTTTCAAGTACTTCCTGCTTATTCAGATGAAGGCCACCCCAAGAGAACAGTCCTCTGTCCATGAATGTGTCCCAGTGACCATACATCCCAAACACCTCCTTATAGAACCAGTGCCTGAGCCATCCATTGATCATCAAAATCTTGCCACATCTTTGTTGCCATCCTAAAGAATAGCAATCAGTCGAAGAACAGTTTGCCAGAGACTGGAAGCTGCGTGTATGAACTGCACATCAAAGTATGAATAGGAAGGTCAAGATCGCCTTGTAAATTGTTTGCAATGGAAGAAAAGAGTTACATTTTTAATGTGCTCACCAGATGCACAAGTGCTCAGCAATTGTTGAGGGGTTTCTCCTCAAAGGCACATCTGCAGAAGCCCAACAAACAATGAACAGAAGCACGATTGTGAGTGCAAAGTACAGCATTAATTCATGCCTGTAAAACACACCCTGTTCTTACCATTATCTCACCTGGCATGGGCACAGCTTGATGATCAAGTAGGGCGTGGTGAGCTGTGCCCGGCATAGGGAATGCTCAAGCTGGGGAACAGGTTCTGGGTGATTGTTTAGGAGACTCATTCAGGTAGACAGGGACAAAGTTTCAAATTGTGCCACCATTTTCCCCAGGCAGTGGCCACAGAAGCCAGTATCTCACTCATGAGTGTAAGCAGGGCTTCTAGGTGCATCTCCTCCCCAAACTGGGTCCCTGTCCTGCTCACCTATGTGCTGCTTTAGTCCATGCACAAGTGATTGCTAGTTGGTGCAGGAAAATTTCACACAATGGGGGAAGGAACAAAGCAGCTCTGCCAGGGAATCTCTGGTTGACGATTGGGGAGCACTTCCAGAAAAGTTTCCTAGAGATCTCTCTGGAAAATTCCCATGAAATCTCAGTGCCCATTAAGACACTTTTCTGCTGCACTGAGTAGCTGAATTGGGGGAGTGAAAAGCACATGCAAACATGGCTGTTCTTGTGCATTTCTGTCATTTCATCAAGCTGGATAATGCAACAAAGGACACTTGTACCCAGTGCTTTTTTGTAAAAAAGAAAAAAAAAGTGCCAGTACTCATATCTTGATAGTAAATTTGACAAATGCCTCTCTCAGCCCTCTTCTTCCAGTGGCGCACTCCTTTTCCCTGCTGATCCCACCCCCCAGCTGGGCAGCAGGGCTAGCAAAACAGATGCCAGTACTCCATACCTGAGTATACCATCACAAAAAAAGCACTGCCTGTAACCAATCAGCACCATCTCAAAAAAAAAAAAATCACTTTTCCAAGCTTTGCTGTCCTACATCTTGCATGCCAGAGCTGGAGGACTGGACTGGCTTGAAGTCCTTGGTGTTGAAAAGAGGTCCTGGCTTCCCATGTCAGCAATGTCACAGTCTTCTGCTCCACATCCTCTCCAGCTCAGTCTCTTCATGCACAATGTCTTCGTTGGGGTTGAATGTGGTGTCCACTGCCTCCAGACTCACGGAGATATGCACAGATCTCCTGGTGGTGGAGGTGGCGTCGCCAGCAAGAATGGCTTTCAGATCCTTATGGATGCAGCAGGTCTTTGACTGTGAAGCTGAGCCATGGTCAGTGGCGTCGCTGGTGTCGGGCATGCCGGGGCATGTGCCCCGGGTCCCAACGCCACTGCCCTGGATCTCCAGCCCAATCGGGCCGGGGATCCGGGGCCTGCCCCCAGCCGGCCGCAGCCGCAGCGGCCCCGTCCCTGGTGGGTATCCGGAGCCTGGCTGGCCGCCCGGCAGGCCCCACCCCTGGCCAAGGATAGGGCCAGGGGAAGGCCACGCCACCGCGAGCGGCCAGGTCACAACACGGCACGGCCAGAAGTGGCCGCTGGAGGCCAGGCACGTGCCCGCACCCACACCTGCAGCAGCAGGCGGCCAGGCCCCCAATCCTCAGCTGGGGATGGGGCCACCACGGCAGCTGGCCAGCCGCCCGTGGCGGCAGCGGTCCCATCCCCCACTGGGGAGCTGGGGCCTGGCTGCCGGCGGCCGTGGTGGCCCCATCCTCAGCCGGGGATCAGGGCCTGGCCGCCCACTGCCACGGGTGTGGGCCCAGCCTCCAGCTGCCACTTCTGGCCGCACCATGCTGTGGCCTAGCCGCTTGCGGCGGCATGGCCTCCCCCTGGCCCTATCCCTGGCCAGGGGGTGGGGCCTCTCCCCAGGGGTGGGGCCTGCCCCTGGGGGCGGGGGCTGGGCCCATGCCCCGGGTCCATTGCCCCCCCAGCGATGCCTCTGGCCATGGTTTGCCTTTTGGTACCCCGTTGCAGTTTCTTGATTTTCACACAGCACTGCAGTGTGCCCTGCCATTAAATGAGAAATCTGAGTGCATGTACTGTATATCATCGTGTATAACCTGAGATTTTTGTGCCTGAAAGTTGGCTTCAAATCAGGAACTCGGTGTATACACGGGAGAATACAGTAGACAGCCCCAACCTAGCAGTTTCCCAGCGCACGCAGCAGGCCTGAGCCCCAGTGTTGCCGGGCAGCCATCTTGGGCAGTTGGGCTGGGCTGGGGCTGGAGTAAGGAGGGGACCCTGGCGTCTGAGGCAGCCAAGTAAGGAGGCCCTGGGGGGATTGGCCTGGAAATTGAGGGGGGAATTCAGGGAGGCTAGGAAAGCGGCGGCAGGGACCGGGCATTTGGGTGGGGGGTGCCTGGGAGGCTGGGAAGAGTGGCAGCAGGGATCGGGGATGACAGGGAAAGGGGTGGAAAGGGTGTTGGGGAACATGGCAGTATCAGCAGGAAACTGAGAAGCAAGCAGGGGCAGCAGCGAGGAAAGGGCAGAGCAGGGGGCAACAGTGAGGAAAGGGCAGAGCAGGTGGGAGCAGGGGAGCAACAGTGAGGAAAGGGCGGAGCAGGGGGGCAACAGCAGGAAACTGAGAAGTGAGCAGCGGGCAGCAGCCTTAAACCAGCCAATTAGCACTGCTGGACCTCAGCTGGGGTGACAGGTGCTGGCCAGAGGCTCACAAGTTACACCATGGGGCTCTGGACATAGACACTCTGTTTCAGCATGGCCAGGTAAGCAGGACATAGCCCTTCCCCTCAAGTCCTGGGAAATTTTGAATTCCCATTTCCTGTTTGGCCAGCATGGAGAGAGCTTGGTAGCTGAGCTGCTCATGGTGACCACATGCCCCAGCTATGTCGCAGCATGGAGTCAACCTGAGGTCTTGGATCTCATAGGCCTGTGGGGCGAGTAGCCTATTTTTTCTCAGCTCCAAGCCAGCAAAAGAAATCATGATATCAATTAAAAGATGTCACATGGCATTGTTGAGAAGGGGCACAACTGTGATGGGCATCAGTGCTGAGTTAAAATCAAAGAGCTCAGGTAGGCATGCCAGTGAACTAGAGAGGCAAACAGTTACTCTGGCTCATTATCAAAGATGTGCAGCTTTTATGAGGGGTTGTGTGAGATCCTTGGCAGTGACCACACCACTGTATCACCCTACAGCATCGACAGCTCTGAGGAATGAATGAGGAGGACTCCATGGATGAGGAGGAAGAGGGAGAGGAGAGTGGAGGATCGTTCTCCCGGACAGCCAGGACCTGTTCATCACCCTGGAGCACTCCAGCCAGTTGTCACTCACTGAGATAGTGGGGAAGGCCCATCTGGTGAGTGTGTTTATCAAATCTCATTGCTTCAGTTATGTCTTGAGTCTGGTTTCTAATTCTGAGGGAAAAAGAAGTTTGTGTTTGGAGGGGATGGAAGTCCTGGATGTTGGAAAACATCACTACAGGAACAGTCTATTGATGTGCTCTAAGAATCTTCCCTGGGTATGTCCAGAAACTTTCATGCAGGTATCTGCATTCTTTGCAGAAGGTTTCTGGGGAGGGCAGCCCTATTTCTTCCGCAAGGATAGGCACGGATGTCCCTACCAGTGTGTGATGCCGGGGGCAAGCGGCTTGGGGTGGTGTACCTGGACCCCTGCTCTGTGCTGGGGGGGGCCAGCATGGGTTGGTCTGGAGGCTGGTCTTTGCTCTCCCACCCTGCCTCTAGGCCAGCACACCCCGCCTCTAGAGCAGAACAGCTGGCCCAGGGGAGGGTGAGAGAGGGAAGCCCAGCCTCTAGGCTGGCCTGCTTCACCCCTGGGCTGGCTGTTCCCCGTCTTGGGGCTAGGCAAGCCAGCCCAAAGAAGAGGCTGGCTCCTCATGCTCCCACCCTGCTCCCCTCTTCCCTGCTGCCTTCAGCTCCATGCCAAAACAACAGGGAAGGGGTGGGGGACAGCATGGCTGTGGGGGGGCAGTGGTGCAGGCTCCGTGCTGTCCTAGTCACAGCAGGACAGCATGGGGCCCAGGGAACTGCAGGGCCCTGAGTGATCGTCCCTCTTGGTCCCCACCCCCAGGACATCCCTGATGATAAGAGACTTCATCATGCCATGCGGCTAGTGAAGGAGCAGGCATCATTGCAGAACACAGCACAGCAGCATAAGGGGCCAGGACTGTGCCCTGCTTGCAGCAAATCTTCCCTTTCTTCCTCCATGACCTTCAGGAGACTGATATCACACATGGTAACCTACAGAAGATGGTGCAATTTTCCAGTAACTGACCAGTGTTGTCTTCCCCTGCCTTGGACACATGACTTCATGGTACTATTCACATCAGTGTTAAGGGTCCCTGCTCATCCTCTGTTTTCTGCGGCTACAAGTTTCCCATATATATACACATACAGGTCAGGATGAAGGAGGGCAAGTGTTAGCAAAGTCAATTCAGTTAGCATATATGAGGCCCATTCACGCCAATGGGTTAGAAGGTGAGAATGTGTGAACAGGAACTATCACTTTTTGTAATGTGCTAACCATTCCAAGTCCCTGTTCAGACCCAGTTCAATTGTGTCAAGTTTGCAAATCAGCTCTAGCTCTGCAGTTTCACACTGAAGTTTGTTTCTGAAGGGTTTTTTTGTTGTTGTTGAAAGCTGGCAACTTTCAAGTAATGTTGATCTAGCTGACGCTGTTGGGGACTTAAGAGCCTGACACAGGGAGCAATCATGTTCCTGTAACTTCAAGATTTTGGCAGGTGAAAGTCGAATTAAAATAGATCAACGTCACTCTGCAGTGTAGACATGGCCTGAGACGCCTTACCTCTAGTGTGTTGAAGCAGCAAGCTCAGAAGAATGTGATTTCTGCAGAGCTACCTGCACCCCAGAGAACTGAACCCCATATTTGGGGTCAAGTAAGAATTTTCCTCCAAGGCAGATTGCCGAAACCCGAGGGCATTGTTGCTTTCCTTTGCAGCCTGGGACATGTGCCACTTGTAGGGGTGGTGTCCCTGTTATGAAGTATATCATGTTTTGAAGACTTCATTAACTCGTCAAAAGGCTGGGGGTGGGGGGTAGTGAGGTTCTCTGGCCTGTGATGAATTGTGATGGGCCCTTCTGACCTTAAAGTGTATGAATTAATGCACATTAGGGTGGCCCAGGAACCTTGCTTGGAGTGTTATGGCAGTTAGCTTTGGGCCTTATTTTAAAATCCTGTTCGGTAGGGTTGGTAACCTTCCAAGATTGTCCTAGGGTATGTCTACACTGGCAATTTAGGTCAACTTAAGGACCCAGCTCATCTGTGTAAGTTCCTGAATAGGTGGCAGAGCTTTAATTTGTTTGAATATCAAATAATACAGAAAGAAACTGCAACAAGAGCAAGACCAAGAGAAACTACAAATACAAGTTCCCAATGGGCAGCTGTGTTAATCTAGTCCAGCAAAACAAACAAGGAGTCCTGTGGCACTTTTAAAGACTAACAAAATTATTTATTGCAAAGTTCATGTGATGTATTTATCACATGAACTTTGCGATAAATAATTTTGTTAGTCTTTAAAAGTGCCACAGGACTCCTTGTTTGTTTTACACATACAAGTTTATTTTGAAGTCCCACTTAAGCTGAGAGTGAAGAGGGAACACTGATGAAATTCCATGTCAGAGTTCAATCTGACAGTAAGACATTTAAAACAGGCCTGGAAAATTGTGGTTCTGGAGGGAACCTTATTTGGTACATTCCTGTCATGGCATCTAGCAGAAGAATGGAATTTTCAACCAAGCCTAAGAAATTTTAGGTGCCCAACTTTAACTGAAAGTGGATGGCTAAGGCTTCTTTGAAACTCTCAACCCACATGTCCTGCTAGCTCCCTCCCATTTATATTTCTATGAGATTCTCTTATTGGTTCAATGTTAGCTACTCAGTTCAGTGGTTTCCAACATGTGGTCCACATACCTGTGGGGTCTGCTGGTTATATCTATGTAAGGCAGGCGTAGAAACTGTGACTAACAGCTTCAGAACTGACAGGGGGGAGCACGTAATCTGCATGGGTCCTGTATTAGCATGGATACAAAGAGCTCAATTAGTTGATTAGCGTATTGGTTGCACTGGGGGGCAAAGCATAGTGGGTGATAGTATTTAGGGTTCCTTTTCTCACATCTATTGATATCTGTAATTCTACTAAATGGAAATATGAACTACTGTCATTGTGTAAATGGCTACTCTCTGTTTCAAATCTGTCTGGGTTAGTTAAAGGGTAAAAGCTACCCTTACTTAGAAAAAGATTTGTAAGAAAGGCTTCTGCATGTTTTGGCCTGACAGACTAAAGAACAGGAGTAGGGGGTTAGTATTGTTTCTATTGAAGCAATGCTTGGGGTACTCTGCCTCCTTTCTTATTGCATCTTCTGTTCTTTGTTATTGAAGTAGCTGACTAACTAGCTGCTAAAAACTAACAGAGCTGATAATGACTGACCTTCTCTCTGAGCTGAAAAGAAGCAGCAATGGGATAAAACTGATGAATGGTAAAAGTGGTGAGCTGGGCAGCACTAGTAGACAGTGGGCACAGCAAGAGCAGCAAGCTGGGTGGCATGAGGGACTATAGGACAGTGCCAGGAGATGGTGGGCAGAGCCAGCAGAAGGTGAGAGCTGTGAGCTAGGTGACACTAGTGACTGGAGGGTGGTGCCAGTGGACAGTGGGCAGAGCCAAGGGTCTAGAGGATGGAGTGAGTGACCAGTAGATGGCATCAGTGGACAGCTGATGTAAAAGACACTCTCTGTGTATCTTAAGGTTGGTTGGGAACCTAGTTAGCACTGATTCTCCAGATCAGTGCCAATTTTGCCATTAAGTTTGCATGTTCTGTTAGGCAGTGTGGGTTACTGGGAACTATGCTCTATACTAAGTTTCCTAGATTAGTGCTGATCTCTGTTACTTGGCCTTTTGCATTGTTGTTTTACTGCTATTAAAAGCTCCATTTACTACACTCAGACTCGTGTTTGTGAGTGGGGAAGTCTTACCCTTTGGGGTGCCCAGGGAACAGTGTAGGATTCCCAGAGATCTGGGTGGGGGCTTGAGCTGGTTGGTGGTGCTGCATCATTGGGAAACCCCTAGATATAGAACCTGGCCCTTGTTCTGCCAGCCTAACCTGGAAGAAGGGTTACATCTAAGATTTCTAAGAACCCCTAGCTGTATATATTTTAGAGGTTCACAAATAGAAAAAAGGTTGAAAACAGCTGCTTTAGTTGATATTCTTGGAAGGTGTAAAAGTGTAGCTGAGGGAATGATCTGGCTTGTGACCCATATTTTCTGGACAGAGCATGTGCTAAGGAAGTTTTAAATTTAAAAGGTTATCTACCTCAATCCTACTCAAAACCATTGATCCCCAGTCAAAGCTGTAACTACAGTTTACCGCGGTCAGGGAATGGAACACATCCCTTACAATGGTTGGTGCCTGGGGTGAGCAGCACAGAATGTGCCCTTTAATGGAGTGGCTCAATGGAGCCACTCTGGTGCACCCAGGGCAAAGCCCCGCTAGCCCCACCCAATCAAAATCCAAACAATATAGACCCAGGTGTTGCCCCTGAGTTACTTTAAATGAGAGCAGATTTAGCCCTCTGTGTGGAGAAAACAGAATTAGGTCTTTATCTTATTCCAGCTAGAACCAATGGAAGAACTCCCATTTATTTAGTGGGTATTTAATCCAGGCCCCTAACACACTCACTCCTAAAAATCAACAGCAGGGGAGTGACTCTGGTTTCCAGATGAGTTGTCTGAGAGAGGGAGTCTGAGTTTCAGAGGGACATAGGAAGTGAGGGAGTGTCAGCAGGACATGGGAACCTGCCTAGCAATCAGCAATGCCAGGACTGTGACCACAGGCTCAGAGCACAGGGTCAGAGCCAAGTTACCTGGAACAAGCACCTAACAGAAACAAAAGGTTAAAACAAGCACCAAATGACTGCTGGTGTCAGAGATGCTGATCTGTGGGCTCCTCCAACCGACCAGTCGGTGCAGCTAGTCAAACAATCTGCTCCTGGTCAGCTAGGCTTCTGCCATAGCTTGCTCCTAGAGACTGTGTTAAAAGCCCTGATTCCACATGGTCCCAGAACTATGGTCCTTTGTCACATTTCACCTTAGACTTAGGCCTTGTACATACTAGGAAGTTTGCTGACAAAAGTCAGCTTTTGTTGATAAAACAGTCCTGGTGCACACACCTCTTTGCAGACAAAACTGCCCTGGTTTGCTGACAAAATAAAATCACTTGAACAAGTGGCCTAGGGTTTTTGTTGGCAGAGCTAAGGCAATTCAATGAGAGTGCAGATGCTTGCTTTAGAGTGGTGGAGAGCTGTCATGCTTGTCAGTTTTGCTGCTCTAACAGAGAACGTGTAGCTTGCCAGGGACTTGCTAGAGTCCTGGGCAGCAGCATGGTTGCAAGGGCTCTGGGGTTTGCCGAGTCCCAGGGGCAGTCACTTGGTGCTCACTGGGAGCCTAGGAGGCTGCTACCCAAGACCCCATCAGGCCCTAGAGTGGCTGCCCCCTCACTGTCAGCCAGGGCCGTAACTAAAAGGTGTGTTTTGCGGCACCGGCCCCAAGCGCTGCTAACAGCAAGGGGCGCGTTCCGATCACAATGTGCCCCAGGCAGCGAAACAGCACATTACGGCTCTGCTGTCAGCCCAGAACCTAGCAAGCCCCAGAGGCTGCAGCCCAGTGCCCCAGCAAGCCTGAGGGGGAGGGGAAGCTGGGAGACTGTGGGCTCCATGCAAGGAGCTGAGAGCTCTCTCAGCTCCCCCACACAGCTGCATGGGTTGGTGGAATGGCCCTGGTGGGGTTGCACCCACAGACCTAAGGATGGCAGAGTGGCCGTCAGTCACCCCTATAATTATACCAGTGTCTGAGTGTCACCTTAAGGTACATTAGCCTCCCAATTTTAGTGGGTACTAGCTGAATTCTCCTAATCTCATCGGGAGCAGTTTCTTTAACTCAATTACCACCTCACAATTGTGGTGAAAGAGTGAAATCAAGGTCTCCAGTTGGGAAACTCTCAGGCTTTTTAGTCACTTTGTGAAAAGAGGTTTACTGAGACCATTGGCTGGATTAGGCAGTTGTATTATCCTGAATTAATACTGACTAATGAAAACAGGGTCAAAGCATGAGGTTTATCTCTCTCCTTGTTACGGTTCCTATGGCTTTACCTCCCAGTTATATGTAAACCTATGGTAACGGCATCCCCTAGGAACCAGCTTAGAGTCACAGGGTCAGAAAGTAGCTGCCATGAAAACAGCTAGGGCAGAGAAGCAATAACAGATAAGGATTTTCTGCTTGGCTTTGAAGTGGGAGTTGCACACCCACAGATGGAGACCCTGCCAGTTTGCCCTGACCCCGGGAGGTTAGGGACTAGGACCCAAAAGGGAAGGGTCCCAAGTCCAAGGGGAAAGGGAGAGTACAGTCGCCCTTACCAGCAGGGGGGCGGTCAAATATAGGGACTAGACAAATAACAAATATAGAGAGACAATGTGCCAATGAACTCTCTTTTAGTTTATGGTAAAGGAGATTAAGTATAAGGTAAACAAATAAATTAAACTTGTTAAAAAGATACAGGGGTTGCAGTTCATTGACAGATTACCCAAATGATAGCTATTATAAAACCAGAATAAAACAGAAAGATTAGCAAGTGAAGTTGTGTTAAGCTGATGCTAGCCAGATCTAATTTCCTATTTGACTGTGATGCCCAGGCTAAGGTTCCTACGTGGCTGTGTTAGTTTTCTATTACTTAGACTATTTTTTGACCATATTTTTTAGTTTTTATGTTACTATATTCTTTAGTTTTTATGTTACTATACTCTTACCCAGTTAGTGAGAGAGCCGGTCCTGTTTCCCAAAAGCTGGGCCTTTTGGTTAGGTTACCGGTAAGTTTGAAAAGTCAGCTCCAGAGACCACCCACAGTCAGGTTTCCAGAGCACCCCGAAGGCCACCCGACCACCAGCTGGGTTTTCGGGGGAGATAGCTTCAGAGACAACCCACAGCCAGGTTTCTGAAGCTCTCCAAGGGTTCCCATATGACAGGTCCTTGGAGGGTGAGCGCCACCCCGGCTGCAAATGCTGGGGTCCCTTTTATAAAGGCAAGGTGAAATTAAAGTGTGAGTAACAGTGTGAAAAAAGAGTGGTCAAGGTAAAGTTAAAGTGTGCAAGGTAAAGTTACAGTGTGAAGTTAAAGTGTGAGATAAGTGGTTAAGAAAAATGACAGTGAGAAATGAGTGGACAAGGGAAAAATGACAGTGTGGAATCGGCAGTTGGGTGGCACAAGCAAGGTCTATAACAAATGTTTTTCTGAGCACAAACCACGCTTTCGCAGTGAGCGCTTAAAGCTGCACCTTGCAGATGCCTAGCCTGCCTTTGCTTAGATTTTTTTTTTTCTGACGTAGTTTTGCTTAGGATATGCTTGACTTTCAACTCACCAGCTTTTTGTTTTTCTTTTGTTCAATTAACTGTTTAGTTACACTGTCTCAGATTAACTAGAGGCCCTTTTAACAGCCTTGGATAGCTAAATTAAGACAGGCAGGAGTGAGAAGGAGACACAGTGACGATTACTATTCAGCCCTTCACAGACTTATCCAGGCCTGTGAATGGTGCCCTGGAATACACACTGGAGGCTCAATTCTTTGAAGTGGAAACAAGGCTCCAAAGAGGCAGAGGGGTCTGGGGATACAGTGCTCCCTCCTGTGAATTAATTTGAGCTCTTTCTTATGTTTCAGCTTTCAAAATAAGAAATTAAACACACGAGATGCCAGCACTTAAAAAAAATAGAATCTGGAAGAGGACCCCCTGCCACACTTTCTGGGCCACAAGAATAAAGATTCCCCTGTAGCCACAGCCATTGATGCCCTGCCTCACAATAATGAGAAGGACCCAATCCAAACTCACTTGATTTGTAAAGATGCATTTGTTTTTTCTTTTTTAATCTAGTTGTTAACACAGTAAAACCTCAGAATGCCCTTTGTTACTGTATGAAAAAGATAGGTTAAGGTCCATTGCCAAACCAGCCCATTTGTCCTGTCACAGGGTTTGGTGTCAATATTAGTGCATTTTGGCCCCATCTTATCATACCAGACTTTCCAGCTGATGACAGATATTCTAATTGCTGGACCCTGCTTTAGTCCTGTTTGAAAATCCCACCCTGTGTTAGGATCTCACCCCACCCCCCAAAAATCCAAAAACAACCCCTTCCACCCTAAAAAAGCCAACAAAACCCTAGCTCTTATTGGCTCTTTTCAGCAGTGGATCTCAACACATCAGAGGAATTTGCCATTTTTCTATTTTTTGCAGACTGTTCACCAGGGTTTTGGCTACTCTAAGTTTGAAATGGTGGGTTACTGATGTAACCATCCTTCTTCAAGATGGGCTGCTCACACACATTCAGTTACAGGTGTCTATGTACGACAGCACATGGTAATCTGGAAAACCTTTTAGCCCTAGCCTGTCAGGTCAGGGTCAGTGGCCAACACCCCTCTGCTCTGTGACTGTGGCTATATATCTGACCCTGACCCTGACCCTCTGAATCTGTTCTTTTTCCCAACTCTGGTTAGCAGGAACAGTGGTAGGGACCTGAATGTATGTGAGCAGCCCATCTTGAAGAAGGACAGTTACATCAGTAACCCACTGTTTTGCTTCAAGTGCTGCTCACGTCATTCAGTTATAGGTGACTGCTAGTCGTACCAAGGATGGTGGGCAGAGTTACAGCTTACCCACATTGAATACGGCCCAACTAAGCGTCCTCTCTCACTTGTTGGATGATAGCATAGTGCATCGTGAAGGTATGCACTGATGACCACATGGCTGTCCTGCAGATCTCTTGACTTGAGACCTGTGCCCAGAAGGCCGTAGAAGAAGCCTGGGCTCTGGTCGAGTGGGCCTGGACCTTACCCAGGAGGGGTGTACCCAACCTCTTGTAGCAGTCCTTAATACAGTTTATCCATTTGGAAATGCACTGCAATGTTACCAGTTGTCCCCTTTTCCTCTCTGCGATGGTGATAAAGAGTTGAGAGGACTTGCGGAATGGGGGTGTAAGCATGATGTATGTCAAAAGTGCTTGCCTAACATCCTCTGGTTCTCAGTGACCTGAGGGTCTGGGAAGAACACTGGTAGACAAATGTCCTGATTCAAGTAAAATGGCGGGACCACTTTAGGGAGAAAAGCAGGGTGCGGGCGCAGTAGCACCTTATCTGAGAAGAGCCTTGTATATGGTGGCTCTGAAAAGAGGGCTCTTCACTCTGATACCCACCCCCCTGAAGTTATTGCCACCAGAAAGGCTACCTTCCACGATAGGACTAGGAAGGTGTAAGAGTCCAAGGGTTCATATGGGGGCTCTGACAGACGTTGGAGCACCAGGTTTAAGTCCCATTGTGGCGTGGGAGGTCTAGGTTGTGGGTATATTCTATCAATACACTTCAGGAACTGAGACGTGGTAGGGTGGGAGAAGACTGGTAAGCCTTCTATACTTCTCTGAAGGGGCTGATATCACCACTAGGTGGACCCATAGGAAGGAAGTAGATAAGCCCTTATCCCTAAGGGTTAAGAGTTAGTCCAGAACTGAATGGATGGGGGCTGAATCTGGCACCAGCCCCTTGGTCCTGCCCCTCTGGGAGAAGAGCTTCCATTTGTGTGAGTAGGTAGTCCTGGTCGAGGGCCTTCTGCTACCCACTAGTATTTCCCTAACTTTGTCAGAGCAGAGCTTCTCAATGTTATTTAACCATGCAGATGCCAAGGAATCAGGTGTAGCAACCTCAGGTTTGGATGTCATAGCCTGCCTGAGTTCTACGTCAGTAGGTCCCCTCCTTAGCGGGAGTTGAACTGGGGCATCTATTGATAAGTCCTTCAGAATCGGGAACCAGTGTTGTCTGGGCCAGTTCAGAGCTATCAGGAACATGTTCACTCAGCCTCTTTTTATTTTCAGAAGTACCCTGTAAATTAGCAGAATCAGGGGAAAGGCATACATCAGCCCCCCCCCCCCCCAAGAGATTAGGAAGACATCTGAGATTGAGACCTTCTCCTGACCTCTGATCCAGCAGAAGAGTTGACACGTCCTGTTCTGGCGAGTAGCAAACAGGTATATTTGTGGTGGGCCCCACCAGTCTATTAAGTGGGATAGCAACTTCTCGTGCAGTGACCATTCGCAATGTGATTGAAAAGTTCTGCTCGGCGAGTCTGCCGCACCATTTTCTATGCCCAGCGGGTGTGCTGCTATTGGGGTGAAGGGGTGAAGTCATGTGCTGGGGCAATCTCCCAGAGGTTGGTTGCCTCCGCACATAGAGCTGGTGAGTGGAGCTCCCCCCCCCCCCCCCGCAGTTCATGTAGAACATGGACGCTGTGTTGTCTGTAAGAAGATGGACCGTTTTCCTCTTCACCAAGTTCAGGTGAATGGCTTGGAGCTTCTTGAGATTTATGTGGAGCAACCTGTCCCTGGGGTTCCATGTTCCCTGGGTTGAGAAACCCCCTATGATATGTGCCCCCCATCCTCTGTCCAAGGCATCTGTTATCAGGGACACTGGGGGGGGGGTCATGGTCTCGAAGTGGATCCTGCCCTTTGCAAAGAGAGGGTCCTGGCATATCTCGAGAGTTTCTAGAACCTTACTTGGGATAGATAGTACCTTGTTCAAAGGGTGCTTCTGGGAATGGAAGACCAAGGCCACCCGGTGCTGGAACAATCTCATCCTCAGTCTGGCTGTTCTGATAACTGCAGTCAAAGCTGCCATGTGTCCCAGCAACTGTAAGCCAGGGGCATCACTAGTGCTGGGCACAGGGGGCTCGTGCCCCAAGTCTCAGCACCAGTGCCCCGGGTCTCCTGGAGACCAGAGACCCAGCCACCGCTGGCCCAACACGCCCTCCCTCTGGGGCCCAGGACTCTGGGGCTTGGCTGCCGCCAGTCCACGCAGGGCTGTCCCTTGGGGGGGGCAGAGTCCAGGGCCAAGCAGCCTATATGGGACCCCCCCAGCCAGTCCATCCCAGGGGCGGGGCAGGGCAGGCCGGCATGGGCTGGCATGTGACCAAGGCCCCGCGGAGCTCAGGCTACACGCCCACCCCGCCCCTCCCCGCCCTGCCCCCTCAGCCGGAATGCCGCTGTGGAGCCCAGCAAACAGTGGGGCCTGGGGTGATAGCCCTGCTCCCAGAGATGGCCCTGGCCCCACCCCCTCTGGCTCCATGCCAGGCCTGGCCCCGAATCTATTTTGGGGGCGGCAACACCCCTGCTGTAAGCATTGTTTGGCTATGGTGATTGGGGCCCTTTGGTGTTGCGAAATGATGGAACACATGGACTGAAACCTCGAGTTGGGTAGAGAAGCTCTGCCCCTTTTGGCATCCAGTAGGGCCCCAATGAACTCTATGGTGCAGGTTGGGCTTGGTTTTGACTTTTCTTGATTTATACAAAGGCCCAAGTGGTTGCACAGACTCTTTACCAGGGCAATGCTGTGGTGAATCTGGTGTTTGGATCTTCCCTTTATTAAGCAATGATCGAGGTACAGGTATTTCTTTACCCCTTTCCTTCTCAGATAAGCTGCCACTGCCACCATGCACTTTGTGAACACTCGGGGCGCTAATGCAAGCCCAAATGGGAGGGATGTGAACTGGAAGTGCTCTCTCCCCACCATGAATCGCTATGTGGAAATAAGCATCTTTTTGGTCAAGGGCTGCAAACCAGTCCCCTAGATCTAGGGCAGGGATGATCTGTGAGAGGAACACCATCTGGAACTTTATTCTCCTTAGATGTTTGTTTAGAGCCCTGGGGTCCAGGATAGGCCTCAGGTCGCCATTTGGCTTGGGAACTAGGAAGTCTCTGGAGAAGTGCGTCTTTCCCCGTTGACTCTTTGGGACCTTTTCTGTGGCCCCTATAAAGAGTAGTTTTTCACATTCTTTTTGTAACAGGAGGTCTAGTTCTGGGTTTCCGAGACATCTACAAGGGTACAGTTTCCTGTCTTGGGGTATAGTTTTGATTTGGACTGAGTAACCTTTGGCTATCATGTCCAGGATCCAATGGTTGGTGGTGATTTTGGTGCGTTGAGGCAGGAAGCGGGCCAACCAAGTGCAAAACCACAGACGTTGAATGGCAAGATAGGGGCCCATTGACTGATTGTCAAAAATGCTGTTTTTGGGCAGCTGACCTGGAGCTGCTGTTTCCCTGACGGGGAGTTTGGGCTTAGGTTTGAGGCTTGCAGCCTTTGCTTGAGTGGCTCCTGTCCTTCTCCAGGGCCCCATATGGATGCTGCAACTGCGGGTAGGGTCTTTGGTGGGACCCTTGTGCATAGCTCTGTTGCTGCAGCTGCTGAGGCAGCTGCTCAGTTAACTGAGGTCTGAACAAGTGCCTGGATCTTGTGGGCACATACATACCCAGAGATTTTAAGGTGGCCCTAGAGTCCTTCATCCTATGCAGCTTAGCATCCATGGACTCAGCAAACAGGGTTGGGCCCTCAAAGGGAAGGTAATGAATGGTTTGCTGCATCTGATGAGACAAACTGGAGCTCTGTAACCAGGCAGCCCAGTGCATGGACACTGCAGAGGCCATATTACGAGAGGCAGGATCAGAGGCTTGCCATGATGCCATAAGCATGTCATGGGCAATGAGAACCCTTCCTCAGCCAGGGTCTCAAAGTCCCTAATGTTTTCTCTAGGAATCACATCCCAAAATCTTTCTAGCACTCCTTAGATGTTAAAAGCATGCCTTCCCATCAGGGCATGGTGGTTTGCTATGCAAAGCTGAGGGCCAAGGTGGAGTAAACCTTCCTACTGAAGAGGTCAAGCTTCTTCACCTCCTTGTTCTGAGGAGTAGAGCTAGGTTGGCCTGTCTCTCCCTCTGACTAACTGCATCCATCACGAGCGACCTGGGGGCCAGGTGGTTAAAAAGGAAAGAGAACTTATCTGCAGGGACATGGTATCTCTGATCTGTAACCTTGGACACCGGAGGAATAGAGGAGGGGTTTTGCCACTGCACTTTTACAATGGAAGAATACCCCTTCCTGCAAAGGCACTGAGATTTTTGCCAGTGGGGCAGCTTCCCCCAAGTCAAAGAGGGGGTTGGACTGCTCCTGGACAATCCCAAGTCCAGATTTAAGTTTGCCACCATGCTTCTAAGCAGCTCCTGTTGGGTGTGAGGATCATCCCTGTATGTCAAGGGCCTTTGATAAGTGGCTTCATCTAGTGATGAAGAAGAAGGAATGCATGATCTACAGTGCTGTGTGGTGCCAGAGTCAGGTTTGTGATCCAAGTTCCCCAATGAGCTGAGGGTTCGAGGAGATGACAGTGCCAAGTGTCATGACAATGCCGGCTCATCCTCCGAATTATAGTTGTCAGACATTGGCAGGGGCATCGCTTGCACCAGGCACATGGGGACCGTGCCCCGAATCCCAGTGCCAGTGCCCTGGGTCCTGTGGGGCCCGCCTCTCCCAGTGTCTGGCCCAATCGGGCCGGAGATTCGGGACCCAGCCATCTGCGGCAGAGGCAGCCGCTGTGGCCCCATCCCTGGCCAGGGATACAGGGTGCAGCCACCCGCGGCTGCCACTCCCGGCCCTGTCTCCAGCTGGGGATCTGGGGCCTAGCCTCCTGCAGCTATGGTGGCCGCTCCTGGCCCTGTCCCCGGCCAGGGGGCGGGGGCAGGGGGTGGGGCCTGGGCCAGTGCCCTGAGTCCTTCCCCGGGCAGCGACACTCCTGGGCATTGGTCCATTCCTGGAAAGATCATGGGGTGGAAGCATGGGAAGTTCTAGTGCGACCACTAGCCTTATGTGAACCCCCTTCACTTTGGGAGCTGCTCTGAAGTCTGCTTTGTGTCCTCCCCAGTGCCGACTGGGTCAGCGGGGGGGATGGCCCCATCACCAGATGATTCCTGGCATCGAGGGATGAGACACTTCAGTGGTGAGGAGTTGGGGATCTCTTCTGGCACCACTTACCTGCAGGATCCTCCTTAGTAGGGGCCGTTACTGGGGATAGTGTGGACCTGCGGTGTTGTGGCTTGCTGTCCGTTGGTGCTGAGGAGGTCGAAGATGACCTTGCTCTTCTTGAACCCTGTGACCGTAGTACTGAAGAGATGGGTACTGGAGATGGGTAACCATTCGACAAGCCTTCCCTCCAGACCAGGGGCAGCAGAGGGCTCCTACGTACCAGGGAGGCTGATGATAATGCTGAAACCAGTGCCGCCTCTGCTGTCGAGGACCATGCTTTAGATAAAAGGGCCAGTTTACCTCTAGATTGTACCACCATGGGCGGTGCTGGTTTCAGCATTGTTATCAGTGGGGTGGATGGCAGAGAAGTGGCACAGTTCCAAGGCAGTGCCGAATCAGATGCCAATCACGGTTTTTTAGCAATAGCCGGAGAGTGGTGCTGGGTCTTCTCTGGTGCCGCTCTTACATGCAGTACTGGCAAGTTCTTGGACTTGGTGGGTGCACCTGGAGCCGATAGCACCGCCCAATCCTGGACAAGGTTTCAGAGCCTCCATTCTCTGTCCTTGCAGGTTCTTCTCTTGAAGGACTTGCATATGGGGCAACTATCCGCAAGATGAGATTCACTTGGACAGGACAGGCACCTGTCGGGGGGGGTCGTTGATCGTGAATGGTTTGCAGCAAGCCATGCAATGTTTAAAACCCGGCATACTTAATTGTGTAAAAATAAGAAACCTAGGAAAGACAGGCACTTGCTAAAAGCAAGGACGGGCTGTTCCAGTACTATCACTGAAGGCAGAAAGAAGGAAGTGGGAAGGTCAGGGTCAGGGTCACATATATAGCCAGTCGCGGCGGAGAGGGGGCGTTGGCCGCTGAACCTGACCTGACAGGCTAGGGCTAAAAAGTTTTCTGGATTACTGTGCACTGTGGCACATAGACACCTGTAACTGAATGTATGTGAGCACCACTTGAAGAAGAATGATCCACTGTCTAAAGGGGGCAGGCTACAGAGGGCAAATGTCATCCATATTTTGAGGAACAAGCCTGAGATTGATGACTGGAAACAAAGGTGCCTGCAGCTGACAGCAGGCTGTCATTGATGTGCTATTATGACATATTTTTTTTAAAAAGGTAGCTACTGAAGACAGAATCTTCCAGCCTTAATTAGAACAGCAGCACACTGGGAAAGAGGATCCATTTCCTCCCTTGGGATTCTGCATCCTAGCCCATTCAGTCTCACTGCTAGGAAAAGTTGCCTGACAGTGGGCTCCCTCCTACATTTTCCATCAGTGGATTTCAAAAGTAGGAGTGGAATTAGAACTGCTCAGATGCTGCTGGGTTCCCCTAGAGAGGATCTCACCCAAGAAGGGGCCTCTAAGCCCTGTTCTATACTGGGAGGCAGAGGTGTTGCTGTCACTGGGCACCCGGGGCACATTCCCTGAATCCCAGTGCTGATTCCCCAAGTCTGGCGGTCCCCCCAGGGTCTCCAGCCTGATCGGGCCAGAGATCCAGGGCCCAGCCACTCGCGGCTGTGGCAGCCCCATCCCCAGCTGGGATCCAGGGCTTGACCACAGAGGCTGCTCCTGGCCCCGTCCTTAGCCGGAGATCTGGGTCCAGCCGCTCGCGTTCGTGGCCACGGCAACCGCATCCCCTGTGGGAGATCTGGGGCTCAGCCACCCGCAGCCACGGCAACCCTGCCCCCAGCCAGGGATCCGGGGCTTGGCCGCCCGCAGCAGCGGTGGCTACTCTGGCCCTGTCCCCAGCAGGGGATGCGGGGCCCAGCTGCCCGTGGCGGCAAGCGGTGGCTTCCGGCCCTGTCCCCAGCCAGGAGGCGTGGCCTGCAGGATCTCTCCCCAGGGCAGCGACACCCCTGCTGGGAGGGGGTGGATTTCAGCAGCAGTGGAAGGGAGCTGAATGAATTCAATCCCTTGTGTCAACAGTGTGCCGAGTTAAGGGGAAATGCCCTCCCATTGGCTCAACCCTATGCTACTTGAGGGGGTGGGCTTTAAGCATCAGCTTCCCGATTGACTGTTTAAACTGAGTGACTCATCCTGTGAGGGGGCTATGAAGAAAATGCCCACATGTGGCAGTGATTACACCCAACTGGTTTACATTACTTGGCCAGCATCTGGCAAGTTTAGGGGTCTGCACAGCATCTTCAGGCTGTCTTTGGTAATGCATTTCCACAGTCTATCTGGAAAGTCTATTGCAGCAAATGCTATAATCTGATGGTATGTCAGCTCAGGGTGATGCTGTGGGTGGAAGATGTTTGGGACTGGAACAACCTTGCTTCTTTGAGTCCAGGGGGGAGAGGAGGCAAAAAAAAAAACTTATTTAGATGCTTCATTTATTTGTCAGAATGGGCTGTGACAGCTGACAAGTGAGGAATTTGGGGCAGATCAGTTTTGTGGTTAAAGATTCATGATATAAACCTTGAGTTTAGATTACTTTGTCCCCATAGAATCAAAGCTTAGAGATCTCCCTGTAGAATCCTTAAATCTATGCACTGCAACCCTTTCCTATCATTGCAGGTATCATGGGTCACGTGTGGCTTGTTTCCAGATTACACTGGAATTTTTGCCCCAAAGCCCAAGAGACTGGATGTGGCAGCATCTCTGGGTCTTTGGTTGTGACCTTCATTCTTTAACTTTCTGCAACCTTGAGAAAAATCATCTATTGCATGGAGCAATTGAATAAGAAGTGTTAGTTACCCCCTTCACATAGTGTAAGAACCAGGGGCCACCCAATGAAATTAATATGCATTGGGTTTGAAACAAATAAAAGGAAGTACTGCATCATACAGTGCACAGCCAACCTGTAGAACTCACTGGTGGGAGATGTTGTGAAGATCAAAGCTGTAACAGGATTTCAAAAAGAATTTGATAACTTTATGGGCTATTAACCAAGATGATCAGAGATTCAGCTCCATGCTCTGGATATCCTAAACGCTGAACTGCAAAATTAGGACTGGATGACACTGTGACACTGGCTGGATCAGGTTACTGTGATATTATTTCATATCAACATTTCAAAAGTACAATAATTCTAGAGCGAGGCCCTGTCAGGTACCTTTAGAGAGGTTATAATTGGCTAACTATGGTGATATTGTTTGTGTGTATGTGATATATCTGTGCTGGAAGTTACAAATACGTTTGGCAGATCTGTATTTTAACTTGTGCTGTTTCTGGGGCACACCCCAGGCTGGACAGCTGCAGCCATAGCCATCTTAATGGCCCATTAAGATAAATCCCAGGTATAACAGGCCCAGGGAGAGACCTGATGAGTTACCAGGACTTGGCCATGTGACTCAGGGCTCCATTTTATTCCTATAAATTTCCATGCACAGCATGGAAAAGGCCAAGGGACACTAAAGATAGTTGCATGCCCCCATCTGTCTTTAGTCTTCTGTCTTCAGCCATCACCTACCTCTGTCTCTATTTAACTACAACAGAAGCTGTGAAACAAAGGACTAAGACCCATCCATGTACTGGATGTACACCAGAGGGACTATACAAACTACAAATTCTATTAGACCCTGACGTATATGGACTTATAAAGCATTTGTATGTATGTGATTGTCTTAATCCTTTAACAGTTCTCTTGTAGCTTCTTTCCTTTTTATAATAAACCTTTAGTTTTAGTTACTAAAGGATTGGCTGGCAGTGTCGCATTTTGGATAAGAGCCAAACCTATACTTGTCCGTTGCTCATTGAATTAATTTGATGGCCACCCCTCCCGGGCCATCACCTAAGTATGTAAAGAATGTAAGGGGAGCAGATGGCCCCTTAAACTAAACTAGATGGCCGTTGACACCCCATTGATCTTTTC
This sequence comes from Podocnemis expansa, assembly GCA_007922195.1. Taxonomy (NCBI): domain Eukaryota; kingdom Metazoa; phylum Chordata; order Testudines; family Podocnemididae; genus Podocnemis; species Podocnemis expansa. The sequence goes on from ML682098.1 coordinate 1,501,482, forward strand.
AGGGCTTGGCATAGGTGGACACTGCCTAACTGCAAGATCTTTAAAATAGTGAAGGCATGAGTCATGCCCACCTAAGTTTACCCCTTACCTGTAACTGTGGCCAATCACAGCCATTGGTGGGAAACACAGCTTAAAAAGCTCAGAGTTTGGGGTGATCAGGCAAGACGGTTCCTGACATCCTGCCTGGCCTGATCACCCAGACACTGACCTCCTCCACTCACGAGTTCTTCCCCGTGCGTACCACGATTGAAACTGCCGGCCGAGTAACGAGTCTCTCTCTCTCCTGCCTGTAATGCTGTTGCTGCTGCTGCTGCTGCTAGGATCAGTAAGAGCCTGCCCCTGCAGTACTCTTTGAAATAAAGTTATCTCATCTTGTGCTACTGCTTTGCCACTGCTCTCCCTCAGCCCCATGCTCCTAAGAGCAGGCTTGTTTGCTTTTTTCCTTACTTGTCTTCAATTCCGGCTTTTCTTTTTTTTTTACTGTTTAATTAAGTTCCTGGGTCCTCAATTGTGTGCTACTGCCTATATTGATTGTTATATCTCTCTTTTCTAGTTGTTTTAAGCGTCATTGTAAGTTGCAACATTGTCTAGTATAATTTGTAAGCCTTAGAAATATTAGGATAGTGTATAACATTGTATCACTTAGTTGTTACCCTTAGAGTTGTTTTGTCAAGTACTTTTACCTTTCTGCTCTGTGATTCCCCTGAGCTACATAAATTGTTTCCTCGAACTTTGCCTCCACTTCCCTTGCCACCACTTTTCCGCGGCTCCCCCTTGCCTCCGCTTCCCTTGCCGCCACTTTTCCACAGCTCCCCTTTACCTCCGCTTCCCTTGCCACCGCTTTCCTGCGGCTCCCCTTTCCCTCCGTTTCCCTTGCCGCTGTCTCTCCGTGGCTCCCTGTTGCCTCCATTACCACCTTTGCCTCCGCTCCCCTTGCCGCTGCTCTCCCGTGGCTCCCCTTGCTTTTCCCCACGGCTTCCCTTTGCCTCCATTTCCCCCTTGCTGCCGCTCTTCCGCGGCTCCCCTTTGCCTCTGTTTCCCTTTGCCACCATCTTTTCCCCTGGCTTCCCCTTTTGCCTCCATTGCCCTTTGCCTCCATTCCCCTGTCTGCCACCACTTCCCTTTGCTGCTGCCCTTTTTCCCCAGGTTCCCCTTTTACCAGTGCATGCCGCTGCCGCCAGCCCCCCCTTGCTCCAGCTCCCCCTTCTCCCCCAACATGTGTTGCTGCCACCGGCTCCTGCTCCCTCTCTTCCCCGCCACTTAGCCCCCCCTTCTGCCTCCCCCTGTAATTCCCAAACCTCCCTGGTACTGCCTAACCTTGGTATTCCTGCTTCCCCCATTGACTTCACTTTCCTTTGCCACTGCGGCACCCCATGTTGCCTGGTACCCCCCCCCCCATGGGGTATTGAAATGCTTTTTAAGTTACTGTGAATTAGTCAAGTTGGCAGAGAACCCCCATTGCCTCCCAACTCATTGCGCCCCATGAAGTTGAACACTCCACAAAACTCCACTGCAGAGACACTGTGACAAATTTCCTACACACATACCGCACATACACCCCACAGCTCACTTTACTTCCATACCTGTTTTCAATGAAGATTACCCAGTACCCCACTGGCGCAGTGATTGCCCCCCAAGGTCCCCAAATTTTTGAACCTGCTGGCAGGGTCAATAGTGATCTGGTAAAGTGGCTGGCCATTTGGGGTCAGGAGAAGACTTTTGGTAAAGAGCATGAAGTTTTAGGTAACTTCTCTCTTTACTAGACCCAGCAGCTGATTAGAGGCCAGTGGCTGAAGTGAAGTAGGGTGTGCGGTTTATATTTCTGGCTTCTTGTTATCCAGTGTGGGGAGTTAGAGGCATTGTTTGTTTGCTAGTTGGGAAGCTTGACTTCAGTGTAACCCACCAGTACTGGGAAAATCTGCTCTTCTTTTTGCAGCCTACTCTGATCTTGGCATTTTCTGGTGGCTACCCTAGATCAGACAGTCACAGACAGTAATTGCCTTGCCCTTGTTTTGTTTATTCTCCTGGAAGTATTTGCAATTTGTAGCCCTTTTAAAGACTAACAAATTTATTTAACATTGTCATGGGATGCACATCTGTGCATCCTGAGTTATAATCTATATGCTTTTTCTGTTCACTTATGCACTGTTTGTATGATTTTATGCCATCATGCACAGATGTATAATATGTTTTCTATGGCTGGGGGGGGGGGGTGACAGACAGAACTCTCTTCCAGAAACATATAAACTACCAAACCTGTGAGCGAGCAAGTACCTGGAGGAGGCAACAAAGACTCTGCTAATTGAAGTCCCTGGTTCATACCAGGAAAAAGAGATCACTCTGCCCAGAAGGGAAGGGGTCATAGGGGTTTGGAAACAAAGAGACACACTTGGAACAATTTGGGGCTTTTTGCCTTGGAAACTCCATCTTGAAGCAAGTTCAAGCAAGAGCTAGGCCTGGCCTAAGGCAGAGTCTGTCTGTACAAACACTTCACAGCCGAACAGCTTGAGCATAAACTTGGACTATGAGATCAGTTTAGGCAGAGATAGTAGGTTAGTAAGCATGCTTTACCTTTTATTTCCTTGTGGTCACTCCTGACTCATTTATATTAATGATTCTGCCTGGACTGGCCATTGTCGCACTTAAAATTGCAATCTGATCAATAAACTAGTAGTTGTTTTATTTAATGCTGTGTTCTCTTTAGAGGGTGTGAGTGAAGAAGGCTGGGCATGATCCATTTCTTTGTTAAATGGATGGACTTGAGTATATGCTGATTGGGAGTGGGTCCCAATCCCTGTAATACAGTGGCTCCTAATGAGATAACTGGGGCCAGAGGTGCCTGCTTTGTGACTGTCACTTGAGTAGCCAGAGGGCATACATCCACTGCTTGGGACCAATTGCATGCAAGAGGCTGGAGTGGACAGACTCAGTAGTGAGTGGTCATCTGGCAAAGTGGGGTGAATCGGGGGGGAGGGAGGATGGGGGGGTGTCACAGCGGCACAGCGGACCAGCTCTGGGGAGTAGCCTGTCACAAATGCATAAATAAATGTCATGGGACTCCTTGTTTCTTTTGCTGAAATAGACTAACAAAGACCCCTCTGAATTTTGCAATAGGTACATTAACTGCAGAAATATAACACTAGCAGTTAACTGTTGATGTAAACTCTTGGGTGGCATCTGGTGGACACATGAGGAGAGCTCTTTAATTAAAGTAAATTGTCATTGCTCTATTGACATCAACACACATTGACTCTTGGCCGGTGTAAATTGTCATTGTGAAGCGTTATTGGAAAATTCACTCAATGGAATATTTTTCTGGACTTAAATCCTACTATGGTTAAAATGGTTTTAATGTATTTAAATATTATTGGATCAAAAACTGATCTAGGCATATGTGGGCTGTCTTAGCACCCTTGTTTACTGGAATCCATTTGACAGATTTGCGAAGTCCATCCGTCCTAAGGTGCAGCCTAATGGCAGGGTGTGCTGTACACAAGCTGAGAGCTCAGGGTATAGACTCAGCCCCGTGCTCATAGAGCAATGTATAAGTTGCATATATTTTGCCTTATAAAGGGTAAAGGGACTGTACAGCCCTAGATTTCATTTAACAAACAAGCAGGACACAAAGATTGTGTAACAAAACTGCCTAACTACAGAAATGAATGTTATGAAAACATAATTTAATATTCAAGACTAGAAAGCAATGTATTAACAATAAATACATGTCTCTTGAGCCACAATGTGGAGTGAATCGATGATTTTTCCCCATATTTTGGCCCCAGCTCTACAACAGCTGGAAATAAATCCTTAGCATTTCTTTCAGGATCTTTTAAGAAACAAGAACAACCAAAAAGATAAAGGATAAGGCCAGAGCAAGAACTTTACCAAAAGAAAAGCTTAGCAGGCTTGGAGATGTGTCATGTTACCTTTAACCCTTTGCGACGGCTTCCTGCTTCGGACACTAGTAGCTAATCAGCGGCTCACTACTGGACAAATTCAGAAGTTGCTTAAATGGTGACACAGGGTGAATTTCATGTGATACATAACCAGACACCAAGAAAATCCATAGCTACAGACCATAGCATGCACCCTGGGAGCAGAACAGCACATTTCAATTTTAGTTCACTACATAACACAATGCTGAGCTCTTTACTAGACAGACGTCCCCTGGACTGGACTTAGTTTGGTTTGACACCATCAGAACAGAGTTCTGTGGTGAGTGATCACTGCATGAGGCGCAGCTCAGCCTGACTCTGGTATGGAAGATACTGAGAACCGTCAAAATACAAACCAGCCTTGCTTTGGATTAGTAAAAATGTGTCTTTCTGTCATGCATTTCAAGGGACTGTGTCAGTGATACAACAGTGGCTCATGGCTACATTAGTTCAAGAGATGGCTGAGTTAGAGAGGGAGAAGGCTTTGGGAATGAAGATATAGTAACACAGTGGGACTGCTCCCTGGGTGGTACAATCTCTTCCCCTCCCTAAAATGATGTGTGCTTTTAATCTGTGTTGATAGAAAATAGAAATTGCAGCACTGGAAGCCCCAGGATACACAGACCATGACAATAGACTCTCCTTCTCTGCATTTATGCTGAAAAAAGAGGGATGCTGTGAATTAAAAATGTCAGTAGAACTTATAGCTTGAAGAAAGCGTGGATTTCTGAGTGTTTCATTTCTGATGCCCTGAGCTTCACAGTCTCTTCCTCTCTGCCAAGGTATCAGTACGTGCTCGCTCAAGACTGGCCTGATCATGCATCACACTGTCCTGAGGAGTGTAACACTCTGACCCCATCCTTTGCCAAAAACCCCTAGCAGTGCACCAGCCGCTGGTGTTTGCTTTCCATGAACAGTCACCAGACTTTTTTCTTAATTGGCTCTTGGAGTTTGCTAAACAGTGAAAAAACACAAATTCTGGACTGTCCCATGACCTGACTGATGATTCATACCACAAGTCTTTTCCTGCAGTCTTGATCCCAAACACAGACACTGGGATGGGTCCTCATGGCCTGACTTTCTGGGTCCCCTCCATTTAGCAGGCTCATTTTCAGAGTTTTCTCCTCAGTGTTCACTAAGGTTTCCCTGGGATGGTGTCCCCAGGTCAGGGTTTGATTTTGATTCTGAGTAGTCTGTGCTTCTCCTTTCCTGAGAACCCTGAGGGGACCCTGAGTAAGTGTGGTTGGTTTGAAGCTTGGAGACAATCCTGGCAGTTTCCTGTGTCATTTTAAAATGTCTGGGTTGCTGTTTTCCTCCAGAACGGCACCGCAGCGTGCTGATCTCTGGTGAGCTACTTCTACTGCGGTCTTTCTTCTCCAGGATTTCCTGCGTCACAGGGCTGCTGTCTTCAAGGCTGCCTTCTGCATCAGCTTCCACCACTGGGCTAGAGACAGCAAGAGCCAACAAGGGCAAACTGACAGGTTTGGGAATGACAGGCTTCATTTTGGCCTGTGCCAGTCGAGGATACTTCACAGGCTGCCGGCTGAAGTGCCCCCGGGGCTGTGTCCCTAGAACTGACTCAGACTCTGGGTCTGGCTCTTCATGGACTGATTCTTCAGGGTCCTCCAGCTCAGAGCCATCATTTCTATTTACCTCTGGACAAAGAATTGGAGAGAGTTATTTTAAAATAAGGTTCCCTCTCAGCCTGGAGCATGCGGCCTAGCTAATGGACAAGTACAAGTTCCAAAGGGGCAGCCATGTTAGTCTAGTTCAGCAAAGACTAACAGATTTATTTATAGCATGAGATTCAACTGTGTGAAAACAGGATTAAATCATGATATGGCTTCTTCTGCCTTTACAACAGGTGAGTTGACCTCACCTTTCTCTATGTCCTGTTCCCCAGTGTTTGAATCTTAACAACTGCTTTGATTTGCTGTTACAGTGTGAGCTGATCCCATGACTTACACTTCCCTGCATTTATTTCCTCCCATTCAGTAAGTTCCCCCATCTTCAAAGTGTCTGACAAGGTAGGATTTTCTCCCATGAGAGCTCATGTGATAAATAAATTTGTTAGCTTTTTAGTGCCACGGGGGTCCTTGCTTGCTTTGCTGGACAAGTACAAATTCACAAGTGGAAGATATTTCCCTGTTCAGTGCTGGGGACTGAGTTTCCTCCCTTAACACTGGTGTGAATCAGATGTAATTCCATGGACATGGATGGTGTGAAATGGGTGTAAATGAGGGGAGAATCAGGCTGTAGAATCTCAAGCCTATGACACCTGCCTATACCACCACAGAGAATCAACTGCTGGCTGGTAACTCTGGGCACTTGTGTGGCATGAAAGGCACATAATACACTAAAACAAACAAGGAGTCCTGTGGCACCTGAGATCCCACTTCTCCCACAAAAGCTCACTCAATAAATTTGTTAGTCTTAAACTGCCACAGGATGCCTTGCTTGTCTTACTGAACTAGATTAACACGGCTGTCCCTCTGGAACTTGGCACTAATACACTAAAACGCTGAGGCACGCTAAGGTAGAGGCTGGGCTGGAGTGGCCTGTCTACACAGAGTACAGCAGCAGGATGATGCCATGCCTTGCCTCTGTACAGGGGCAGGCAGACATAGAAGCTGTTAAAGATCAGGAAACACGGATCAAGCCAACCCAAAACTTCTCCCAGGAACATGTGCACCTGCTTCACATTTACCTATGGGATCTGTGCTCAGGGGGCTGTGGGCTCTCTCCAATGTCAGCTCACTGATAGCTTCACTGGAAGATGACTTATCAGACACGTAGCCCTCACTTGAATCATGCTTGAAGGAGAAACTCTGTTGGAAAAAGCCATGACTGTGAACCTGTTTAGACAGGGCTGCCCTTCATATTAATCAAGATTTTTCTCAATCCTCTGAATGCCGCAGTAACCAAGTGAACAAAGATAAACAGCTAATTGTGAAAACACTTTGATCTCCATTTCAGCTCACTCAGTGCAAAGCCATAGTGCTCAATTTGGCAAGCTCAGAAAGAGGGGCAGAGACATCTGAGATCGGCGTCAAGGCCCCATTTTACTGAGTGCTACACATACAGAGTGAAGGACAGTCCCTGCCCTGAAGAGCTCACAGGCTAAAGAAAGAAAGGGAGTGAGTGGAAATAGTGTGGAGGTGATTTGCCAGAGGTCATGCAACTGTTCAGCACCAGTACCAGAACCCAGGGCTCCCCAGTGCCAATTCAGTGCACTACCCACTGCCTCATATTGTGCACCACAAAAGGCTGCTGAGGAACCAAGGCTGCTGTCTGACAGGAGAAACAGGACCTATGTTGAAGTCTACATCCATGTGTCCTATACATTACTGAGACAGACCATTTTAGAATGAAGGTGCAGTAATTCTGCCTTGGAAATGGAGGCAGACAAGGGTCACAACCTGTGTTTAGACAGGCACCCTCAAAACACCCTGCATGGACTCACAGCCCCATAACTTGTAGTCAAAAAGGCTAATAACATATTGGGCTGTATCAGTAGGAGCATTGCCAGCAGATCGAGGGATGTGTTCGCCAGTGGTGAGGCCGCATCTAGAATACTGTGTCCAGTTTTGGGCTCCCCACTACAAAAAAGATGTGGATAAATTAGAAAGAATCCAGTGGAGGGCAATTAAAATGATTAGGAGGCTGGGACACATGACTTATGAGGAGAGACTGAAGGAACTAGGCTTATTTAGCCTGCAGAAGAGAAGACTGAGGGGTGATTTGATAGCATCCTTCAACTACTTGAAGGGGTACTCGAGAGAGGAAGGAGCTAGGCTGTTCTCAGTAGTAACAGAGGACAGAACAAGGAGCAATGGTTTCAAGTTGCAGCTGGGGAGGTCGAGGTTGGATAGTAGGAAAAACTTTTCACTAGGAGAGTGGTAAAGCATTGGAATGGGTTGCCTAGTTGGACAATACCCTGGCTGGGATGATTTAGTGGGAGTGGGCCTGCTTTTAGCAAGGGGGTTGGACTAGAGGACCTCATGACGTCCCTTCCAACCCTGTGAATCCATGATTCTATGACTTAGAGCCACCTGGTCTCGATGCTCAATATAAATCAAGGATGAGCCAATAAAAAGCTTGGTGAAGGGCCAATTATGAAAATAGTGCTAAATTCATGTCAGCTCCCTCTGGATAGGTCATGATGCACAGCTTTAATGGGTGGCAGTGACATTATATGTCAGGCTGAGTGACATGTAGTGATTCCTTTGCCTGTCTTTTTGCAGAAGGCAAAAGTGGGTGGAAATGACAGAAACATAACCATTTATTACCGTTAGGCTGAAACAAAAAAGAGATGGAGATGGCTGCCACAAGGTCTGAACATGATAGTACTTATGGGCCCAACTCCACAGGGACGTCAGTGGGGTCTGTACAGGGATTGATCAAAATCAGAGCAAGGACTTTACAATTTGGCTCTATTGTGCGCCACAAAAGGCAGCTGAGGAACCACGACTGCTGTCTGACAGGAGAAACAGGACCTATGCTGAAATCTACATCCATGCATCCTACACGTTACCGAGACAGACCATTTTAGAACGAAGGTGCAGTAATTTGGCCTTGGAAATGTAGGCAGACAAGGGTCACACCCTGTGTTTAGACCAGGCACCTTCAAACCACCCTGCATGGACTCACAGCCCCATGACAACAACTTTAGAACTTAATTTTCCTTCTATAATTTTTGATCCTTTGTGTAGAATTCAATAACTATCCCACCCTGCTGGACAATTATACAGGATGGCTTAAAAAATTACAGGAAAGGGATCATTCTGTTACAAGCCCTATGAGTTCCATCTCTATTAAATTATATTGGACTTTTCCTTATGGGGAATGGCAGTCAGGTGCCTTGTCAGATTAATATCTTATGTCAGCTAGGGTCCCAGTACCTGTAATTCCCATATTCCTCAGTGGCTGGGAACCACAGGAGAGCAATATCACCCTCATTGGACATGAATGTGACTATTATGAAAACAAAGTAAAACACATACACACACACACACGTAGTTCAGGGGCCTGAGCACAGGACTTGGAGATGGATATTGATAATTCAGGCGTTGACTCCTGGTGACCTTAGAAGTCACTTGCCCTTTCTCTGCCTCAGTTAACAGAGCTGTAAAATATCAGTAACACCCCTGACCTAGCTCCCAGGCGGCAGAAGAGGGAAGTTGCTGGTTATTATTGGGAGGGAAGAGACAGGCAGATGGGAAGGGCTGGGAGAGGTGCAGAGCACTTGGTGGCTCAGATGTCAGCATGTCTAGCTACAGGTGAATTACACCTCAGAGAGGGGAAACCCAACAGGGCCATGTAGGGCTGGGCTGGGATTCTGCTGTTCCCTTCTCTATTATCCAGTCATCCATTCCATAAGCTTTAAAACTATCTATCTATGGAGAGACACAACAATACCCAAAATGACTTCGTCTGGAGAAACACACATCTTTTCAGAAGAAATCAGACTTTTTAAAACATGCAGCAAAACAACATTCAGAGCTGTCAGGGGGCTCCTGAGAGTCCATAGCCTGGAATTTCTTCCACTTCTCCTGCTCCACAGCAGTCAGCCCAGCTGCTCTTTCCTCTCTGAATAACCCAAGGATGCAAAGTGGCTTCACTTTGCGTACAATCCCATTTTTCTTGCTAATCCAACTCCCCATGTCTATAACAAAGTCACTGGGCTCAGCTCAGTGTCTCTGAGCTGTACCTCTATGGTTACACCCTGGGCTTTCTCAGGGCTCTGCTGCTCTTTGTCCTTCTCTGCCAAGGCCTCTTCTGAAGTATTTTCACATAAAGATGGGGGCAAGTCATCCATCCCAAAGACCCTCTCATAGTTCTGAATAAGAAACTCCACAATCTGGGCCTGGTACCCAGAGTCTACGAGGCAAGACATGGAGACATCGGACCCTGAGCCAGGCCGGATCAGCGTTGGTCCAAAGACTATCCCCAAGTTGTTGGGGGACATCTTGTTCTCTTCATATTTTTGAGCCACCCTGAGAAAGGGAAACATCATCATTAGGGTTTCTCAACACTCACTGTGACAAGTAGGGGGGATGGAATGGGCTGGTAGTCAGGGGGTTGATGCAGAGATCTACATTCCCACCCTTGCAGGGAGCTGTGTGTGCAAATGCTCTGAACCCACTGTGACCTGAGAAACTGGGTGAAAAGGGCAGCTGTGAGGAAAGTTGGCTTGTCAGCACTGGATAAAAGGATCATGAGGTCCCAGGCCCATGTCTCCAATTGGCCTAATTGGGAGTCTTGCTCAGCACTTTGTTTAACTGTGAAGTGCCATTAGTTAAGACAGGCTTTTGGCAGCAGGGCCCTTTCCCTCTTCCTCATCAGGAGCATCCAGGGTCTGGTCTGTCATCTGAATGGGCTTTTCTCTCCTCAGAGCTGTCCCTTTGGGTCACCCTGCCATCTCGCTGGTGAGGAAGGCTACAGCTACACCTGCCATTTGAGCTGCAATGTAATTCCCAGACCACATCGAGTGAGTGTGCAAAAAATAGGATGTCACTGTGGGTATGTCCACACACAGTCCTTATTTCGAAACAACAGAGGTTATTTCGAAATAAGGAATGGCATGGCCACACGACGCACGGCCATTTCGAAAGAAGCAAACCGCTTCTTTCGAAATGGCCGTGGTCCTTTCGAAAGAAGCTAAACCTCGTTGCCTTTCGAAAGAGCGTTGTTTCGAAACGGTTGTTTCGAAACAACGCCAACGGGACATGCCGTTTCGAAACAACCGTTGTTTCGAAACAAGTTGTTTCAAAACAACGGTTGTGGTGGCCGTGTTATTTCGAAACAACTGTTGTTTCGAAATAACTGGCTGAGCTTCCTCCCAGGGTGCTTAGCACCCTGGGAGGAAGGGCAGCCCCCCCTCAGCACCCTGGCCAGGGGATTCCGGCCGTGCTTACTCCGGTCCCAGCGCGCGGCTGCAGCCGCGCGCCGGGGCCGCTCCGCCAGCTTGGGGGGCAGCAGGGGCGTTAAAGCCCCTGGGGCGAAGTGCCCCGCTGCCCGCTCCTGGCGGGTGCTTGCAGGGGGCTGCGGGCACCTGCCAGGTGAGGCGCGGTGCCTGCAGTCCCCTCCCCAAGTGAAATAGCAGGTCCACACTGTGGACCTGCTATTTCACTCCCTTATTTTGAAGACACCATTTTGTTATTTCGAAACAAGTTATTTCGATATAACAGGTTATATCGAAATAAGTTATATCGAAATAACTTGTTTCGAAATAACAAAACCGTGTGTAGACATAGCCTGTGGCAGCACAAGCCACCGTGTGCATGGCAGGCTGGAGTGGCCATGACTACCAGTAATGCTAGGTTCATCCTCAGCACAGCTAGCCCCTCCCACCACATATGCTGCTGTGGCTACAGGCTATTTCTAGTGTGCTACCTCCAAGAGAGCCAACTCAAGTATGTTTGTGCAAGCTGGGAAATTAAACCCCAGCTCAAAGTATAAGTGTACAAACCTGCCAAGAGATCTTGGTAGCACTAGCATCTCACAACCCCCCTCCCCACCAGGGGGTGGTAATCAGCACACCAGCCGCCTCTCCCCATCACCTGTACAGATGTGCAATGAGGTGTCGCAGTGTGTTGTAGTTAGTTCCAGGCAGTTTGCTCAGCAAATCCTTCATGCTTTGGATGGGATCTGCTAAGACCCCTGAGCTGTCTCTCTTCCTTTCCCCATGTCTTTGCAGATCTTTGGCGAGCGCGATGAGTTCATCGTAGAGTTGATACAGGAGCACTGGCCCCGACAGCTGCAGGGAGATGGTGTTATTGCAGCCTGCCTGTTGGATGCTCTGTTGGAGAAAGCCCTATGAAGGCCCTTTGCTGGTCTTGCACTCCTGGCCCTGTTCAGCCTCACACTCCCAAGCTCTCAACTACTCTTATCCCCATGATGTGAAGGCTAGTGATTGGCTCTCTGACTTCACATGAATTTCTGGGGTCTGCACCCACCACCACTTCCATTCACAATATGTGGGAAAGCGCAAAAATAACATAAGCCTATGAGAGCTCTGGGAAGCATTAGGTCTTATCTGCCCTGCCTCACTGCAAAGCTAGGAGCTCTGGGGTCACAAGACTTCCCAGTGACCATCTTGGACAGTCATTCCCATGACACCAGAGAAGATGGACATTAGGAGATTAGTGGCTGGCAGTCAGTGGCTGATAGAATATCTGATTCTACAGCAAACAAAGAGACCTCAACACATCCTGCCTCAGAAACTGAGCCAAGAGCAAACCAGGATGTTGAGTTAGTTGCTATCTTCTCAGAGATGCACCAGAAACCGAAACACGGAGCCTGTAGTCTATGGCCAGGACCATGGACTGATCCTGTCTCCTCCCATGGATTTGCTACCCACCTCCTTCAGGAAATGTTTCAGGACACCGGTGATGTCATGGGGAGAATGTTCCGAGAGCTCCACAAGGTCTCTCCCATTTTCAAATGCCTGGCAGAGCTTCTCCACACGGGCCTTGGCACCACTTATCCGATAGATTCCCTGCATTGTTGTAATGGGAAAAGGTTAGAGAACATAAGAGTGGGAAGGAGAGTGGATGGGGCCAGGAACCTATAGGACAACTTAACTTCTGCAGCAAAGGCCAAGAAGGAATGTGACATTTGTTCTTTCCCTCTGAGGCCAGGCAACAAAGAAGGGTGATATGGAGAGACTCAGTAGCCACCTACCCCCAAGGCAGGGCATTAGAAATACCAGAGCTAAAAAAAATTGGATAGAACTTTTCACTAGCCTTGCTCAATGTCAGGGGACACGTGCAGCTCCCAGGGTCACTATCAGTGATTCACTGGGGACGACCCTTGAGACAAAAGGTACCAATGGCCTGCCGTGGCTTCTGTCAAAGTCAAAGGGAGTTTAACCATGTTCCCATTTTGGACACTACTATAGGCTGCTCACCTGCACTCCGAGGGCCCGGGCCTCGATTTCTGAGGTGCATTTCAGAACTATGAATGGAACCTCTTCTGGGAAATCCCGAGGGACCTGTGTGAAGTCAATACCAAACAGGGACACTCGGCTGGGCAGTTTCTTGTGACCACATGTGATTAGGAGATTTTCCAAGCATTTCCGGTGGCAGGTCAGGTAGCACTGCAATGGTAGGGCAATGCTAGGTTAAGTACTAATTATGGCTCTGCAATGATCATTCAAGGAGCTGGGGGAAATGTCTCCCTCATGGCACATCAGAGACTTTCCCTCCATTTGTTCCCTCCATCCATGCTTCCCCACCTCTTTGCAGAAGCACCCCATTGGGAGATCTGTTCCCTTTTGCTTTCCCTCCACAGTTGTTATGGCAGAGCAGTCTGGGGTGAGGGGAGATGGGCCTCCTCTGAATTATGGGCCTCACAGAGGGAGACCCAGTCACACAGTCTGGCAGTGTGACCTCTGCATTTACACATGCCTGTTATCCCTGGCCCCTGGGCAAGGAATCTGCCATCAGAGTTGCTTAGCTGTAGGGGACCCTGAGCTTTCTCACCTCTTCACACTCGGTGCCACTGACCATAAAGTTTTCACATTCCCTGCACTTGGATGGACCCCGCAGTTTCCGCAACCGGTGAGTCTGTGCCGCACTCGACAGAGAGATGTTCTTAAACTGACACTGGAATGATCCATTTTCTGCTGCAGCAAACATTGAAGTATAATAGCAGACATTACAAAACATCACTCATGCCTTCTAGAAATGGAAAAGAATTAGCAGCTCATTTCTCTCTATGCTTCTATAAAGGATCTGCCCATCTATCTGTTTGGGACAATATGGGTGCGTCAGCATCATGACTGATGGTTCTCAGCACAGTTGGAGGGGTGGTAGCGGAACCTGAGACAGAGCCACCAGCCATAAGGGAGCAGCAGTAACAGTGGGTTACTCACCAGTAACCATCCTTCTTCGAGATGGGCTGCTCAGATCCATTCAGTAATAGGTGTCTCCGTGCTGGAGTGCCGGATTGGTTGGAAAACTTTTGTTCTAGCTTGTCAGGAGAGGGTAGGTGGCCTCCGCCCCTCGCACCACCCCGTGGCTATCTATCTGGTCGCCTCCTGACCCCTCCTCAGTTCCTTAGAGTTGCAAGCTCCAGAGGTGGGAATGGAGGGGAGGGACCTGAATGGCTCTGAGCAGCCCATCTTGAAGGACGGTTACTGGTGAGTAACCCACAGTTCTTCTTTGAGCACTGCTCGGATGCATTCAGTAATAGGTGACTACTAGCCATGCTGATGGATGGTGGGTAGAGTTGGGTCTTCCACCTTCAGCACAGCAATATGCCCCAATTGGGGAGAAACCCAGCAAACCAGAATCTAACCAGGGTCAAGAGATGAATTAGGCTCTTGATGTGGCACAGAAAATGGACAACTGAGGGCCAACCCAAGACAGGGGCAAGGCTGAACCTGCTGAGACATAAGAGAGTGGGCAGGATGGACCAAGGTCACCACAACGAGTATGAAGAACGCAGCGTGAAAACATAGAGGGTTGCGTTGGATGTTCCACCTAAGTGGCAGAACACAAACGTATGAAGGCCAGAAGAAAAGTGTCTGGCTATAGGACCTTCCCGCATGGGTTCGTTGGGAAACACTGGAGGCCAACAAGAACAAGGTTAACCATAATGGCTGTGGCCTGCACAGGAAGTAATGGAGAGAATGAACAGAGTGCCATGGATTGAGCACCTTGAAGCCTGAGCCGGGAACCAAAGAGTCACAGTCTCGCCTGGATGCTTGCTGGCTGCACAGGTAGCCACGAGAGGGACGAATCTTATCCCCTGGACTGGGTACGACCAGTGCCAGCAGGTTCTGATTGACGAAGGTAGTAATAAAATATGTAGTTGTGCTCGGGAAAAAGGGACCCTGCAAATGATCAAGAACGGTCTGGCAAGACACTACAAGCCCGTACACTGAAGGCAAAGGCCTAAAGTGAAACGGTCGGAGGCACAGGTATGCCAGCTACTGGATGTCAAGTTGGTGCGCAAAGCCCACTCTTCCAACTAAGAATGGTACAAAACCCTGGGTTTCTTGCTGGAAAGGCACTCCAGGACACTAGCACCCACAAGGCGACGTAATGACCCGGACGGTGCTGGTGGATTGGTACCTATAATAACCTTGATAGCGTGAGAACTCATGGAGAAAGAGAGGAAACTCGCTTGGCCTGTAATCCTGTGGGATTTCAGCAACATGAGCATTGAACGCAAAGGGGCAGAGGAAGGCGGGGACAATGCCAACTACCCCTCACCCACTGAGTCGAGGTGGCCCAAGGGCTCAAAGGGATGCCATGTTAGGAATACGGTCTTGTGTGTCTAGGGCACCACCAAAAGGGGTAGTGTCACAGCTACATTGCAAGACGCGAGCACCAGGAGAAAAGACACGTTGATGAGGGGTTACCCCTGGAAATACGGTTGTCAGAGACAGGAGAGATTATCTCCCAACCACCTAGGAAGAGAAGCCACCTGTGGAGTATCAACCGTGGTATAGTAGAGGTACCTTGAGGTTAGAGAACCCAATACGGAGAGTTATCGCCAGTCTGGAAAACGGATAGCCACCCCCATGGGCGGGGGGGGGGCAAGTCTCTGAATTTCTTAGCTTTCCAGAGACAGGCGGTCTAACCTGTTTTCCTTTATATATACATATATAAATATATGGCAGCCTATATTATCAGGTCCCTTAGGGAGGTGAGGGGAACAGTGGTCCTGGTGAGGTCGCCACCAACATTGCTTGGAGGTGTGCCTCTGATTGAACTGTAGAGCCCCGAGCAGATAGGCGGGTCAATGCGCGCCCAAGGGGCAGTGTCCTCTGCCAGGGTACATGTGACCTAACGGCAGGGAGCACAGGGTGGGTAGTTATAAGCAACTCATCGAGGAGCTTTATGCTCGGAGTGCGGCCTTCTGCCCGGCTATGCTGGGGGACTGAGGCCGCGAAGATAGATGCTAGTGTGGAAGGCCCAAGATACAGTATTCCACTGCTGTTCCCCTCCTATGGAAAAGCAGTGATGGTGCTGTCCCTGTAGGTTCCCGGATCTGGAAGGCTCCAAGACAGGTACACTAGATGTCTGCTTCACGAGTGAAAGGGGAAAAGGGAGGGGAGATATGGAGAGGGGGGTGCTGGCCACCGCTTCTAGTAGGGTGGGGCCTATGATAAGGACTCCTAGGGTAGGCGTCCTGGTATAATTGAGGTTGCCCGCAAGGAAAGGGGCTGTAAGGGCCTCAGCTTCTGTGAAGAAAAAGAGTATATGAAGGTAGGGATGGACTGCTCTGCCTTGGCCTTCCGCGGAGGCTAAGAGCTGCCAAGATTGTGCAAATGCATCTCGCGAGATGAGTAGGATGGAGGGTCCCATTGAGCTGTCGGGGCCACAATAGGGCTGGTTACTCATTGTGAGCAAACAAAGGCACCCCCCCCCCCGGGAATCGAAAAGGGCCTACCTGATGGAGAGCATCAGGGTAACAGGGATGGTCCCACTTCTGAGTAAATGCTGCAAATGCACGTCTCAGAGCCTCTGCAGCAAAGCTGGGGCTACTACGAGACGCACTCCTCATCCCTGGCAAAGATTTGACGCGACAGTGCAGGATTGAGGGATACCAGAGGAAGGAGGGCGAGCAGATTCCCCACGAGTGCCTGAGATAGCCGCTGAGGAGAAGGCACAGGCAGGATAGCCGCTGTGGAGAAAGTGCAGGCAGGGAGTTCGTGCCTTGAGGAGGTCCATGCCACCCAAGGGCAGGGGAAAGCCTCCGGTAGGGGTGCTGTGGGCACAGTAGCAAAGAAGAGGGGTGGGGGTGGTTCCCACCCAGCTCCATTCCCCACAAGGGGGGGGGGTGGCTCCCACTGTCTACTGCAGCAATGTCATGAAGCGCTTGCTTCCTGCTGCCCAAGAGTGGGTGGCGGTGAGTTGGGTAGGCCCCTTCCCTGCAGGAGGGAACAGAAGGGGGTCACAGCCCTTGCAGCGGACAATAGCGGTGGAAGGAAGTTTCCTGTGATCCCACAATGATAGGGATAACGGGGAGTTAGGGGAAAAGAGCAGAGCCTCAGATGCCTATGTGGGAGGAGTGGGCCCGGGAGGGAGCAGGCCCAAGTATTTGGCCTCTCCCCTGGGATCTTGAGCGGTGCCCACTACCGATAATGTTTCTGGGGGAAACAAAGCATCCCCTTTGTAAGGCAGGTTGAGAACCACCTGCTGCGCATTAGGGGGCGCCCTAGCCTCCCTAAGCCAGGCCACCCGGCAAATGGTTACCACCAAGGCCATGGTGTGGGCAGCTGTGTCCACCACATTGCGGGCCGAAAGGAGGATGTTGTGAGAAATTGTTACCCTCCTCTAGAAAGGCATCATATGCCTCCCTGGCCTCAGGTGAGAGCAAGCATCGGAATTTCGTGACTGACTCGCACATGTCCGGTAAGTACCTGCTGGTAATGGCTTGGTTGTTCGGCACTTGCAATTGAAAAGCTACTGAGGAATATACCCTATGGCCCAAGAGGGCCAGTTCCCTGGCTTCCCTGGAGGATGGAAGGGGGTCGCTGGGGGGTTCCCCGGGGTCCAGTGCCATCTGTACCACTTCCCTCGGGGGAACCGGGTGACCAGCGAGAGAGGGGAAATCCAATTTGGAAACACAATATTTAATGCCCACTGTGTCCAAAACCAGGGCAATAGAGCTTGGGCTCTGCCATCGGGAACGGGCGAGGTCCCAGACACTCGGGTAGGGCGGGACTGTCAGGGGTTCTGTGGAGGCAAAGGCCGGCCTGAAGAAGGCATCAGGAAGGGGACCCAGGGGCTGCACCTCCATTCCTAGATGGGCTGTGGCCCAGTGCAACAGATCGAAGTGCACCGACAGATTTCCCATATAGGACTCTGGTGCCAGGGAGAGGGCAGTACCAGGAGCTCACCAAGGTGGAGAGGGAGTCTCCCGAGGGGAACATTCCTGTGGCCGATAGTGAAACGGAGACGGAAACGAAGTGTGGCACCGGAGCTGCTTAGAGCCCCTTGAAGGTCCTTCCTCTGGACTGGAGGCAGGAGGAGGGGACCAAGACTCCAGGGGCGGTACTGGCGATGGCAGAGTGATGTGCTGTCGCGGAGATGGTTCTACGACGCCGGCCCCCAGTGGAGTGGAAGACAGCAGTGGTGAGGGCGAACGCCCCCAGGCCTCAGATACAAAGGCCGGTTTGCCCCTTCTGTTTGGGAGTGGGGCAGGAGATGTAGGGAGCAAGAGGAGGGCTACTGCAGCTTCCACCACTTCTGGGGTGAATGGCACAAGGAGCGACTCTGTGCGGCTCCATGGTAAGTCCTCACCTGGGGAAGGGGGAACTGCCTGGGCTGGTAAGCTCCTGTCCCTGCAGCACTGGGCTCTGTGGTGCTGAGGGTGAATGCAGCTGGTGCCGAGGTGAGCTCGGTGCCAGCGAGGCCGGGCTGCCTGTAGGTGACCTTGAGTGTTGCTGAGCTGCCAGGGCACCAGGTCGGTGCCGTAGCGGTGCCAGAGATGATGGTGAGCAGCGCCAGGGTGATCCGGGTACCGGCAGTACTGGGCTGCCCAAAGGCAACCTCAAGCGGTGCTGAGGTGCCAGGGCACCAGGTCGTTGCCGTGGTGGCACTGGAGATGATGGCGAGCGGCACCAGGGCAATCCAGGTACCAGCGGTACCGGGCTGCCCAAAGGCAACTTTGAGCAGTGCCAAGGTGCAGGGGCACCGGGTTGGTGCCGGGGTGCCAGGGTCGGCACCGAGGTTGTGCAGCGGCATCAGCTACCGGCAGTGCAGTGCTGTGATGGCTCTGGTGCCGAGCTGGGTCTCGGTGCCAGGCGGGAACCCGAAGCCTCGGGTGAAGAGTGCCAAGCCTCCTCAAAGGCTAGGGCATGGCGCCATTGTTCCCTCTCCTTGATGGTTTGCGGTTTGAAGGAGAGAGATGGAACAGGCTGAGACCATGTGGTCTTTGCCCAGGCACCTAAGGCACTTCCCATGGGAGTCATCCCTGGGGAAGGCCTTGCTGCACTTGGCGCAGGGTTTAAACCCTGGCATGATCATAGGATGTTCCAGCCTGACAGTGGGAGGCTCTCATGTTGGAATTATATCCATGAAGAGATGTTCCCAGTTGGGCAAAAAGTTCATAGACAACAGGTAGGCTGCTTGTGATTCGCAAGGAGTGGACGTTCCAGATCCAACATGCAAGGCAGAAGAAATGAAACTGAGGAGGGGTCGGGAGGCGGCTGTATATATAGCCACAGGGTGGCGCAAGGGATGGAGGTGGCCTACCCTCTCCTGACAGGCTAGAACAAAAGTTTTCCGACCAATCTGGTGCTCCAGCACGGAGACACCTATTACTGAATGCATCTGAGCAGCGCTTGAAGAAGAACACATGTATACTGAGATTCAGGTCTAGAGTATGCTGGGGTGCTGTGGACTGGGACTGAGGAGCATCAGCAGACCTGTGGGGGGAGGGGTGGCAAATACAGTTTTGGGAGAGCAGGGGCCTGTGGGCTAGGATCAAGGAGCATCAGCAGAGCTGCAGGGGGATTCCAGCTTTGGGAGAGTAGGGACCTGTGAGCAGGGACTGAGGGGCATCAGCAGAATTATGTGTGTTGGGTGGGGAGCCCAGAATGGGAATAGCAGGGGGCTGCAGGCTGGGAATTAGATGCATTGGGTGGGATCTGTTCATAAGCATGATAGTCTGGGGAAGCAAAAGGGGAGCAGTATGACCTTCTGGCTCATCTTATCAGTCTTTATTTATTACTCACCATTTTCATAGCTTTGCGATGAATCTCTCTCTTCAAAATCATCCGAGGAGGACATAGTGCCTGTGGATGAAGCTTTTAGCAACTTCCTAGTTTGGTGTCCTGGAGACAAGGAGGAAAGTTTGACATTACACCAAACACAAGCTCTATTTATTGATGTATTTATTTATTCTCTAATGTGTATGTGATGCTGTCTGGATTAGGAATGATCATTTATAATATTATTTAATGCCAATATGACAAAACTTCAATGATTCCTACAAGACATGCCATGCCAGGTGCCATTGGGAAGATTATCATTTTCTAAGACTGAGAATATTGTTTATGTGTGTGTATCATCTTTGTACTGTAAGCTAGGGAAATGTGGGAGAACACCCAGGCTGTGTTACTGTGATACACCCTCAGGCAGATTAGTCTCAGCATTGATAATGACTCATTGAAGGCTGCCCACTACCTTTACCATGGGCCCAGAAGAAAGAAGACAGGACTGCACCTGTGGGTCATCAAGGACCTATAGAACCTGTCACTGCAAGTGCCTTTCCCTGGCCATGTGTGGTGAGCTTGCCTTGAAAAAAGCCACATGACAGACCAGAGAATGTAAAATGCTGTTTCCCCATCTCAGTCTTGCCCTTATTGCTGCTTCCCACCTCTTGATCAACCATCCTACATCTTACCAAGTTCAAAAGGGGCAGCAGTGTTAGTCTAGTTCAGCAAAAGAAGCAAGGAGTCCTGTGGCACTTAAAAACAAACAGATTTATTTATCACATGAGCTTTCATGGCAGAAAATCCCCACAGGATTTTCTGCCATGAAAGTTCATCCAATTAATAAATCTGTTTGTTTTTAAGTGCCACAGGACTCCTTGCCTCTTTCATACTATATCTGAAACTGTGAAACAGGACTGAGACCCAGCCAGGAACTGGATGTACACCAGAGGGACTGCACAATCCTGCAAACTCCACAATCCTGCTGAGAATGTGATCTATGTGGACTTTAAAGTCATTTGTCTGTATCTGATTGCTTTGTTCATTTAACATCTCCCTTCTTGTTTGCGTCTTTCCTTTTATAATAAACTTTTAGCTCTAGTTACTAGAGGATTGGCTGCAGCATGATGTTTTGGGTAAGATCCAAACTTCCATTGATCTGGCAATGTGGCTGACCCTTTCAGAATCAAGAGAAATATTTTGATAAAGGGAATAAAGTTTAAATAACTTGTCTAGTTAGTGGACCGAGTTGCTGATTGGGAGCCAGAGACTGAAATTGCAGTAATTGGGGCTCTTTATTCTTGTTGTAGATTATTGATAACCTGTGTGGGAAATCTGGAGCACCATTTGTGACTGACCATGGAATTTAACTCCAGTGTTACACACTTGTTCTGGGAGAATTTGCTTTCCTTTTGCACCTGGCCCTGACCTTGACATTTTCAGGTGGGCCACCTTGGTATGGATAAGTCACAGTGCAAAAAACTGCAAATCCACATTTAATTTCTGTGCAAGTCTTTTGTTTGTATGAATATTAGGTGGAATTGCCATTCTTCTCACCTGGGCTTGAGGTGGGAGAGTCCAAGGACCGGGATTCACAGCTCCCACTTAGGCTTTCTGTGTCACTGCAGAAGGATTTGTTTGCACCTGTAAAAGGCAAATTAAATGAGATAGATCATCTCGATGCCTCAGCAGCAGTTGCTAAATGAACCCATGCACATCTTCCTGAGTCCTTTCTCTTAATGATAATGCCTCAAAACTACATTTTGGATGGGAAACACAGGCAGGGTGTCAGCTTGAGCAATCTGGAGGTGGTTTTGCTAAATCACACCTTGCTTTTGCAGTCCTTTAGGAAATGTCCTTTTGTACCAGAAAAGTTAATGACAATTATTTTCTACTATCATGAGATGATTGCCAAAATGTCTGAGAGAAATTGTGAGACGGTGAAATGGGGTGTTCAGCCTACAATGAAATGGGATGTTCTGTGGCAGAAGACTGTAAAACTTGAGAGTTCAATATACCCCAGCAGACTGAACTGAAATAATGAGAAAAGGCTTCCTGGCCACACAGCCCCTCAGAGCCGGGCTGCATGACATCAAACATGGGGTTATTAAAGTGATGCTGCAGATAAAGGGTCTGATAGCAAACAGACAGTCCCCAACCCACAAACTTTCCCAAAGGACAAAGAAACAACAGACAAAGTTTCAGAAAAAAACTCTGCATCTGGAGGGAAATCTCGATTTCAGTTTACACCCCAGGAGATGGACAGCAGCTTTCAAGGCATATGGGCCGTGAACCAGCTTGTTTGTTCCTTTATTAAAATACTGTAAGGCTTACATATCATGTAAACAGACTACATCCTGTGTGACAGCCAGGCCTTCTTTATCTGTGGCACCAGTCTCCTGGTTAAAGCTCCAAAGGGGCAGCCTTGTTAGTCTAGTTCAGTAAAAGAAACAAGGAGTCCTGTGGCACTTAAAGACTAACAAATTTATTTATTGCATGAGCTTTTGTGGGAGAAAATTCTACTTTGTCAGACGTTAGCATCTGATGAAGTGGGATTTTCTCCCATGAAAGCTCATTCAATAAATACATTTGTTAGTCTTTAAGTGCCACAGGACTCCTTGCTTGTTTTAGTGGTTAAAGCTGAGACTGACTTTCTTAGCTGCTTTTTCCTTTTGGAATACTCCTGTGGTCTAATATCCGTGTGGAAGGGGAGTGAATAAAACCTGACGCACAGTGAGATAAAAGTGAAACTTTCTGACTTAAGCAGGGAACAGATTTGCGTGACTGAATCCTTTACCATAAAAACACAGCAGACAAATTACATACTGTTCTAGTCTGATGTAAGCCCTGGGCTCTGACTCTCAAGGTTATTAATAACTCTCCTTGCTACTCTTGACTACATACATATATGAATCAAGCAGCAGCAGTGACACAACACAGAGTTAAATTAAACCTACTTGGTTCACTATTTGTGTAAAACTGTTTTCCTGATGTGTCCTCTGCATAACTGCTCAGATCATAGGTAGAGGATGAGGTGCAGGGATGCTGTGCCGCTGTCTTTTTTCTGCCGCTAGAGGGAGACCTGAGAATGAAATACACGGAAAAACCAGGTACCTGAGGTAATGATTTTCACTGGATCAATTTTTTTCAAAAAAGAGACAAACTTTAGACCTATACAGAGCACTTATTCAGGTCTGGGGCCAACATGATTACAACAATGGTTCCAGAAAAGGGGGAGCTTTCTTCTTTGTTTTCTTAAATGTCTTTCTTTAGTCAGGAATATAATAATAATAACAAATATTATTGCATCATAGATGTACATGGTGCTTTACAGACATGTAATATGACCAAGTCCTTTCCTCAGGGAATTTACAGGTAGCTGTAGGCTGGGCTTTTCAAAGAAGCCTACCGTAAACACAGACTTGATTGACAATCAATACTCAGAACAGAAGAATGGTCAGTGCAATGGTCTGCCTAGCCTAATATCCTCTCTTCTGACAATACCCAAAGACAGATGTTTCAGAGGTAATGAACTGAGTGGTCCATCCCATTGTCCAATCCCAGCTTCTAGCAGTTGGAGGTTTAAGGACACACAGGGTATGGGGTTGCATCTCTGACCATCTTGATGAGTAGCTCTTGACAGGCCTATCCTCCATGAACTTATCTCACTCTGTTTTGAAATTAGTCATGCTTTTGGCCTCCACAGCATCCCCGGCGATGAGTTCCACAGGATGACTGGGTGTTGTGTGAAGAGGTATTTCCTTGGGTTTGTTATAAACATTTTGCCCATTAATTTAAAAGTACTGTATAATATAATTTTCCTGACATTTTCTGTCCATAGGAAATATATAAAGATGAGTAGTTTGGAAATTAAACATCCTTAATCTGAGCTAATGACAATCAATATATTTAAGAAATGGGAGAAATAACTCCTGACTTGGGGCAGATAGCTGAACCAAGTCACCCCTGTACCTGTTCTAAGCTTCACTGCTCACCACAAGGAAACTGCCTGATCTTTGGGTGTCTGGTCTCTGCTATGATAATGGAAGCCACACAAATATCTCAAGGGGAGAACAGGGGGAGAGCTTTTAGAACTGGGTTTGTGGTAGTTCTCAAAGATATCAACTAGCCCATTGCAGGGCTTCTCAGCATTGATAACCTTCCAGTGTCTAAGATATTTTAAATGAGTCTTTTTACTCTGCTTATTACACATTTCAAGCCCTGGAGCTACCAGCACAGGTTCCACATTTCTTTACCTCCGTCCTGCAGGAACAAAAGCTTCAAATTCAAACACTTCCATGGGGACTTCTTTCTTCTGCAGCTGCTGAATGAATTCCAGATATTTCTCACCCACTCTGTAAGGCTTGCAGTATTCAGTCATGTTCTCGTACCCCGCTGGAATCTTCTCTGACTGAGTCTGTTGCAACTTGAACATCCTCAAGGTGACCTTATGAAAATCCCAAAAAGCATGAGACACCCCCAGGCCTCAGTGACCCTCTCTCCTTTGAATCTCACGGGTGCCCGTAGACTCTTAATTCCATGTGTGTACACAGACCCAGCCCTTCCCATGTATTGACAGTTCTGCCTAGGATGTTGGTTTCACTTTTTTAATGAAGTTACACAAAGAATTACACTTAATTTAAACAAGTCTGCTTACAAGCTCACCAGCCAATCAGAAAACCCCTTCCCCATATCCAGCTGCTGTAGGAATTGTCCTTCAGTCATGGCCATTGGTGAAGCTGGTGAGGGTTCCTCCAGTTAGTCAAGAGAGGTCTTGCCTACTCTGTGCTGAATTGTATATAAGATGCTGTTGCCTACTGGCTCTGAGCCTGCTCTCTGGCCTCCACCATCATCTGCTGCCAGGTGCAGTCTTTTCTCACAGACTCTCCTGATGCAATAGGAGGTTTGTGGGCTCTATTGCTAAGTATATAATCCCTGAGTCTAGCAAAGTCAGCACTAAAGCAATGCTTGGGCTGTGATCTGGGCTCTGATCACTTAAGAACCACTACAGGGAGGATGATTATCTCTAAAGCAGAGAAGGATCCAGTGGCCATGTAAATGCGGGCTTTCCTGTGGCTGAGGCAAGTTGCACAGCAGTGTCATACTCACTCGTGTCAGCACCTCATCGCCTTGGTAAATGAGTTTTCGGATATGGGAGACAATCCTCTCTCGTACCTTCTCCAGCTCCTGACGTCGAAAGTTCGCATCACTGATGCACATCTTATAAGAAGCTTCTGTTTCCTGAACCTGGGTGCAGCAAAATAAGGAAGAGTAAGCATGGTAGGTTGGGAACCTTGGAAGTGCTAGATAGGAGGCTCAGGTGGAGCCATGGGTTGGGGTGACACATGATAAAACAACACCCAGTGAGAGCATAGCTGGATGAGGCTATAGGCTTGTCTGGGAAGCATTTGCATTGTCTTAGTTTTGGTGTGTCCCACAACAGCTTTCCCAGGACTTGAAATTAGGAGGGGTGTAGAGGGCAGTGTCGGGAGGGTTTTGGGGTGCTCACAGAATTGGTATAAGACTGTTACTAGCTGACAACTGGGGGAGGGTGCTGGGAAATTCAGGAGGGGTGATTTTGTAGACTCCAATGAACATAAATCAGCCCCTGGTTGATGGGAACTCAGCTTTCTGAATTCAGGAACTACTGATGTCAAAGCACTGATAAGTCAAGCTGGCTAAAAATGAGAAGCCAGCTTTATAGTGGAAAACAAATGACAATTCAGACTGAGTTCCCTGTGAAGGTTTGAAATGGACTCACTTTTCTTCTTTGGAAAGTTTTCACAATAATTTGTCAACTTTTAAAAATTGTTCACACTGAAAAAAATGTCAAAATCTTGACAAAAGAAAAATGTCCATAACTATTTCTATAACATTTTCAACGATTTTGTTGATATTTAAAAAATATCAAAATGGGACAAATATTTTATGAGAAATTAAAAATTTCAACCATTTTCATGAAAATTTTGTTTTAGAAAAAAAGTCATTTTTAGTGCAAAACAAAATCTTTGCATTCAGTAATTTTTGGCCATCTCAAATCTATAGTGAATTTAAAGCCTGTTTGTGTCACTGGAGCATTATTTGTTGCTCCATTCAGTTGTAATGCACACGTTCAGCCAATGGGGCATCTAGCCCTGCATTCCAGAGCCACTGATCATTGAATCATTGTGGTCTTTACATGAGGAACAAACTAGACCAGGGTCCCAAACTCTTCTGGGCACAGGTGTCTTTGTAGGTGCCAATAACTGGAAAGAGCAGAGTGTATCCAAAATGATTAAAGGCTGGAAACTCAGGATGTAGGTCTGCTAAACCCCACACTCTATCAGCTAATGATGAACCCAGTAGCCTCACAATATTTTGCTTAGTGTCCAATATTACAAGTGGCTTCTAATTCACTGTGTCAGTTCCCCAGTTATCCACACAAGGAGAAGGCTCTCTCAAGGATACAAGCCCTTCACCTTCACTTGTGCCTCCTCACAAAAGCGACGCCGTTTCTCCAGCTGCTTGTTAGCGCTGCCAGGGTGGGTGGCTGCAGTGCTCTGGTACTCATCCTCAGCCTTGGCGCTCAGCAGCTTGGCTTTCACTAGCTCCTCGCAGCGCTGTATGTAGTGCAGGCGAGCCTTGCGCAAGGAGGACAGGGAGTCATTCTGGAATCAGAGGAGGGAGTTTAGACTGGAAGGAGGCTGGTGCCACAAATCTGCCAGTCAGTCATTAAAATATCACTTACAATACCAATGAGCAGGATTAGAACTCAGCACTTTTTGGCTTCCAGCTAGTTGCAGGCTTACATGGCCTCACTGCACTGCACTGGCTCATCTCTAGCCCTACTGCATGACTGCCACCTAACTATTGCACGTGACTGATAATCATCACTAGGTATTACAGCAGGGCTGCCAGCCCCTCCCCCAAGCCTGGGCAGGTGCTGGGGGCAAGGCCAGCAGGAGAAAGAGCTGCCACTAAGAATGGGCACATGTGCTGGGCACTGCCAACCCCTGCATTAGCGTGTGTGGCCCACTGAAATGACTGGGTATGTCTTCACTGGATGTAGACTCCTGCAGCCAGCCGTGTCAGCTGACTAAGGAGCACAGCACTCAGATCAAAGGGCTGGAGCCTGAGCTCTGGGTCCCTCCCACTTCACAGAGCAGTGTAGATGATAGGAGTGTAGGAGATGGGTTTCCAGAAAGGCTGCAGTTAGTCATGCTCGCTCCCTGTGTCCTCAACATTCAGGACTCATAGCTGTTATGATGACCTGGCTCTCTCATCACATTCTTTCTTTTGAGCTCTTACCATAGTTCTCACTGCCACTGGGCCCACAGGTCTTGTGCCCTGCAACACCCTGGCCCTACCCCAGACCAGCTCCAGCCATCTGCTGCTAGACAGCAGTGGCAGGAGCTGGATCTAGGCTGGGGCCATCTGCCACATCTGGCCAGAGTGCAGCAGCAGGAACCGGCTCTGGCTCCAGGTCACCTGCCGCTTGCCAGCAGTGGCAGGAAGCAGGAGCCAGAGCTGGGATGGGGCTGTCTGCTGCCTGCCAGCAGTGACAGGGGCCAGATCCAGTTCCAGGCTGCCTGTCACTTGCTGGCAGCAGCTGGGGCTGGATCAGGGCCGTCTGGGCCGCCTGCCACTTGCCCGCAGGAGCAGGAGGCAGGACCCTGGCTGGGCCTATCTGTTGGTTGACGGCAGTGACAGGGGCCACATCAGGGCCACCTGCCGTTGCCAGCAGCAACTGGAGTTGGATTATGCCCCAGAGCTGGATTGGGCCCTGGAGGAGGGCACGCAGTGGGGCAGGACAGCTAAGCTCCTGGCTCTTACCATTCTCTTCTGTTCCTTTAGCCATTGATCCTTGAATTCTTTCCGCCACTTCTCAATTTCATTCCTCTTGGCTGTGAGGGGCTGCAAAGGAATAATGGGGCAGGTGAGAACAGCTTAACTCTGTGCTAGCTCAGCCACAAGCTGTTGGGCTTGAGGCAGGTCCCACCTGTGGCCTATGTTAGACAGGAAGTCATATGAGATGGTCACAGTGGTCTCTTCTGGCCTTATCCTGATCCCTTGCCTTGGTTTACAAAGGTTGGTGCTGCTCAAGGATCAATGTCAGAATGCTAACCCCACTGCTCCTGCTGCTGCAGCCTCTTTTCATACTCAGCCCAGAAAAGGGTTAATTTAAACCAAGACACTTCTCACCAAGATTACAAGGGGGGGGAAGGTCTGCGGCACCTGTCCTGACTCAGCCTGAGCTGGTGGGGAGGTAAAAAGCTTCCTTCCAGGTCACTAAGGGTATAATCTGCACTACAGATGCCCTTAGCTGGCTCATGCCAGTTGACTTGTGTTCAAAGGACTCAGGTGGTGGTGGTGGGGAAGTTTAATTGTGGGGTAGACATTTCAGCTGGGACTGCGGCTCAAACTGTGGGACCCTCCCTCCCGCCTCCCAGGGTCCTGGAGCCTGGGTTCCCACCGAAGTCTGGATGCCTGCACCATAATTAAACTGTCCTTAGCCTGAGCCCCTGACCTCAGCTGGCACTGTTTACACTGAGCTGCTCTGGTGCCTAAAGCTAGACTCTCTCTCCCTCACACATGTACCCCATGTCACAGAGAGGAATGATGGTGTAGGTACCCCCACCCCATTTAGCTCCCAAAGAGCTATTAGACACAGATATGCCTGGAACCCCTGCAGAGTGAAGCTCCATGCTGGAAAAGTGTGTGATCCCCCAGCACATGGTTCTGGCATCCTGCCAGTCCAGCAGAGCAGAAACACTCTTTGCATGGATGGAAGAATGTCTGGGATGGGTCACAGAACTATAAAGAGGTCCTGTGTTTGTTGCCACCCCACAATTCTAGATCGAATAGATGCACTTCACCAGTAGAAAGAGGACTGCAGAGTCCGCCTGGGTGTGTTCTGGCTTGTTCACTTTTGACCCAAGCCAGCTGAGGTGCCGAATGGATTCTGCTCAGGACACAGGCTGAGGACAGCACAGACTTTGGCATCTGAGCCTGTGACATCAGAAGCCAAAGCTCCCAGGATGCTGCATTGCTGGAAGTAACTCTCTTTCCCAGAAATGGGGTGTGACTTGCCTTTTCTTTTCTCTCAGTCAGGTCAGAACATCAAGCTCTCAAAAGATTAATCGGCCCTAGCTGCTGATCTTAGCTAACCATTGTCTGAGCTAAGCAGGAAATAAAATACCTGGTAATATTCTCTCAGCTGCAGAGCCCCTGCAGTCTCAATGGCTAAACTCCCGACCTTTATGTCATGTTCCAGGACCATGGTGTACAGCAGTCGCAGTGGCATATAGTCCTGTAGAGGCAGAGAGTGGGCATCAGAAATACCAGACTGTCACCACAGCTTTTGCAGCTTAAAGAGCTTTCGCTTATTTTGAGCAGAAATGGTTGCCTATTATAAATGCTGACTGCACATCCCAAAGGAGGAGCAAAGGGAGTTTTTATTCTATGTTCTGATCCTTTGACATATTGCAAATCATCCCCTTATCTACTGCATAAAACAGTCTTTCCCCCTTTTATCACCAAATGGAAGAAAAAGGGAATTGTCCCAGCTATGGGGGGGTTTATTAACTGAGAATTAATGCCACACAGACATTTTGGAAGAAATATAAAATCTCTTGCTTCAGGAGTCGGCATCCCAGGAGGGGAGAAGACCCATTCCCCCCCCCACCCAACCACATGAGCCAGAGCCAGCCCATTGGCTGCACCACGGTCCCCCTAGTGCTGGTGGGAGGGAGAGGGTGCGCAGGCAACACATGCTCTCTCCCCTCCCTCCCTCTGCTGGTGGGGCAGAGCAGAGGGGCCCCACCTATCAGTCAGCTGCCCCTCCCAAAGGCGGCCAGGGGAGAGCTGCCGCTTGCAGAGGCAGGGCCCTCGGGCCACTTCTACTTGGCCACTCCAGGCCCTGGCTTGGGCCCATTCAGGCCTGGAGTGGTTGGGTTGAAGTGGCCTGAAAACGGAGGGGATGTTCCAGGGCCCCACCTCCAGAAGCTGCTGGTCTCCCCCCAGTTACTTTTGGAGGGGGGCAGCAACCAGCTTGTAGGCAGGGCGCCTCTGCTCCACCCCAGCAGCAGAGGGAGGGAGGGAGCGCACGCCATCAACCTACCTTCCCCAGTGCTAGGGAGCTGCACTGCAACCACTGGGCTGGCTCTGGCTCATGCAGTTGTGCTGGGAGGGGGGCAAGCCAAGAGTCCCCAGGCACACCTGGCTCCCTGGAAGAGACTTCCAGGAAGCCAGAAGGGGATACTCAGTGAGCCACAGGTGGCTCACTTAGCCTGCGTTGCTGATCCCTGACTTAAACCAACCTCTGGGTCTAACTATTAGGAGATAACTTCCAAGGGGGTAGCCGTGACAGTCTAGTTCAGTGGTTCTCAACCTGTTGTAGATCATGAAACACTTGATGGTGTGTTGTGACCCTACAAGGACACACCAATCTTCCCCTTCCAAGCCAAATCTGGTCATCTCCCTGACTCACCACACACCACCTACTGCCTTGGGTGACACAATAATGTGCCCAGATGCAGTGGTTGAGAACCACTTTCAGCAAAACAAACAAGGAGTCTTGTGGTGCTTTTAAAGACCAACACATTTATTGTTTATCACATAAACTGAACTTTCACAGGTGGCAGATCACAAACAACTGCCTACAACAAGATTTCTTGCATCCTCCTCTGAAGCATCTGGTGTTGGCCGCTGACAGAGACAGGACACAGGGCTAGAGGGACAATAGTTCTGATCCAATTTGTTAATTCCAATAGTCTATTTTATGTCAACATTAATGCCCTTGCTTAGGCAGGCACACAGCAAATTACTGAATCTCCTTGCAGCGCTATGCAATTAAGAAATGGGAAATTGTGTCCTATGGGCCTCAGCATGATTCAAATCAGAGCTGACTTGGCTCCATGCGTGATGTATATAGAGAGGCACAATAAGCCCTCTGGTACAGTGAAAGCAATCTGAGAAGGAAAAATCCCAAAGAAATTATACCTGTTGGTTAATGGCAATTCGGCCTGATTCTGCTATCTTCACAATGTTTTTGGCAAACTCTATTTCTGTGAAAGGGAAAAACAGGTTAGTCTCTAGATCTTTAGTGGCAGTGGGATGTCTCCCAAGAACAGAAGCACTGCTCAGCCAGTATGCGAATTAGACATATCAGGGGAGGCTCAAGGAGGACTCTAGGATTAGAAGTACTTGTAACCTGGCCTTGTCTGCTAAGAATACAATTTGCCATTTTAATATCCAGTTCAGACTCAAGTTAAAAGAGCAGCTTTTCACCTGCTCCTTGTTTAGAATCTGTTACTGCTTGCAGTAACCCTCCCGCTGGTTCTGCCTTGTTTCACCCTTACGCAATAAAAGAACTTGGTATCCTAAATGGAACAGAGAGATTAGGGACTCCACTCACAGGACTCACCATAATTCAGGCGCTTGTCAGTCCAGCTCAGCAGTTCTTTGACATATTTACACCACATTTTGGCATATTCAAGGGCTGCATCCACACCGCCTTCACATTTTATCAGCATCTCATCAGCCTCTTCAACTGCAAAAATAGATCCCTGATTCAGAAGGGCTGCAGAATGCAGGCACAGGCTCCTCCAGGGTGGTCCCCCTGACAGCTCAGCTTGTGCCTGGTTCAGATAACAATAAGTCACAGGGCTGGTCTACACTGAGGGTTTAGGCTGACATAACACCTCTTGGGGTGACCTTCTGCAGCCTGCATTCACACTCACATGGCTGCAACTCTATATTGTAACTCCATCCCTGCAGCAGGCATAGTGTGTAGTGAGATTTCAATAATGAGCTTTGACATCAGTGTGTACAGGGAGCATTGTAATGAGATGTTAATTGCCTCCAGAATCTATCCCAGAGTTCCCAGACTCAGCTGGGTTTGGGGGAACCAGCAAATGGCACAGAGCTAGGGTGTGAGTGGGAGAATTGGGCAGCAGCATGGAGGCAGGGTGAGGGTTGGGGGAACTGGCCAGTGGCACAGAGCCAGTGTGGGGTGGGGGAACCAGCCAGTGGTGCATACTTGACATGGGTTGTGGGGACTGGCCAATGGCCTGGACTTGGTGGGTTTTGGAGGAACCGGGCAGCAGTGTGGAGACAGGGTAGGGGCCGGGGGAACCCAGCAAGAGGGAAACCTACTCACAATGAAATGCTTTTGAAGTGGAAGTAACAGCTAGCAATGGGGGTGCAAGAGGCCAGAGGAGGGAGTGTGGTGTAATTAATTTTATTAATTTGATGTATCAACATGATGTTCTTTCTTGGAGCAACCAGGCTATCCTCACCTACGTCTCAGCAATCTCACACACACAATTCCTACATGGGAGGGGAAGGGTATCCTTTACTTGGGCCTAGAGGCCATGGGGGGGGCCTAGCTCAGGCAGCAACCCCCTTTACAAGGAGATCTGAGTTCCAGTTTGTACTGGTCCTGAAAAAATTATGCTTGGGCCCTGCTAACACCAACTCCCTGGCACAGCCATTTGAGTTTTAAGCAATTTAGAAGCATTTGGTTCCAAATAAAATGCTTTTAAAGTAGAACTTTCATTATGTTTATTTTCATGACATAGAGTTCACAGGGCATTGTGTACTCATGCTGGGAATGACAAAGTGCAGTATCTATTGTACACTCCCTCTCAGCTTTTTCGGCATGCTGACACACACAGCACTGAAATCAGAAGTTGGGAAGGAACTGAAGGTCAAAAGCTGCCATTGAAACAACTTAGAAAATGGCTTTAATTCAGGTAAAATAATCACTGCAATCTAAAAACTCACTGCAGGCAGGTAACAACCGAATTGTATGTTCTTGTCACTAGGTGAAATACAAGGGTCAATGACAAAAAATGAATCAGTTCCTGTCACCTATATATTTTATTTTTGCTTCTCTTAAGTTACCTGTAATATTCGTTTGCATCTGCCCCTCCAAATTGCTTTTGTCCTTGTAGATGCTTTCATCCACCTGTGAAACAAGGACAAAAATAGCACCAGATGTAGAAGAATTAACCAAGAACCGGTCTTGGAGTCATCTTTTTTCTTGGAAGTCCTATGTAGTTAGGATGTTGGCCAAAGACTTGACAGAGGATTAGCGGCATAATATAAAACTCCACAATTTCCAGGAATGTGGGGCAAAAATAACTTCTAGCCTTCTTGGCCCTAGAGAAAACTTGAAAACAGACTTCTAGACTGACCTTCTACAAACCACAAGTTATTACATTTCAATGAGACAATAATTTGTGTTGATGAAAGCAATTCCTTTGGGCTATAGTTGCTACCAGACTCATGATTTTTTGAACAGGTCAGCAGGGCCCTAAAACTTTATTCAGTAATTCCTGCAATGGAGCAATTTTACTTTTCCTTAATCAGCAAGAGTGAATCCAAACTGCTTCTGAAAGATTCTATAAAGCAATAGCTGTTTTTTAGCCCCCAAAATAAAGCTACCCACATTTCTGATTTTCTGGTTTTTGCAGATTCTTATGACGCCTGTGACTCTGTCTGGGTGGCTTCTGGAAAGTACTAGAAGGCCAATATATCAGCCCCAGGCTCAGCAAACCACTTTTCCCCTTGTAGCTGAGCAGTGGTGACTTGAGGTTAATTCACATGCCTGGAGCTAATTAAGCCCCTGTCCAGGACTTATTAAAAACCCTTGCCTCCAGACAAAGGTAGTAGCTGGAGTGTGAAAGTGAGGAGAACTCCTGGTAGGGCTGGCTCAAGGGGCTCTGGTGCCCCAAGCCAGCTAGTGCTTTTGCCTCCCCCCACCAAGAGTGGGGGGCAGACCCTGACCTTCACTCTGGGACAGCCTGCCCTGCCCCCAGGAAGAGGAACCTCTTGCCTAGGGGCAAAGTGGGCCAGCCTAGAGGCCAGCCTCCACTCTCCCGTCCTTCCCAGAGACAGGGCAAAGGAGTGGAGTCCACCCCATGGGCTGGCCCACTCTGCCCCTGGAAGTGGAGTAGCTGGGGCTGGAAGGGGCAGGAGTACAGGGTTCAGCTTCTGGGTCAACCTGCCCCTAAACTGTGGTGCCCCAAGCCAGGGCCTAATTGGCTCATGGCTAGAGCCAATGTTCCCTCTAAGGTTTGACAGCTTGTGTGCAAAATTTTGAACCCGTGTGTAAAACTTTTTCTGAATAAAATTTTTGTGCAACTTCATGTGATGGAAATTATTGAAAAATATAGAACAATGAAACATTAATAAGTTATTTAAATTGTTTTTATTAATAATTTGAATGTATTCTATGCTTATGTGACATTTTGTCTCATTAGTTCTTCAGTCCTGTTTGTCTGCCTTTGTCGGTTTTCCAAAATGAATAAGCACATAAAAAAGTTAAAGTGAAAGCAATTTACTTGCCTCTCATTTTTCATTTTGCGCAGCAGCCCATTTTACAATTTTAAAAAAATGGTCCTAAATTGTTCCTAGCCAGTTCAAATGTGACCCTTTATTTGTTTTACTTAATTGGTCACTATTAGTAATCTTGATCACAGTATACTTTATTTTCCTTCATTTTATTAGTGTTAGCTGTATATTTTTTTCCCAATTTAACCCTTCCCTAAGGAGCAACAGGCCAAAAGGTAAAAAACCCAACCCAGGGCTTGATTCTGTGATTACAAATCTGTTATTTTACCAACTGAGCTACAGGCATTCCATATATAAAAACTTCTAGGCATAAAGGATAACTGTGTACTCCACTGCCCCTTGATCTCGCCCCCCCCCCCCAACTGCTCTTTATTCTGTGTGTGCATCTGTGCAGCAAACACTTAACATCAGGATGGTGGGTTCCAGCACTGTGCCCTCCCCAGACTACTTATCAGAAGTAAAAGGCTGAACAATCACCTATTTTTAGAATGCCTGAGGGAGGAAGGCCATGAAGGTAAAAAGGAGCCCTTGGATAGCTAGCAACTGGGGGGGGGGGGGGGGGGGGGGGGGGGGGGGGGGGGGGGGGGGGG
>ML682098.1:1536119-1556742 GCA_007922195.1 Podocnemis expansa
CCCCCCCACCCCCCATCCAATCCTCAACCACTTTGCCAGAATAGGATTACCGGATACCAAAGCATGGAAAGGCAGACAGGGAAGTACAAAAAGGAGGATGTTGGAGGACACATACACAGCTGGGGCTCCACTTCATCCACCCAGCCAATGCCCCCCCCCCAAATGCTTGCCCCATTGATCACCCAACTCCAGGGAAATCTGTCTAGCCCCTAGTTACAGCACGAGATTAATTGCAAGAATATCAAATGAATGGCTTAAGTATTTTCCTCTTCACATTAAAGGAACCGTAAAGCCAACCACTTTAAGGAGTCAAAAAACTAAGTATATAATGTTTATATCGAGGTGCAAGGAGAATCACACTGCAGAACTCCTAGCCAGACTGATGTTTTTACATTGTGAGTTGCAAACGGAAGCACACCTCCAATAAATTTAATGTAGTAATTATGGACAAGATTAAAATCAGTTTTAACACAGTAAGTTCCTTCACAGAATTCACTCATTGTTTGACACACAGAGGGATGGGCCCTTGACTACATGAAGTCTAACAGAATTTGAGGAGTTGGCTTCTAAAGGAAAAGTAATCTCTGTCAGCAGTAGTCTCCTCATGACTTGAAATTAGGGGTGTGGTGCAGGGGGATGTTTGGGGAGCTATAGGGGGTGCTCACTCATTTGGTCTAACACTGTTACTAGCCAACAACTGGGGGGTGCAGGCGGAGTGTACAGAAATCCCTGTCTAGCCTCAGTTTTGAGCCTCACTGTGCAGTATTTAAAAAAAAAATCACAGACAAGCTCTTTAGATTTTATACACACAGGAAAGGAGAAATTAGAAAAAATGAGAGCTGCTGGTTTTTATGTGCAGACCTGCCTGAAACAACCTTTTATCTAAAATGCAAATTTCTGGAAACATCATATCCTACTATGTCTGCCATAAACCACAGATGGATATATATCTATTTTATGACAGTTGACATTTTGTTTGCTTATATGTGAAATATACATCAAATGGGGGGAGGGGGGACGGAGTAGAAGTAGATGTTTGTGACTATCAAATGCTCCACCCAAGAGGACAGCACCTATTCTTGAATGCAATGATCAGTTTTTTCCTAAATATACCAAAATAAAAATAAGCATAGAGTATATAGTCAAAAGCAAGCTGCTTGTTTTCTATGATTTGATAAACTAACAAAGGGACAAATATTGCAGTCCTTACTCCATCAAATTTCCCACGGACTTCATTTAAACTATAGGATCAGGCCCAGCCCAGCAGCTACTTTAGAATGGATAATACTTGCACATCTGTGTATCTTACTAAAATTTAAAGACACAGCTATAGTGGACTAATCTCTTCTTGGAAAGGAGAAACAAACTGAAAAAAATCACATTGGGAAAAGAAAAATCTTACAGATTCAAACCTCCTCACAATCAAAAGTGAACTTTGTTGGACCTCTAAACAAAAGATTTGTTGTCAAAAGCCAAGGTTCATTAGCAGGAATAAAGATCTGGCTTAGCCCAGCCATTAGAGAAACAAACCTCCCCAGAAACTTTAAGCCAAGCAGGGCAGCAAAGCAGAAAGCAAAGAAGGAGTCACAGGTTTCTCTCTGGACACTTCAGAGACCCCATCAAGGTAAAGAAAAGCCCCAACCCCTCCAAAAAATAAGATCAAGCCTTCCCAAAAATCAGGTGCAGGGAAAGGGGAGAGGACCGCAGCTGGAGCCTCGAAGGAAGCCCAGGGTGAGGAGCCGAAGCAACAAAGCAAAGCGAAACCACTTGTAGCACTGCAGCTGTAATGCCTGGAGGACGGAGGAGTGCAGGGTAAAGAGGAGGAGTCTTAAAGTGCTACACAACTCCTTGTTTTTTTACGTAACCCTGAGCCTGACCAGCTCCCAGCCGATCTTCAGGCCTGGCCCTGCCCCCCCCCCAACTGCTCTGCTGGCCTGGCCCTGCTCCCCACCACTTTGACGGCCTGGGCCTGCCCGCCCCAGCCCTGGCCCCAGCCCCTCCTCCCCCAGCTGCTCAGCTGGTCCGCCCCCAGGCCCGGCCCCGCCCCCACTCCCCTGGCTGATCCTGACTGGCCCTCCCCATGCACGGGAACTGGAAACCCCTGCACGGGGAGGGGTTTCTTACGTGCGCAGTCACGCGGCCGCGCATGTTACAGGGAACAGTGGCTAGAGCCGGCCCTGGCTATCGTGGTGTGTGAAAGGAAGCAAGGTGTGGTTGGAAGGCAGCAGATCTGGAGAAGGAGCAGAACACTGTTGAGGAAGATCCCCCCAGATACAATGACTGTGGGAAGGAAAAAACCCAGCCTAAGGGGGCAAAAGACATTTCCCAGGCC
This sequence comes from Podocnemis expansa, assembly GCA_007922195.1. Taxonomy (NCBI): domain Eukaryota; kingdom Metazoa; phylum Chordata; order Testudines; family Podocnemididae; genus Podocnemis; species Podocnemis expansa. The sequence continues at coordinate 1,538,452 of ML682098.1, forward strand.
TGGAAGTCTGAGGAAAACAAACAGGACCCACCAGATAGATGAGGAACTGTCACAACTGGTGACAAGGGACTAAGAACACACACACGGGGAGGAAAAAGTAAAAGAAAGAAGGTCTTCTAAGGCTTTAGGTACTAGGATTTTGACCCAGAGCCAGAAGCTGCCCTTGTAGGCAAGCAGACATAGGCAGCACCCAAGCAAACTGCTCAGGAAGAAGAGGGACTGGAGGCTGATCCTAGGCCTGACCTCACTGTATAAGAGGATGGAGATACTGAGACAAGCCCAGTTGAGCTCAGAGAGCTCCATCCTGTGAGGGAGAGTTTTGGGCAAGACCAGGCAGAGGAGCCAAGGTATAATAATGTCAGGAAAGAGGTTGTGAAACTAGATCTTTGCAAGAGAAGGGGTACCCAAAGAGATCCTGATGGATCAAGGGACCCCCTTTAAGTCAAAAGTAGCAGAGGACCTATGTACCATGTTTCACATAATTGCCCTCTGTACTTCTGTCTACCATCCACAGACTGATGGTCTGGTGGAGGGGTTCAACAGGACCCTCAAAGCTATGATAAGAAAAGTAGTAAGTCGGGATGGGAAAGACTGGGATACCCTGTGGCCTTACCTCATGTTTGCCATCCGAGAGGTCCCTCAGGCTTTGACAGGTTTTTACCCCTTTGATTTATTATATCGGTGACACCCATGGGGCATATTAGGCATCGCCAGAGAGATTTGAGAAGAAGAAGCAAACTCAGGGAGAAACATAATTGACAACATATTCCAGATGAGAGACCAAATAGCCCGAGTCATTCTTATTGTACATGAACTCTTGGAGAAGGCACAGGAGACCCAGCAGACCTACCACAACCGCAAAGCAAAAGTTCGACAGTTCTGCTCTGGAGAGCAATTAATGGTCCTGGTACCCACAGCTGAGAGCAAGCTCCTGGCCCAATGACAGGGGCCTTATGAAATAGTTGAACCTGTGGGAGAGGTCAATTAAAAGGTGCGACAGCCGGGTCGCCAGAAACAAAAGCAGGTCTAACATGTCAGCCTCTTGAAACCTTGGCAGACCCAAGAGGCATGTGTAGTCACCATAGAGACGCTGCTGCAGGAAAACAACACACATGAGCAGGTGATTATGTCCCCCGACCTAGTACCAAACAAAAGGCTGAAGTAGCTGAGGTGGTCAAACAAAATTGATATGTGTTCTCAACAAAACCAGGCCAGACAATGGAAACTTATCACCGCAACATCACAAACCCTGAGGCCAAGGTAACAATAAGACCATACAGAATCCCAGAGGCAAAATGAGAGGAGATCAAGTCTGAGGTAAAGAAAATTTTAGAACTGGTAGTCATAGAAGAATTCCACAACTAGTGGTCCAGCCCGATTGCACTGGTACTTAAACCCGATGGCACCACAAAGTTCTGTAATGACTTTTGCTGACTAAATGAGATCTCCAAATTCGATGCATACCCTTTACCATGAATAGATAAATTAGCTGACTGACTGGGCAAGGTCTGATTCCTGACTACACTGGGTTTGACAAAAGGGTGTTGGCAAATTCCCCTGGAAAAAGAAACGACTGCCTTCTCTACACCTGATGGCCTATTCCAATACACTGTTCTCCCTTTTGGACTAGATGCCATCCCAGCAACCTTTCAGCACTTTACGAACAAGATGCTGTGTCCCCATGCCAGCTATACTGTGGCATATCTGGATGATGTGATTATCCATACCCCAGACTGGGAAACCCATCTAGAAAAGGTGGAAGCAGTACTGAATATCCTGAGATGAGCAGGCCTTGCAGCAAATCAAGGCAAATGTGCAACAGGATTATCAAAAGCTAAATACCTCAGACACATCATGGGATGAAGTGTTGTGAAGCCCCAAGTGAATAAGCTGGAGGCCATCCAAAATTGGCCCCAACCAAACCAGAAGAAACAGGTTTGTGCATTCCTTGAAGTAGTGGGGTATTAGCGGCACTTCATGCTCCACTTGCCACTAGAGCAAGTCCCCTGATAGATCTGGTAAAGGCTCAGAGCCCTGAAATGATGACATGGACTGACAAGGCAGAGGAAGCCTTCACAGACCTACAGAGAGCCCTCTATAATAAGCCTGTACTTGTAGCCCCAGACTATACAAAAGAATTTATGTTACAGACAGACACATCTAAGATAGGACTGTGGACTGTCCTATCACAGATGATAAGAGAGGATGAACATCCCGTTCTGTACCTCAGCCAGAAGCTCCTTCAGAGGGAACAGAAATATGCAGTGGTGTAAACAGAGTGCCATGCTGTCAAGTGGGCCATGGAAACTCTCAAGTATTATCTGCTAGGCCAAAAATTCACCTTTATGACTGACCATGCCCCCCCTCAGGGGATGCAGAGGAACAAAGAGAAGAATGCAAGGATGAGCAGATGGCTTCTATCTCTTCAACCATTCTACTTTACCATCCAGCACAGGACTGGGAGCCACCATGGAAATGCAGATGGCCTGTCTTGGGCTCACTGTTTAATGACCCAAGTGGCCCAACTCCAAGATGTCAAGCAGGGGGAGGGATATGTGACATAATCAGCCTGACTGACTTCCAGAAAGTACTCCTATTGAAGAAAACGGTGGTGGGTGCGTGCAAGCCCACCCACTTCTAAAACGCCTCCCCCTTCCAGAAAGTACTAGAAGGCCAATATATCAGCCCCAGGCTCAGGAAATCACTTTTCCACTTGTAGCTGAGCAGTGGTGTACCAGGTTAATCAGCACACCTGGAGCTAATTAAGGCCCCTCCCAGAATTTATTAAAAAAGCCTCGCCTCTAGAGAAGGGTTTAGCTGGAGTATGAGAGTGAGGAGAACTACCAGAGTGTGAGAGAGGAAGCAAGGTGCAGTTGGAAGGCAGATTTAGAGAAGGAGCAGAATGCTGGAGGGAAAGAGCCCCAGAGGTACAAAGACTGAGGAAAGGAAAAAAGCTTGCCGGGGGGGCAAAAGACCTTTCCCAGGACTGAGGGAAACAAACTCACCACTAAAAGGAAGCGTGGGACCCACGAGGTAGAGGAGGAACTTTGCCACACATTACTGTTGTACCTGAGCACCAACACCTCTCTCTTTCTCTCCTTTGGTAAGAGTCAAAACAACCTATGTAACATTTATACCTGCAAGGGAGATTAATAATATCTCTCGTCTTACCGGAAGTATCTCACTCTCTGGGGTCAGGTCTGTGGTGCCAGTGCCATCTGTGTCACCAATGAACATGTCAACTGTCCTGAAAAATAAATAAACTGATTAAATAATAGACACTTAAAGTTATCTTGGAAGCTGCAAAATGCAGGACTTGACCCATGATAATACATTCATCTCTGAGCTGGGACTAGGGTAGGGTGACCAGGGCAAAGCTTCGGGTGCCCTATTTTAGAGGGCGCCGGAGCTGGGGCCACTCCTCCTTGTTGGCAGCCCGAGCCTGATCCTGGGAAGGGGAATGGGACCAGCCAACCTGAGGCTGGGCTCTGAGTTCACGCCCCACCCCTGGCAGTCTATCCACTGCCAGAGGCGGGGGTGAGCCAAGCTCTCCCAGTCTCACCCCCAGCCACTCCACCCCTGGGGGTGGGAGAGAGCAGGTATGCCAGGCAGCGGGGTGGTGGCAGGGCTGACTGCCGTGCAAGCAGTATGGGTTCCAGTGTGGCCCAAAGCCTCACCAGAAGCCACACGACACATGGCAATCAGCCCTGCATCTTCCAGAGCCGACCAGCTAGGCCCCAGCTGCTCCCCCGCAACACTGGCCCACTGGTAGGGCAGAAGGCCCTCCAGTGAGGGGGGCCACCGGTGGGGTCCTGCAGTCCTTGATCTGCCACTGACAGCGGTTGGTGGCTGGGGCTGGATCGGGTACCGGGTTGGGGGGAGAGCGCATTTGGGGCTGCTTGCCCCAGGTGCCAGAATGTCCAGTTCCAGCCAGGAGTATCGCTGGCCCGGGGAAGGACCCGGGGCACCGGCCCAGGCCCCAGCCCCTGATTGCAGCCCACGCTCCTGGCCTGGGAGAGGTCAGGGAGTGGCAGCCGCTGCCATGGGGCCACCCAGCCTAGGAAGGGGCTGGAAGCAGCCACCGCTGCCGCAGGCAGCTGGGCCCCGGATCTCCAAACAGATCCAGCCACAGACTGGGAGAGGCAGGGGCCCTGCCAGGACCCGGGGCGCTGGCGCCAGGATTCAGGGAATGGGCCCCTCATGCCAGGCGTCAGCAACACTCCTGGTGCCAGCACGGTCTCTGAGTCCATTTCTTCAGGAGTCTAAAATGCAGAAAATGTTTAGGAGAGAGGCCAATCTATAAGCAGCTGTTTTTTAAAATCTGGTTTAGTCCAAATAGTTAATATTATTGAAGAATCTAACCAGAAATGAACATTGTAGCCTTTAGCAGAGCCAGAGGACCCATTTCTCACCTGTTATCCCCAGTTAATAGATAGATGGGTGCCCAAACTCTGCACTGTTAAACCCATTTCTCACCTGTTATCTGTAATTATTAGACAGATGGGTGCTCAAATTCTGTACCATTAAACCCATTTCTTACCTGTTAGCAGGGCCAGAACAAGGTTTTTTGGTGCCTTAGGCCAGTGCTTCCCAACATTTTCTCTGCCATGGCACACTTTGCTACCTTTAATTAATTTGAGGAACACCACCTTTCCAAAGGAACTCATAATATTCATGATCCAATGAACCAATCCAGAGTTCTTTGAGTAGTTTTTCAAAAAATTTTGTGGCACATCTGTTCAGACCTGAAGGCACACCTGTGCGTCTTGCACACTGGTTGGGAAACACTGCCCTCAACAACTGTGATTTTTGGTGACCCTCCCACTCCTGGTGGTGACCCGGGCCATGTGGACTGAGTGGTGGACCTGGTGGGTGGTGGGCCCACCCTCCCATCCCCCCTGCAGCCTGTCCATGCAGCAGGTCAGGCTGCAACGAGCAGTGGGCCATACAAGGTTAGGCTTAGAGTTAGGGTTAGGGCTGGGTGGTGGGCTGACCCAGGACAAACAGCAGGCTGTGCAGACCAGGCCAGCTGAGGGGTACAGGCTGAGCAGCAGGCTGGGTGGGCCAGGATGAGCTGCGCAGGGATGGGCAGAGCAGGGGACAGGCTGAGCACAGGCTGGCCAGGGGGGCAAGGCCTGAGCGGCGGGCTGGGTGGGTCGGAATGAACCATGCAGGGCCAGGCAGAGCAGGAGGGCCAACCGAGAGGTGTGTATTGTGCGGCAAGCTGGGCGGGCTGCTGGGCCAGGATCAGATGTCCCGGGCCAGGCAGAGCAGGGGGGAAGGCCACATGAAGCTGGGCCTGCTAAGGTGCATGGGTCAAGCAGCTGGCTGGGTGAGCCGGGATGAGCTGTCCATGGCCAGACAAAGCAAAGGATTGGCCAAGCATGAGCTGGTTGAGGGGTGCAGACTGAGCAGCAGCCTGGACAGGCTGGATGGTGTGCCATGCCAGGCTGGGCGGCAGGCCGGCTGGGTAGTTCATGTGCACCCTACCTCCCACTCCTCTTAGCCTCCCCAAGCGTTTCCCTACAAGGCCCCTGCTCCCACCCTCCAGCACTTTTGCTGAAGTGGGCAGCGGAGGACTTCCTGCCTTGCTCCACCCTGGGCTACAGAAAGGAGGCAAAAGGAAAATAATCTCGCTGGCCCCAGCCCAACAGCCACTGGCGCTCCTTAATATTTGGTTCTCTAGGCAACCATCTAGGTTGCCTCTATGGCAGGACTGGCCTTGCCTGTTAGCAGGAGTTATTAGATATATGGGTGACCAACTTCTGCACTGTTAAACCCATTCAACCTCATTTGCCTCATTGGATTTCATGCATGTAATTAAGAGAGGCTTTAGGGTAGGTCTATGCTGCCAGCCCTTTTCCACAGCAGCTAAGATTACAAGTTACTTAAAATATACAAGTGATATACAAGCAGTAATGTTAAACATACAAGTTACTTAAAATAGACAAGTTATATACAAGTTACATACAAGATATGCAAGTTACCTAAAATAACTTTATTTAAAAGTGCCACAGAACGGTGGGTTACTCACCAGTAACTGTCCTTCTTCGAGATGGGCTGCTCAGATCCATTCAGTAATAGGTGTCTCCGTGCCAGAGCACCGGATTGGTCAGAAAACTTTTGTCTCAGCCTGTCAGGAGAGGGTAGGTGGCCACTGCCCCCCACGCCACCCAGTGGCTGTATATACGGCTGCCTCCCGACCCCTCCCCAGTTCCTCGGAGTCACCAACTCCAGATGTGGGGATGGAGGGGAGTGACCTGCATGGATCCGAGCAGCCTATCTCGAAGAAGGACGGTTACTGGTGAGTAACCCACCGTTCTTCTTCAAGCGCTGCTCGGATGCATTCAGTAATAGGTGACTGGTAGCCATGCTGATGGATGGTGGGTGGTGTTGGCTCTTCCACCTTCAGCACAGCAAAAACACCCCAGATGGGAAAAAGCCCAGCAAACAAGGTTCTAACAGTAGCCAAGAGGCCAATTAGGCCTCTGGCCTGGCAGAGGAGAACTGACAACTGTGGGCCAACCAAAGCACCGCCAGGAATGATATCTGCCCCACCTCAGTGTGTGTGGAGTTAAGAACTCATTAGGAGAGGACTATGTTTCTGTAAGATATGGGTTATAGGAGGAGTAAATGGTCTCTTCCCGGACCACCTGGGAAGTATGATACTCCCAGAGTGTCAACCACAGTTTTTCAGGAGTACCCTAAATTCTAGAAAAGCCGACAAGAGTGGCTTATCCCTGTCATGTGATCTTATCCAGGACAACATCCCACATGGGGGAAACAGACCTCCGAGTTTCTGTGCAGATCGGAAAACGGGTCTTCTTCTTTTCTTTTTGTCAACCTGAGCTCCCTCAGCGAGTAAAGGAAGAACAACAATCTTTGGTAATTGCCTTAGTTTAGGGTATCATGTAGAGGTAGCCCAATGGGTTTCGGCCTCAGATCCCACAAAGGAAGGCATAATAAGTTCGCCGGACATCCAGGTAGCAATGCCCCAGGCCCAGATATGTATGATCATGCTAGCAAGGCGACCCAGGGTAAGTCATATATGTACACCCTAGTAGGGTGACAGAGACCCAGTGTTGCACATGAAACTTGTCAACAAGCTAGTGCCATGGTTAGCTAGAAGTTAGTTTGGGAGAACTAAGGTGAGTTCCGTTCCATTTCTGTTCACCTGTTTGGGGAAGAGGCATTGTCTCCTCTCCCATGGGCTCTACAATCTGGTAGATTCCATGTCGGGCATAAAGAGGCTGTTACTTCAGGGGTAGAGAGAGAGAGAAAGGTAGGGAGGGTTTCACCACCACCTCCTTGGTAGGGTGGGCCCTAGATAAGGACTCTGAATCAGGGATGTCTTGGTAGAAACAAGAGCGTCCCAAAGAAGGGGAAGAAGCTGTTGTTTACCATCGGGGGGGGGGTTCTCTCCCGGGTGGGGGGGAGTGAGGGGCAAGGCAGAGATTGAACAGCTCTGCCTTGGCCTCCCCTCAGGCATAGAACCCCATGCGGTAAAGAGTACCAAGTATCATACTCCCACCTAATGGATGGGGTGGTAGAGGGGTTTTCCATACCATACAGATGGCTGAGGACCCACCAGGACCAACTTAACCACGTGTACCGACCAGTTTGTTAGGGTGGGGAGGTGCCCAAGGCGTCCCTCCCCATTCCAGGTACGAAAGTAGATCCCACCTGGTGTAGGAGAGGCGGCGGGCGGGGGGGGGGGGTTCCACACGTCTGGATGGGCACATGTGTCGGCGCATACTGGGAGTATCTTTAGTCACAGCTAGAGCTACTATGTGATGCATCCCTTGGCTTTAGCAAAGGCTGCCCTTAACACTTGCAAGAACAGAAGGAATCGTCAGTCGAGAAGTACCTGAAGGGAGGAGGGGACTTTCTTGTTCCCCTTCTCCGCTAAGAGCCCAAGGAGTAGCAACAGCTAAGTCTGGGTACTGGGCTACAGTTTGGATGTCCTGATAACTGAGAGGGGCTTTGGTTACATGGGCTGTGCCTCTCCAAGACTGGAGGGCAAGGCCAAAGGCTGACTCACCCCTGATCGTGATATCGACACAGGGTTGGCCCCAGTGAGCTCCCCATTCACTCACTAAAGGACAGGAGGGAAGAGCATCAGCCATCCTCTCTGATGGTGGACTGAAGCTATGGTCATGTCCCAGATGTTATGGGAATTACGGGCAGTCAGTTGGGAGAGGTTCCCTTCCTTGCAGGAGAGGAAAGAGAGGAAAAGGCTCTGAAATACCCCGGAAGTGAACTGAGGGGTGGTGGGGAGGGGTTGAGAGTGGGAGACGAGTGGGAGGAGGGTTTATCGCCCCCTCTAGTTTATGTGGGGGGAAGAAAGGGCCCCGATTGAAGGAGGCCAAGGTATTTGACCTCTCCTCTAGGGTCCCGTGCAGTACCCACCACGGCTGGGGTCTCGAGGGGAAACAAAGTGTCACTCCCAAAGGGCAAGTCAAGCACCGCCTGCCAGGCCGCTTGGTGGATGGTCACAGCTGAGGCCATGGTGCGGGCTGCTGTATCTACTGCATCCGAGGCTGAGAGGAGGAGATCCTGAGAAATTATTCTTCCCTTCTCCAGGAACGTGTCATACTCCTCTTTGGCCTCTGGTGGGAACAAATGTCTAAATTTTGCGACTGATTCCCAAACATCCAGCATGGTTAGGGCCTGGTTATTTGCAACCCAAAGTTGGAAGGCTGAGGAGGAGTAGACCTTGCATCCCAGGAGATCCAGTTCCCTGGCTTCCCTTGAAGCAGGGAGGGGGTCACTAGAAGGCTCACCCGGGCCTGGCGCCATTTGTACCATGTCCCTAGGAGGGATAGGGTGGTCGGCGAGAGAGGGGATGTCCGACTCGGGGACCCTATACTTGAGGCTCGCTGTGTCTGACACGAGGGCGGTAGAGCTTGGGTTCTGCGATCGGGAGGATGTCGGGTCCCATACACTTGAGTGGAGGGGGACCGTAAGCAGCTCTGCCGAGTAGAAGACCAGCCTGAATAGGGGGTCTGAGGGGGGTCGGAGGGCTGGACCTCCATCCCTAGGTGGGCTGTGGCGTGGCGCAACAGATCGCAGTGCGCTGATAGGTTGCCTGTATATGACCCCGGTGCCAGGGATAGAGTGGAAGTAGGTGGCCACTGCGGAGGAGAAGGGGTTCTGTGGGGGGACCATTCTTGAGGGTGGAAGCAGAAGCGTGACAGCGCCAAGGTGCGGTGCTGGGGCCACTTAGAGCCCTTCGATGGACCTTCCTCCAGGCTTGAGGTGGGGGAAGTACTTCTCGATTCTAAGGACGGTACCAGCGACAGCAGAGTGATAGGTTGCCATGGGGATAGCCCTACAGTACTGGGGTCTAATGGAGTGGAAGATGGAGAGCTTGGAGGCGAGGGAGAGCGGCAATGCCCACGATGGACCCAGGCCTTGGATATAAAGGCCAGTTTGCCCCTTTTAACCAGTGTCGGGGAAGGTGGTGTGGGCAGCAGGAGGCGTGCCCCAGCGGCCTCCACTGCCTCCGGAGTCGTCGGTATTGGGAGCGACCCCGAACGAGCCTGAGGTAAATCCGGGGAGAGAGGGCTGCCTGGTTGAGACAGGCCCTGCACCATTGGTACTGAGCTATGACGAGCCTACGGTGCCAGAGGTGACTGTGGTCAGTGCTGGGGAGAGCCTTGCACGGACAATACCGGGCTATGATGAGCCTCCAGTGCTGGAGGTGACTGTGATCGGTGCCAGGGTGAGTGCTGCACCAGCGGTACCGGGCTGTGCCGGGACTGCGGTGCTGGGGGTGACCTCAAGTGGTGCTGAGGTTCCAGAGTCAGTACCGAGGTCGTTCTTCGATGGCCACTGACAGCACAGCTGGCTCTGGTGCTGAGCTAGGTCTCAGTGCTGGGTGGGAACCCAAAGCCTCAGGTGGAGAGTGCCAAGCCTGTTCAGAGGCTAGGCGCCTTTGTTCCCTCTCCTTGATTGTCTGAGGTTTAAAGGACATGCATAGGGAACAGGCTGAGACCAGGTGGTCTTTGCCTAGGCACCATAGGCACTTCCCTTGAGGATCGTCCCAGGGGAAGGCCTTGCCGCACTCGGAGCAGAGTTTAAACCATGGCATGATGGACAATCTATGATGTTCCGTCCTGAAAGGGGAGGATTCCTGTGGTGGAACTACGTCCATGAAAAGGTGCTCCCAATCGGGTGAAAAGCTCATAGAAGATGGACAGGCTGCTTGAGTTCGCAAGGAGCGGACGTTCCAGATCTGACACACAAGGTGGAAGAAATGAAACTGAGGAGGGCTCAGGAGGCGGCCGTATATATAGCCACTGGGTGGCGTGGGGGAGGGGGGGTGGCCACCTACCCTCTCCTGACAGGCTAGGACAAAAGTTTTTCTGACCAATCCGGCACTCCAGCACGGACACCTATTACTGAATGCATCCAACCAGCGCTCGAACAAGAACTCCTTGGGTATGTTCACACAGGGCTTTTATTTCAAAACAACACTGGTTGTTTTGAAATAAAAGTCCCTATGTCCAAACAATGTTTTCTTGTTTCGAAAGGGGGGAGCTCCTCGTTTCGAAACAAGAGCCCTCCTTTCGCAACAGCTATAACCCACTTTGCTTTCAAAAGGAGGGTTATTTCGAAACCAGTGGTTTCAAAATAAGCCGTTTTGACATGTTATTTCAAAACAAAGAATGTTTTGAAATAACAAGGACCTTCCCCCCAGGGTCCTATGCACCCTGGGGGGAAGGTCCCACCCCCCTCTTCAGCACCCTGGCCATGGTGCTGAGTGGGGTGCAGGAGGTCGGAGGGTGCCCCAGCCAGCTTCCCCCTGCTTTCCCTTACTGGGAGCAGGGGGGACGGGAGCCTCAGCCCCCTTTGCCCCCTACCCCCAGCCAAGCTAGGCCACGGCCGGGCTGTGCTAGAAGTGGCCGCAGGAGGCTGGGCCCCTGGGCCTATCCCTGGCCAGGGGGTGGGGCCTGCCAGCTAGGGGTGGGGCCTGGGTCCATGCCCCAGATCCCTCCCCAGCCCAGCGACGCCCCTGGCTTCCCCACTTGCAAGCACAAGTCTGAGTGTAGTAAATGGAGCTTTTAATAGCAGTAAAGCAACAATGCAAAAGGCCAAATAACAGAGATCAGCACTAATCTAGGGCTGTGTTCACACGGCACTTTTGTTTCGAAACAACCTCGTTGTTTCGAAACAAAAAAAACCATGTTCACACGACGCACAGTTGTTTCAAAACAAGTTAAACCCCATTTGGGGACGAAACAACCTTGTTTCGAAACGCTTGTTTCGAAACAACGCATGTGAACATGTTGTTTCGGAACAATAGGTTCCGAAACATTTAAAGGGCTGCCGCCTCAGCACCCTGGCCAGGGAACACTCAGCACCTTGGCCAGGGTGCTGAGGGGTGTCCCCTGGCCAGCAGGCACCAGCGGGGCTCAGCCCTGGGCTGCTCCCCCGACCCGCTGGCAGGGTCTGGGGGAAGCTCTGGCGGGGGGGCTGAGCCACCCCGCAGCGGCTCACCCCCTGCTGGTGCCTGCAGCCCCCTTTCTGGGGCTGCAGGGTGAGCCAGCAGCGGCTCACCCCCAGGGGTCACGAAATAGCATGTTCACACAGTGAACTTGCTATTTCATTTCCCGCTTTTTTTCTTATTTCGAAATAAGGTGTTGTTTCGAAACAAGTTGTTTCGACACAACTTATTTCGAAATAACCCTGTGCGTGTGAACACAGCCTAGGAAACTTAGTATAGAGTGTAGTTCCCAGTAACCCACACTGCATAACAGAACATACAAACTTAATGGCAAAACTGGCACTGATCTGGAGAATCAGTGCTAACTAGGTTCCCAACCAACCCTAAGGTACATAGGGAGTGTCTTTTACGTCAGCTGTCCACTGACACCATCTACCAGTCACTCACTCCATCCTCTAGAACCGGTTCCTCAGCTCTGCCCACTGTCCACTGGCACTGTCCTCCAGTCACTTGTGTCACCCAGCTCACCACTGGCCGCTCTCGCCATCCTCCGGTTCTTGTGTCGCCCAGCTCATCACTGGCCCCTCTCACCATCTGTCATCTCCACCCTCCAGTCACTCACTCCGCTCAGCTCACCACTGACCCCTCTCACCATCCACCAGCTCCACTCACTGTCTACTAACTCTGCCTGCTCTCTCCATCTGCTACTCCTCTTCAGAAATTTCAGCTTACAGGGGGGAAGCTGCTTCTTAGCTTAAAATCTACCTGTCTTCTTCACAGCAGTTCTTAAATATCCACCAACATACATATATCTACTTCCCTTAACATAACAAAGGGCCTCAAATCAGCCCTAACCATAAATATCATTTGACAAGGAAGATGAGATAACCACCAGGACTTTGCTTCAAAAAGAGTTAAGGCAAAATCTCACACCCTTTCTTCTCTTTTTCAGGCTGAAATATGCAGTCACCTTTCTTTCAAGCCTCTTTTTAAGTAAGGGTGGTTTTTACCCTTTAACTAATCCAGACAGATTTGAAACAAACAGAGAGTAGCAATTTACAAAAAGACAGTATTTTGTATTTCTCTTCAATAGAATTACAGATATTGACAGATCTGTGAGTAGATTGACCCCAAATACCATTACCCACTATGTTGTTCACTCAGTATGCTAATACAGGACTTTACAGGACCCATACATATTAGTTGTTCCACTTCAGCAGCTGTTAGGCACAGCTCCTAAGCCTGCCTTACACATAAAATCATAATATATTAGAGCTGGAAGGGACCCCATGAGGTTATCTAGTTCAACCCCCTGCTAAAAGCAGGCCTACTCCCACTAAGTCATCTCAGCCCAGGTTTTATCCAACCGGGTCTTAAAAGTTTCCAAAGATGGAGAGTCCACCACCTCCCAAGGCAACCCATTCCAGTGTTTCACAACACTCCTAGTAAGAAAGCTTTCCTAATATCCAACCTAGACTTTCCCAGCTGCAACTTGAAACCATTGCTCCTTGTTCTGTCCTCTGTCACCACTTAGAATAGCTTAGCTCCCTCCTCTTTGCAGCACCCCTTCAAGCAGTTGAAGGTAGTTATCAAATCCTCCCTCAGTTTTCTTTTCTGCAGACTAAATAAACCAAGTTCCTTCAGTCTCTCATTGTAAGTCATATGCCAGAGCCCCCTAATAATTTTTGTTGCCCTCCTTTGGACTTGAATTTGTCCACATCCTTTCTGTAGCGTAGAGCCCAAACCTGGACACAGTATTTCAGATGCAGCCTCACCAGCTCCAAATAGAGGGGAATAGTTACATCCTTTGATCTACTGGCAACACTCCTACTGATACAACCCAATATGCTGTTGGCATTTTTGGCAACAAGAGCACACAATTGACTCATATCCAGCTTCCTGTCCACCATAACCCCAGATCCTTTTCTATAGAGCTGCTACTTAGCTGATCTGTCCCCAGCCTATAGAAGCATATGGGATTTTTCCCCCCTAAGGGCAGGACTTTGCACTTGTCCTTGCTGAACCTCATGAGATTTTGTTTGGCCCAATGCTCTAATTTATCTAGGTCTCCCTGAATCCCATCCCTACCCTCCAGTGTATCTATCATTCTCCCCAGCTTGGTGTCATCTGCAAACTTACTGAGCATGCAATCTTTTCTATCATCCAGATCACTAATGAAGATGTTGAACAAAATTGGCCCTAGGATCAACCCCTGGGGCACTCTGCTCATTACTAATTGTGAACTAAACACTGAGCCACTGATTACTATGCACTGAGCACAATGCTACAGCCAACTCTATATCCACCTTATGGTCCATTCATGCAAACCATACTTTCTTAACTGGCTGACAAGAATGCTATGGAAAACAATGTCACAAGCTTTGATAATGTCGCGGTATATCACATTGATGGCTATTCCTGCATTCACAAAGCCAGTCATCTCATTATAGAAAGCAGTCAGGTTGGTTAGGCATGATTTGCTCTTGATGAATCCATGCTGACTGTTCCTGATCACACTGTTTTCCTCCACGTATTTCAAAATGGATTCTACTCCATGATTTTTCCAGTGATTGAGGTGAGGCTGATTGGTTTGTAGTTCCCCGGGTCCTCCTTTTTCCGTTTCCTGAAGGTAAGTACCCTATTTGCCTTTTTCCAGTCATCCAGGACCTCCCCTGATCTCCACGAGTTTTCAAAGATAATGGTCAGTGGCTCTGAAATTGCATCAGCTGACTCCATCAACACTCTCAGATGTAGTTCATCTGGCTCCATAGACTTGTGCACATCCAACGTCTCTAAGTAGTTCCTAACATGATCGTCCATCATGGAGGGCTGCTTTCCTCCCCATTCTGTATTGTACAGTGCAGTGACTTGGGAGCTGACCCTGCCTGTGAAGATGGAGGTTAAAAAAAGCATTGAATACTTCAGCATTTTCTGAATCATCCATCACTAGGTTGCATGCCCCATTCAGTAAGGGACCTACACCATCTCTGATCCTCTTCCTGTTACTGACATACTTGTAGAACCCTTTTCTGTTACCCTTCCCATCCCTTGCTAGCTGCAACTCCAATTGCCCTTTGGCTTTTCTGATTTTATCCCTGCAGGCCTGAGCAACAACTTTATACATCTCCCTAGTCATCCATCCAAGCTTCTTGTATGCTTCCCTTTTGTGTTTCTGCTTACTGTAGAGTTCTCTGCTAAGCCACACTGAGCTATTCTTTCTGTATATTGGAATGGTACCTTCCTTTGCTCTTAGTAGGGCTTCTTTAAAATACAGCCAGCTCTCTTGGACTACTTTCCCCTTCAGATCAGCCTCCCAGGGGATCCTTCTCATCAGTTCCCTGAGAGAGCCACAGTCTGCTTTTCTGAAGTCCAGGGTCTCTGTTCTGCTTCTTTCCTTTCTTTATTTGATCAGGATCCTGAACTCTACCATCTCATGGCTGTTGCTGCCCAGGATGCCCTTCACTTCTATTTCCCCTACCAATTTTTCTGTCTGTGAGCAGCAGGTCAAGAAGAGAAACACTGCTACATAGTTCCTCCAGCCTTTGTACCAGGAAGTTGTTCTCAATGCTCTCCAAAAAATTCCTAGATTACCTGTTCACTGCTGTATTGCCCTCCCAGCACATGTCAGGGTAACTGAAGTCCCCCATGAAAATGGAGGCCTGTGATTAGGAAACTTCTTCTACTTATCCATAGAAAGCCTTATCCACCTCCTCCTTCTGGTCTGGCTGCCTATAGCAAACAGCCACCACAACATCACCGTTGTTGCACTCTCCTCTAAACTTAACAGAGACTTTCAACCAACTTGTCTCCAGTTTCATACTGAAGGTCTGAGCAGTCATACAGCGCTTTTACATATAGTTCTACTATATGCTACTCTTTTACATATAGTGCTAGTCCTCTTCCTCTTCTCCCCTGCCTGGCCTTCCTGAACAATTTATACCCACCCATGGCAGTGCTCCAGTATGCAAGCTATCCCACCACGTCCCTGTTATTCCAATTACATCGTAGTTCCTTGACCATGCCAGGACTTTCAGGTCTTCCTGCTTATTTCTCAGCATCCTTACATTTGTGTACAGGCATCTAAGATACCAGGCCATTTGCCCTACATTCCCCTGCCATTTGCCTATCCTGTTGCACCTTTCTCCTTGCGTTTTTCTCCCAGTGTCCTCCTTCCTCACTAATCTCAGGGATTAGGACTCCATCCCCCAGCAAGCCAAGTTTAAAGCCCTCCTGCCTAGGTTAGCCAGCTGGCCTGCAAAGATGCTTTTCTCTCTCGTCATTAGATTAATCCCATCCCCTCCTACCAGTCCTCCTTCTTAGAAAAGCATCCTCTGGTTGAAGAAGCCAAAGTCCTCTAACCGACTCTACCTGCGTATGTTTCCATAACACAACAGTCTCTGCCTGGGCCTTTTCTATCAGTAGGAAGGATGGATGAGACCACGTGTGCCTCAAACTCCTTTATCCTCCTTCTCAGGGCCACATAGTCTGCAGTGATATGCTCAAGATCATTCTTGGCTGTATCACAGGCGCCCATGTGGATCATTAGAAAGGGGTAGTGGTCTGAGAGCTTGATGAGTCTTAACAGATTCTCCATCACATCCTGAATTCTAGCTCCAGGCAAGCAGCACACTACTCAGTTTTCCTGCTCTGGATGGCAGGTGGATGACTCCGTCCATCTTAGGAGGGAATCCTTGACCAGCACCACCCATCTTTTCTTCTTGGGCGTGGTGGTCACAAGACCCCAACCCTGGGACTCTGCATCCCATGTCTGTCAGCTAACAGTGTCTCCTTCTGAACCCTTCCCTTTGATGACTCTTCCAAAGTATTCTCAGCAACAGTACCCAAATGTGTCGCTAGTGCCTGGCACAGGGGGCACGTGCATTGAGTCTAAGCACCAGTGCCCCAAGCGCCCAGGGCAGCCTCTGCCTCTCCCAGCCCTGTCCCTAACCAGGGTCCTGGGGTCAGGGCACCCGCAGCAGCACCTGCCTTTCCGGGTCGGGCCACCAGCTGAGGCGCCCACCTGTCCTGGCCAGGGACTGAGGCTGGGCTGCCCACAGCAGCGCCTGCCTCTCCTAGCCCAAACCCATCCAGGGATCTGGGGCAGGCTGGGTGGGGCCAGGGCCCAGGGGGTGGGGTCCGTGCCTGTGCCCGGGGTTCTTCCCTGGGGCAGCGACTTTCCTGGCAGTAGCTGTAGAGAGAGCCTGAAAGTGGTTATTTACATCTATTGGTGTTGGGGATATAAAGGTTCTCCTCTTACATCCTCTGCAGGTCGCATGCTGCCAATTTTCTTCTCCAGTCTGCACCATGCTCTCAGATTCTTTGGTGTGCTGTGCTTGCAGGATGAGCTCCTGACTCCTGTCCAGAAAGTCTTCATCTTCTCTAATAAACTGCAGAGTTGATATTTGAGCCTCTAGCTCTTTAATCTTTTCTACCAGTTTCTACCACCTTGCACTTTGTACAGATGTACAGTAGTTGGTATTTCCCTCAGGGAGAAAGATGAACTTGGCACATCCCATGCAGGTCACAACAGCTGCTGTCTCACTATTCATCAATAAACTAGTAGTTGTATTATCTAAACCTGTGTGGTCTTTAGAGGGTGTGAGTGAAGAAGACTGGGCAAGATCCATTTCTTTGTTAAATGGATGGACATGAGTGTATGCTGATTGGGAGTGAGACCCAATCCCTGCAAGGCAGAGGCTCCCATGGTAAAATCTGAGGCCAGGGACACTCATCTGGGGACAGTCCCTCAAGTAGCCAGAGGGCACAAAGCCACTGCTTGGGACCAGTTGCATGCAAGAGACTGCAGTGGACTGACTCAGGAGTGAGTGGCCACTTGGCAGTGTGGGGTGAATTCGGGTGCAGGAGGGGGGATTGACACCAAACCAGATCTGAGAAGCAGCCTGTCACAGTATCACTGTATGCCATGGCATAGAAAAGGTTGAGAACCACTGGATTAGATTTAGGCTGAGAGACAAAAACTTTGGAGCAGAGACTCACATTTACTCTGTACAGCAAGTAGCATAATGGAGCCCTGAAGCAGGCTGCCTGCTAGGTGCTATTAAATATACATATTAAATAACGACAACAATAATAATTGTGAGCCAGAGTCTGCTCTCACTGTTGTTGGGGTAAATTTACATCTCCTTGAAAACATCCTTTTTCTAGTAAGCCACTGCAAAGTTCAAAAGGAATTGAGGTGACTGACTGGCATAGGAAGCTGAGAAGGGGGAATTAATAAAGTACATCCAAATTATAGGCAGAAAATAACTTGGAGAAACAGAAGCAGAGAAGGGACTTTGATCATCTTTTAAAAATTAAAAGTGTACTGCTAAACAATAGAGGTTACGAGTCTCAAAGAGTATATACATTGAATATGTAAACACTGTAAAAGAAGGGAAGGCAAAGAGTAGATCTGGATGGTCAAGGCTCCATTGAACCTGTTCCATCCTGTTTCTGTACATACGCATTTCCAAGTGAGATTTCTAAGGCATCCAGACTCCGGAAAATCTCACTGTAGCGCTTCTTGTTTTCAGACCCTCTCACTTGATTGTTAAGACCTGGAGGTAATGGGAGAGAGAAACAGGTTTACTAAGTTCCGAAGAGGCAACCGCGTTAGTCTAGTAAAGCAAAAAAATCAAGGAGTCTTGTGGCACTTAGGGTATGTTCACACATAGTTCTTATTTCGAAACAACAGGGTTTGTTTTGAAACAAGAACTGCCATGGCCACACGACGTACGGCCATTTCGAAACAAGCAAACTGCTTGTTTCAAAATGCAGCCGTTCTGTCAAAACAGCTTAAACCTGCTTTTCTTTCGAAAGGGAGTTGTTTTGAAACAACTCCT
>ML682098.1:1557142-1632753 GCA_007922195.1 Podocnemis expansa
GCCTCTCCTGGCGGGTGCCTGCAGGGGACTGCAGGCACCGGCGGAGTGAGGCGCAGCCCTGCGCCTGACTCCGCCAGTGCCTGCAGCCCTCTGCAGGCACCCATGGGGTGCAGCGCCCCTCTGCGCTGCACCCTGTGAGTGCCTGCAGTCCCCTCCCCAAGTGAAATAGCAGGTCCACAGTGTGGACCTGCTATTTCACTCCCTTATTTCGAGGACAAGGTTTTTGTCCTTCGAAATAAGGTGTTTTGAAATACCTTGTTATTTTGAAACAGCTTGTTTCGAAACGTCTTGTTTCGAAACAAGCCTGCTCTGTGTGAACATAGCCTTAAAGACTAACAGGTTTATTTATCGCATGAGCTTTTGTGGGAGAAAATCCCACTTTGTCAGATGCTTTGAAGAGGGGGAATTTACAGAATGGGCTGAAAATAAATGCAGGGAAGTGTAAGACATGGGGTCAGGTCATATTGCAACAGCAAATAAGAGGATTTGTAAGGATTCAAACTCTAGGAAACAGCACATAGAAGGAGGGTGAAGTCAAATTACCTGTTATAATGTAAAAAGAATTGATAGTCACGATTACTGCATATCATCTTGTATAAGTTGAGATTTTGTGCCTGAAAATTGGCTTCAAATCAGGAATTTGGCTTATACACAGGAGAATACGGTAGACAGCCCTACCCAGCAGCTTCCCTGACCATGCAGCAAGCCAGAGCCCCAGTGTTGCCAGGCAGCCATCTTGGGCAGTGGGATGGGGCTGGTGCTGCGGCTGGAGTAAGGAGGGGACCCCGGCGTCTGGAGTGGTCAAGTAAGGAGGCCCTAGGGGGTTGGCCTGGAAATTGAGGGGGGATTCAGGGAGGCCAGGGAAGCGGCAGCAGGGACCGGGCATTTGGGGGGGGGAGTCAGAGAGTCTAGAGAAAGCAGCAGGAGGGCCCAGGGGTTTCGGAGAGCCCAGGGAAGCAGCAACAGGGCCCGGGGATTTGGGAGGGGGGTGCCTGGGAGGCTGGGAAGAGCGGCAGCAGGGATCAAGGGTGACAAGAAAAGGAGGTGGCCCTGCAAATAGTGTAGTGGCTAACACCTCTGCTTAATATGCAGAAGGGCATGGGTTTGATTCCCAGAGGGTTGGACTTGATGATCTCATGAGGTCCCTTCCAGCACTATGATTTGATTTGAGTGGAAAGGGTGTTGGGAAACATAGGAGGAAACTGAGAAGCATGGGGGGGGGAAGGAGTGAGGAATGGGCAGTGGGGGGGTGAGGGAAAAGCAGCAGTGGAGATTTTGGGGGTTAGGGAAGCTGTCGGGAACTCCAGAGGAAGCCAGCAGCATTGCGTGTGGGGGCTAGGGGCCAAGGCCAAAAGGGAACCTCAGCTTATACCCGGGTCACCAATTTTTGCCACTTTTTGGACTCAGAATTGGGGGGGGGGTGTCAGCTTATACCAGAGTATATACGGTAAGTTGAGCTTTTGCACAATCTAATTTGCATATTAGTTCAATTTCGGCTGTTTCTCTTTGAAGTCTTGATGTCCCATTGATTTTCTTAAGGCTCATCCTTAACAAAGCTCATGCAATAAATAAATCTGTTAGTCTTCAAGTGCCACAAGACTCCTTGCTTTTTTTAGTTTTGCTAAGATCTCAATGGGCCTGATCTAATGTCTACTTAATGTCAATTGGAATTCTCTGTACCTTGCACTAAGCTTTGGATTCAGGGCCAGATTAATGCATGGGCGGACACTGGGCTCGAGCCCCTATAATCCAGGTGTTAATCTGGCCCCCACTCAGCTCCTACAGCACTGTTGGGCCAGGGCTGGCTGGTACACATGTGCTTCCAGTGTGGTCTTCCAGGGCTCATGGCCCTAGAGGGCCACACCGGAGGCCATACTGCACACCATCTGGTGTCAGATCTGTCCCTGGAATGGAACAGAGTAGAACGGACAGGGCTGGCCTGCCCCGCCCTGTACCACCTCCAGGGAGAATCAACTGGACTGGGGTGGGAGTGCAGCCTTTGGTCCCCCTGGTACTGGCCAAGATGGGGTCCCCTGTGGTGGTGGGGGGCTGGGGCCCCAGGAGGGGGAGCCCGTAGTGGTAGGGCAACCTAAGGCCCTGAGGCTGCTTAAATCGGGCCTGTTTGGATCAGGTACAATATACAGAATAAGAGCAGAGCAGAAAGTGACAAACCATGCTGGGGGTTGTAAGAAGGGTGAGAATGGGAGCCCACAGGTGGTAAGAGATAAAATCAGGGAAAACTGTATATGTCTCAGGCTACAGTCCCTCTAAGGCACGCAGCAGCGCACAAAAAAACCCCGTGCCACACAGGATTTTGTCATTCCCGCGCACACAAGGGAGGAGGCAGGTCAGGCACGAGGCCCAGGGTAGGACTGCCTTGGAGTGGGCCGGGGTTGCAGCCACGAATGGCTGCGGGGGGGAGGGAGCAGGAAGAAAGCCCCAGGGTCGGGTCAGGTCAGGTCGGGCTGGCAGGTGGCGCAGCCAGAGACCCAGAGGAGGCAGTGGCAGGCCCTGGGTCCAGCTGGGACAGCTCCACAGCATGGCCGAGACTCGGCCACGTGGAGAGGTCCAGGGTAGGCAGGTCAGGCGCGAGGCCCAGGGTAGGCCTGGCTGGGAGTGGGCTGGGGGTGCAGCCAAGAATTGGCTGTGGGGGGGGGAGGCCCCAGCGTCCGGCTGGGTGGGCAGTGCAGCCAGAGGAAGCGGCAGGTCCCTAACAGGCAAGCTGTGGAGTGGAGTATCTTCCCTCGGCCACTGGGGAGTGGAAGCAGTCAAATGCACACACCGTCCAATCACAGCTCAGCACAGATCAGGCCTGTTCACCAAGAGCTCAGGTATGTCTTGAATGTGGAGCCCATCATCAAAAGGCTCACTGGATAGCTCAGTTGCTAAAAGTACTGTCTTTTAATCTTTGGGTTCAAGATCTGAGAACGGTACTTTTATTTTCAGCCCTTGCTCCCTACAAAACAGCTAAATTGGGGAGAAAAAAATAAGGATACCATAAAATGAAGGAAAATAAAGTCCACCATAAATAAAATTACTGAGGGGGGACCAATTAAGTAAAACCACTACAGGGGCAGGTTTGAACTGGACAGAAACAATTTAGGACATTTTTTTTTAAACTGTAAAAATGGGCTGCTGTGGAAAATGAAAAATGAGAAGTTAACTTTTTTTTCTTTTTTTGGTACTTTTCAAGTTTACATTTGAAAATTTAGTTTTTTAACTTTAGTCTCTTGAACATTAATGAAAGGGTCATGAAAAATTTTTATTTAATGAAAAAAATCCAACTTTTGGTAAAAGAAAACATTTTGGTAATTTTCTTTATTTTAAAATAATTTAGAAAACACATGACTTTGTGCAGTTTTAAAGCTGCATTCATTAATCGTTACCCATTTCCATGACATAATATGGTAATAAGAGTTATAATTAATACTAAGTAATTCTCCATGTGTCCTCCTTTTCATACTTCCCTATTCTTTCCATGCTTTTTTATCTGGTAGCCCAACCCAGACACAATGTTTCACACACAAACCTTACTATGTTATGTGTCCTGCTCTGTGTCTGATCTCCAAGGGGGAAGCATGTGTTCATTCTGAAGCTACAGAGCCTGGCTCTTTAGTTCTCTAAAGCTGTGGAACCTTGGGCTCAGAGCTTTGGATGTCCCTGGTTCAGTCCCTAGTGCCTTGGACAAGAAATGTGACAGCTAGGATCCAGATTGAATATGACTTTGGTCTTGGGTTATTTGAAAGCTGTAAATTAGTTTCTTTGAATTGTAGAGCAATTTGGGTAAATGCTAAGTAACTGAGGTGTTTCTTTTTCTTAATAAAAAACAACTTTAAATAACCGCTTTTATTAGTTTTTCATTGTTCTAGATTTTTCAGTGGGTTTTGTTGCATGAGTTTGTGCACAAATTTTATTCAGAAAAAGTTTTGCACATGGGTTGAAAATTTTGCACACAAGCCACCAAACCTTAGAGGGAACATTGGTCTTAGGCCTGCTTAGCTGACAACACTTTGGAAATAAAAAGGGCAGATCCAGAGCCCACCAATGTAAACTGGAATCTTTCTACCAGCTCTAGTGGACTTGGGAACAGGCCCAAGATCAGATCGGCAAATTAGCAGGAACTCTTTTAAGAACAGGTACTTGCTGACATAGGAGGAACAGTGTGAGTCAGTGCTAATGTGCAGGGAGTGCTGTGTCTGAGATGCTACACATTGTGTTTATCTGTCCTACACTTGGCTTAAATTAGTCACTGGCTTCTACTTTGGAGTTCAAGACTGGTGTATCAGATGATGGTGCTTTGGCAGAGCTATGTGTGCATGCTGGAATAGCAGCAAACTGCAGACTGGAACTGAGATGCATGGGGCAGGGCTAAGTTGTGGAAATTGTCCACTGCTTGAGCAACACATGCTATCCTGTGTTGCAATATGTTGTGTGTAGTAACCATTTCTTAATACCACACATGCTCATTTCTGAGGCTAGTCTAGCTGATGAAATGTTGTATATGTTCATTCCTTGATATATAAACTTTTCTAGGCATATGAAGCATGAATAATGCATATCTCCACACATGAACCATTCATATTGCAGCAATAAATTCCTGCCACTGATCTTAAAAAGACCTGAGTATATTCTATCAAAACCTGCACAGACACAAGAGTGGTGGCGGCAAGTATGTGTGCTTTATGCAGGATTTACAAAACACTAACTCTTGCCTCTTATTCTGATACATTCAGTTGTGACTATGAACAGAAACTAGAACTGACTCATTGCAGAAAAGCAAGGGCATTTTTGAAATAGAGAACTAGGCATATTTTATATAAACAGAAGTAAACTCACTCTTTTTTGGTTCCCCTGACATTCCAGGAAACAGGATGTGGTTGACCTAAATCAAGAGTTGCTTCACTTGTAACTGAGAGGTGGAGTCTATGAGCGAAGCACTTGCAAAATGTCACCTAATGGTGGGTGCTTGATGGAAAAGTCAGTGTCTTGTCTTGTTAATCTCTGACTATATCTGTCTCAGGTGAAATATGCGGATTTTTCAAGTCAGGTTTCTATTCAAGGCTGGATGTTCTGGCAGAGCCTTAGAGGGGAGTGAACTGTGGAACCCACACACAGCCCATATAGTAAAGTCCATGAATCCAGGCAGTGTGGAATTCTGCCTAACAAAATCTCCAGTGGTGAGGGGGATGCACCTACTGTCATTCCCCTCCACAGAAGTGGTATATTCTGCTTTGCAAGCCAGCCATTTTCCTCAGGATGATGCTATACCCCAAGTACACCCTTATGATGTGATCTGTATTATTGTTCATGCTCACTCTGGCAGTGTAACTGTGTATTGCCTGGTGCAAAGTATGTTATGTAGACTGTTTTCAGAATGCTCACAACACACTGAACAGGACTGTTATAGTGGCAGGTTTTGTGCATTATCAGGAGTATCCAACCTTTTTGGGTGAGGGGTCACATTGAAATTCTTTTCTTACTTGGAGGGCCAGTGAGGAAATTTGGAATAGATAAGGCAAAGTAGAAAATGATCTTACATTTTAAAATGTAAACAGTCAAAAAAACCCCACCAGGTTACAGATTTAGTTTGAGTCTGTAAAACCAGAAACTAACATTTGATACCTAAACGCAATTCTTAAATAATATCCATCCTCCCTACAGTAACCTTTAGCTAAGTGTCTCTTTCACTACTGTACACAACAAATTTTCACTTGATAATTAAACCACATTTTGGGAAAACTTGTAAAGGGCTCCCTTTTATTTTTTTCAGGAAGCATCAGTGTGTATACGTGGCAGGAGAACATGGCCAGGCAAGGGTGGGCTGTGTGTGGTGGCAGGGGAAAGCATGGGATCATAGGGAGCAAAGGCAGGATAGGGCTGGCAAGAGACGGTGGGATGCATGGCAGGTCAAGAAAGGTCAGGGATGGCTCTGTGGGGTGGCAAGGAGGAGACGTGACAGAGATAGAATGGTAGGGATGGCAGCAGTGTGAGATGACACGGGAGCATTGCAGGGCAGAGGAGGACAAGGGTGGCTGTATGTGGTAGCAGGGGAAAGTGTGCAGAGCAGGGCAGGCATGACAAGGGAGGGCAGGGGGGCTGGCAGGTCAGGGATGGCCATGTGGGGTGGCAAGGGGAGCATGGGGATCATGGCAGGGGATGGATGATTGGGACTACAGTGGTGGGGTTGCAAGGGAGCATGGGGGAGTGGAGGGGGCGGGGAAGAAAGCAGTACAGCCTGGTGGTGCTAGTTTCCTTCCTCACCCAACCCTTGCTTGCTCCCTGACCCCTTCTTACTGCCCCATGAAACTCGGGCTTCGCAACTCCTTCCCTAGCCCACACAGCATGGGCTTCCTTTCTTTGCTGGCTATCCAGCCCCTTCTCTGCCCCTGTGCTGTGTGGGCTCCCTGAACCCTTCCCTGGTTCCCCAGCCCCTTTCCTGGCCTGTAATGTGTGGGCCCCTTGACCACTTCTCCTTCCTTGACTCCATTAGCTCCCTGACCCTTTCTCTGGTCCCTCCTGTGCATTGCTGTGCTGCATGGGCTCTTCTCCCTCCTTCCTTCCTTCCCTTTCCCCACACAGGCTCCGCTCCCTCCTTCCTTCCCTTTCCCCACACAAGCTCTCCTTCCACAGCCTCACATCACAGAGGCTCCTGAACCCCTTCCCTGCCCCCCCCTTCCCTGAAAGGGGCTCAATCAAGCCCCTGAAGGCAGCTCTGTGGCCAGGCCACTCCAACCGTGTGGCTCTGGGCAGGGCAGATTTAAAAAGGCTCTGGCCAGCCACAGCTCCCAGGCTCCTGCAGCAGCACGCCGCGAGCCAGATGAAAGCACTTGGTGGGCTGGAGTCTGGTCTGTAAGTTGGACAAGCCTGTGAAATATCATACATATGGACAGATATGAAACTCAGCTGTGTCATGTCCTCCAAAGTATGTCTCACGTGACTTCCACACCCAGTGGAGACATGCATACAGGAACAATGGACTAATCCAGGGGTCTCAAACATGCAGTCCCGAAAGGTGTTTCCTGCGGCCCACAATGACACTATTGTTATTAATATTTGCAATATTGTTATATGAAAAGGTTTCAGTGGTGTGGCCCTCCTCATGCAGCCCTGATGGTGATTTGAGTTTGAGACCCCTGTACTAGCCTAAGCACCTGTGAGCATTTTGGCTTAAGTGGAAGGAACAGAGATGTCCTTAGAGGATTGAGACAGGCAATTCCCCTGGGCCCTGCAGTTCTATGGGCCCTGTGCTGTTCTGCTATAAGCAGGGCAGTGCACAGCCTGCATTGTTGTTCCCCCAACAAATCAAATCATATCATATCATATCATAGGGCTGGAAGGGACCTCATGAGATCATCAAGTCCAACCCCCTGGGAACTGAACCCAGAATCTGCTGCATGTTAAGCAGAAGTGCTAACCACTACACTATAGCCATGCACAAAACACAGCCTCTGCTCTGAACCAGCCCACACCATCCCCAGGGTAGGGAATGGCTAGCCCAGAGGCTGGGCTCTGCTCTCCTGCAACACCCCTGGGCCAGCTGCTCCCCATCCACTGGGGTGCAGTGGCTGGCTCAGGGGAGGGGCAGGAGCATGGGGTATGGCCACTAGGCTGTCCTGCCCCACCCCTCCCAGTGTGGGGGTGCATGGGGCCCCCCACAGGCTGCATGGCCCTAGGACCTGCAGCCCACTAGGGATGGCCCTGGGAAGAAATCACACTCATTGCTGGTATGGACAATCACCTGACCCCAGGGGCATATTGAGAAAAACTGGAAAAAGAAAGTGGCACCCTCATCTAAGGGCTCTCCCCTGGAATATATCTTATAAGCAACACCGGAGACTGAGGATCTACCCATGGGGGCCCAGAGGGATCTAGATGAAAGACATATTGCAGATGGCCTGTGCAGTAAGCTGAATACAGAGTGAAACTGTAATCTTAACTTAGGGTAAGAGTTATCTTTTATTGATTGTGACTAACTCCTTGACATATTATTGATCTCTTAATTTATCAATAATCTAATTTAGCATAATAAAAATCTTACTAAAACAAGCAAGGAGTCCTATGGTGCTCCCATTCTGTAAGTTCCCCATCTTTAAAGCGTCCAATGAAGCGGGATTTTCTCCCGTGAAAACTCATGCAATAAATAAATTTGTTAGTCTTTAAGTGCCACAGGACTCCTTGTTTATTTTTCTATGGCACGTTTGTTAGTCTTCAAAAGACTAACACAGCTACCGCTTTGGAACTTAAAATCTTACTGTAGCCAATAGACCTATCTGGTTTTTTTATATATATATAAAGCAGTGCATGTGGACTGAGTGTGTGCAGAGACCTCACTTGTGTGGCAGCGCTGGTACATTTCAATTTATTTGCTTTTACTACAGTGCACCAAGGTCTGGAGGGGATCATTTGGACTTGCCCAGCAGCTTCATCAGGGAAATTAGAAATGACTGAACTCACCACTGATGTTAATATACAATTGCAAACTATATCCAATGACTGGCTTGGTTACCTCTCAGAAGTTCCACCTCCAGCCTGTGACTCTCCAAAGATGAACGTCTGATCACTTGTAGCAAACCTGTTGTTATCTATCTGTACTTGTAGGGCCACATGTTGGCAAGAATACATGAGTAACATCAGGGTCTCATAAAATGTCAAGAGTGAGCCTGAATGCCAACAAGTTGCCCCTACAGATGGCAGAATCTAAAATATAAGGTAGAATCATGACTCTTGCAGAAATACACAATCCAAATAGTCTACTTTACATTTCATCTGTCCCACCTTGGGAATTGTAAAGTAGACCACTGCAAAGACAAGGGTCACTCCCATCTGGCAGCCACTGGCAGTTTTTTCTAGATTTGTAGAAACGCTGCTCCTCCCTAAACCCAGAATTCAACCGGTCATAAGAGCATAAGAACATTAACTCTACATCAGAACAATGGTCCATCTACCTCTAGCCCATAATCTTGTCAGTCAATAGTGGCTGATGCCAAATGCTTGAGAGTGAAAATAGAACAGGGCACTTTATCAAGTGATCTATCCTCAGTCCTCGATTCTGCCATTCAAAGATTTAAGGGACACCCAGAGCATGGCATTGTATCCACCATGGCCAGCTTGACTAATGCTCATTGATGTACCTATCTATCCTTCACGGACTTTTCTATTTTTGACTCCAGCTATATTTTTAGCCTTTACAACATCCTTTGGCAGTGAGTTCCACAGGTTGACTATGTGTTGCATGAAGAACTACCTGCTTATATTTGCTTTAAAACTGCCACTAATTAATTTCATTGAGTGTTTCGTATATGGATAAACAATGCTGCCTTATTGACTTTCTCCACTTGACTCATGATTTTATAGGTCTCTATGGCTGTCTACACTGGCAAATTAGTCCAGATTAATTTAGCCCATGCCTACACTAGCCTTTGGTTAGTTTGAACTAAAAAATTTCTCAGTTTGAGCTAGCCAAAGCTTAGTTCAAACTAGTTAGTTCAAATGGTCAGTAGACACCTTAGTTTTGAACTTTAAAAGTTTTAATTAAGCAGTTAGTTCGAACTAATCGTGCTTTCTAGTTCGAACTATTTTTTTAGTTTGAACTAGCTGTGCTTTCTAGTTCGAACTAACCTTTTAGTTCAAACTAGTCAGCAGGGCTAGTTCAAACTAAAAGGCCACGGGAACTGGCCAGGAACTGTTTAGTTTGGACTAAGGAAGTCCAGACTAAGCTTTCTGATGTAGACATAGCCAATCATATCTCCCCCTCATTTGTCTCTTTTAGAAGCTGAACATTGCCAGTCTTTTTAATCTCTCCTCATATGGAAGCCTTGTCAGTTTTGCTCCTTTTGCTGTACTATTTCCAATTCTCTTTCTAATCTGTCTTTGTAGATGAAATAACCAGAACTGCACGCAGAATTCAAGGAGTGTGAATATCATAGATTTGTATAGTGAGATTATGATATTTTTCTGCCTTATCTATCCCTTTCCTAATGGTGCCTAACATTTTGTTAGCTTTTTTGACTCTTGCTACACATTCAACTGATATTTTCAGAGAAATATGTATGATGACTCCAAGATTTTTCCATGACTGGTAACTATTTATTTAGACACCATAATTTTGTATGCTTTGTTAGGACTCTTTTCCTGTATGCCCTACTGTCCTAGGATGCACCCCATCCCCATGTTCCTGTAATGTAATTAGTGTAACTTCCTGTTCCCCTTTGCAATGTTTTGTGGTTTACTAGACATTACTGTTATGGTCGCATGTTCTCTGAAGCATCATGTATATGTACAGATATGAAATATGTCCCCATGGGTTTCACATGGTTGGGGGGTGGGGCAGGCAAATAATCAGAGCTGTTTCCCAGCATGCAAACAGGGCTGCAAACATACATCCAGAGAAAATCAAATGACACTGGACTGGCTAAATGTGTAGTGCCTTACTGGAGAGGGGGAGATCACCTGCTCTTTCCAAACAAAGGCTACAAGGAGGAGGGAAGGGGGTTTAAAAAGGAGATACCTGGACTGGATTGGGGCCTTTTGCCAGAGAAATTTCACCTTGAAACATATCCACCTACAAGCAAAGTCTGAGACCTGCCCAGGAAAGGGCAGAGACTGGCTATAAAACCATTATCAGCTAGCCAAGAGAGTAAGATTGAAATGGATGACATTTAACTTTAGGTTGGAATATGTATTTTCTTTTGTTTGGGAGTGGTTAACTACTGAGAGATTGTGTACTTGATTGTGCATTGATTTGCCATATATTCACTTGAAATCATGTTTTAATCAATAAAATAGTGTGTGTTCTATCCAAAGCTGTTTGTATCTTAGAGAGTGTGAAGGGATGTGAGGCCAATCTGCAGTAAGGGCTGATTGTATATCAGTTTCTTTGTTAAACTGACAGACCGGTGTTTATGAGTCTGCAGTTATCTGAGAAGGGTCCCGATTCCTGCAGTATGGAAGCTCTTGGTGTGGCATCTGAGGGCTGGGGCTGCCAACTGTGGGACTGCCCTTGAGTGCAGAGTTTTAACATGGTGCTCTGCCACTCGGGAAGTGTTCTGATCAGAACGTGCCCCTTGCCATTAGTGGCGCAAAATGCGCCTTTTAAATGAGCAGCTCTATTGAGCTGACCTGGCGCACCTGGGGCAAAGCCCCATTGGCCCCGCCATAGTTACAGCCCTGCTTGAATGGCCAGTGAGCACATTTCCATTGCCTGGGACTGATTACATATAGGAGGCTGTTATGGACTGATCCCAGGAGTTGGGGTCCACCTAGCAAAATGGGGTAAGTCAGGGTCCAGGAGTGGGAGATCAGGGAGGCACAATGGCACACCAGACCAGATAGCAGGAAGAGAATGTCACACTTACTTTCTATTTAGCGACATTGATGTTCATCTACCATTTTCTTGCCCAGTTACCCACTTTTGTGAGATCCCTTTGTGAGTAATTTTGGGTAGTCAGCAAACTTGGTCACCGCCCTGTATCACCACTTTTTTTCACATAATTCCTGAATATGTTGAACAACACTGGTCCTGCTACAGATCCTTGGAGGACCCCACTATTTATCTATCCATTGTGCAAGTTGACTATTTATTCCTACCCTTTGTTTCCTATCTTTTAATCTGTTACTGATCCATGAGAGGTCCATCCTGATTGTGTCATGACTGCCTACTCTGCTTAAAAGCCTTTGGTGAGGGACATCTGTGATGCTGGCTGGATTAGGGTAACCTTTTATGATATTGTTATCGTTAATATTTCAGAATTCCAGTAATTCATATGAAATATGCCATGTCAGGTACCATTAGAAAGGTTATAATTTGATAACTATGGTATTGTTTATGTGCATTTGTCATATTTGCATTGGAAGTTATGGCTATATTTGATGTTTCCACAGGGATAGCCGTGTTAGTTTAGTCCAGCAAAAAAAAACAAGTGGGATTTTCTCCCACAAATGCTCATGTGAAAAATAAATCTGTTAGTCTTTAAGTGCCACAACTCCTTGGTTTTTTTTTTTACTGTTTGATGTATCTATATTTCAACTTGTGATGTCTTTCTGGGCATCTCACAGACAGGATGGCAGCAGCAATAAGATGTTTAATGGCCCATTGAGGAAACTCACAAGGTACAGTGGGCTCAGGCAGAGATCTGGTGACCAGGACATGCTCGTGTGACCCTGGACCAAAATGTTCCCTCTAAGCTGCGCTGGTGCGCTGCAGCGCAGCCCGCCGCAGCCGCCAGCGCAGCAAAGGCTGCCGGCAGCGCCTCTCCGGCAGCCAGAATCCCTTCATAGAGCTCCTCTGGGGCTGGGAGTTTTCAAAACTCCCGCCCAGAAAAGCTCTAATGGAGCATGCCCAGAAAATCTGGGCATGCTCCGTAGAGCTTCTCCGGCCCCAGGAGCTGTGGCTGGGCAGTCTGGCTCCAGCCACAAGGTAAGTTTCTGGGGGCCGCCAGGAGTGGGGGTGGGGAGGCTGCTGGGCAGCTGGGAGTGGGCCTCAGCCAGGAACAGGCCCACGGGAACGGGAGGGCCTTCAGGAGCAAGGGCGGCCGGGATTGGGCCCAGGGGGGCGGGGGGGCTGCCTGGAGTAGGGGGCAGGGGGGGTGGCCGAGAGCGGGCCCGCAGGGGTGGGGGGGCCGCCAGGAGCGGGGGGGGCAGGAGCGGGCCCACGGGGAGGGGCAGCGCAGCAAGCCCGCGGGGGGGGGGCAGCAGAGCAAGCAACATGAGTTGCTCAGCTGCCACCATCTCTTAGAGGGAACATTGCCCTGGACTCCATCTTATTCCTGTAAATTTCCACAAGCAGCATGGAAAAGGCCAAGGGACGTAAAAGGCAGCTGCATCACTTCCATTTGTACTTCAGGCTTAAGTGAATCTTTAGCTTTCAATCTTTGCCTGCCTTTAGATCCGTTCATCTATAACTGAAGCTGTGAAACAAAGGACTGAGACCCATCTATGTATTGGCCGTACATCAGAGGGACTATATAAACCTGCAAACGCCACAATTCTGCTAAGAACCCAATATAAATATGGACTTCCACGTTTTTTGTATGTTTCTTTTCTTTTATAATGAGCTTTCAGTTACTAAAGGATTGGCTGGCAGCGTGGCATTTTGGGTAAGATTCAAACTTATCTGGTAATGTGGCTGATGTTTTTGGTAAGAGCATGAAGTTTTAAATGACTTTTCTCTTTACTGGAATTGGTGGCTGAATGGAAACCAGAGACTGAACTACAGTAAAAGCGGCTGTGTATATTTTGCTTTAGCTTCTCAATAACCAGTCTGGGCAATCAGAAGCATAGTTTGCGGTTTGTCGGGAAGTCTGATTTCAGGGTCACCCACCATTGCTGGGAGAGTCAGCTGTCCTTTTGCAGTCTGCTCCAACCTGGGCATTTTCGGTAGGTCCACTCTAGGCATGGGCAGGTCACAACATCATCAAAGGCTTTCTCAAAATTCAAGTACACTGTATCCTGGGGTGGGCAACATTTTGGCTCTGAGGGCCACTTGTGATATACGGCCAGTGACAGCACACTGCAATCAGTGCAGCAGGGGTAGTGAAGGGGCGGGGCTTGGAAGGAAAGTGGCCAGACCCTCTCCCTGGAAAAAGGGGTGGAGCTGTGCTCCACTCACCCTCCATCCCAGTTTCAGTGGCAGTGCTCTAGTCCCCGCGCAAGCTGCTGTTCTCCCTCCCCTCCCAGGTCCAGGAGCTGTGGGGAGGCACCAGACAGTCATCTAGGGGCAGAAGGCATGAGTATAATGAGGGTTTCTGGTGCCCAGGGGCCAAGTCCACATTTGTCCCTCGCCCATGTCTTGCAGGCCCCCATGTGCAGGGCAGAAGGCGTTCCAGCATAACAGGGATGGGAGAGGGGTTGGTGCTTCTCTGTTGTCTCTCTTCCCTGCAAGGCAGAAGTGGCCAATTGCACTGCGTGCCATGCCACAAGCAGTAGCAGGACAGCTGAACTAGGAATGGGGGTGTGGGCAGGGCTGTAACTATGGCAGGATGGGCAGGCTTAGCCCCAGGCGCACCGGAGAGGTTCCATTGAGCTGCTCCAATAAAGGGCATTTTCCTTGCTGCTCTCTCCAGGCACCGGCCATTATAAGGGGTGCGTTCTGATTGGAACATGCCCTGGGCACTGAATTCTTTAGTTACGGCTCTGGGTATAGGTTTGCAGCCCCCAGTCCTGCCCTTCCTCTCTGAATTCTTCAGGGCTGAAGGCAGGTTTTTCAGCCTCAGTGACAGCCTCTGTAGCTGCAGCAGGAGACTTGGTTACAACAGCCGCCATCCCAGCAGGTTCCATCCAGCCCTTAGCCTGTCCTTCCCAAGCCACAGGAACCCCGCTGGCTCCCTCCCGACCTTTCCCTCCTCACAGTGCAGTGCTGTGTTGTGAATCATCCAGCCAGGTAAATCAGGGAACCTGGAAGTTCTGGCTGCAGTCTCCTATGTTTGGGTCTAATAGGGGGCCAGAGGAGGGGATCACAGATCCCCAGCCATGGCCTCCCGCACTCCTTCAGGGCTGGAGGAAACTTTCAGCCTCAGTGCAGCCATAGCAGAATGGAGGCAGATGCCCCCCAACACACTCCTAGACAGCCCATACCAAGGAATCCAGACTAGCCATTAGCTCACACCTATCCCTGGCCCCAGGAGGTCCTTCCATTTATCATATTGTTGCTGAAGGAATTCCCTTCTGCTATACTCTGTCTCCTGCCTCTTCAACTGCCTTGCTCTAGAAAGCTGAAGCAAAGGGTGTCTGTGGAAGAAAGAGCCAGGCACTTGGAGGGGAAGGGCACTTTACCCAGCAGCAGGCCACTAGCCCAGCTGCCCAGGAGAAGATTATCATCAGACCCATGTTAACTTCCTTTCCTGCATAGGGCCGGTGTTCTGCACTGCAGCTCGGCTTCCTTTCTCTGCAGCTATGTCTACACTTAGAACGTTACTTCGAATTAACTGAAGTCAAACTAATCAAGTCAAACTAATAATGGTTAGATGTAAGGCAGGTATAGAAAGCTGTACCTAACAGCTTCTAAGGTGGGGCAGCTAATCTGCATGGGTTTTGTATTTGCATGAGCACAAAGAGCATATTAGCATAGTCTCACTATGGGTGCAGGGCAATATGAGTAATGGTGTTTGGGTTGATTTGATCACAGATCTATCAATATCTGTAATTCTACTGAAGAGAAACATGAAAAACTGTCTCTTATAATATGCTACTCTCTTTCTTGTTCAAACTCTGTTTAGGGTTAGTTAAAGGGTAAAAGTTACCATAACAAAAAAGGAGCTTGAAGGAGGGGCATCCCCCCTGCTTTCAGCCTGGTGAAGTTCAGAAATGTGGGGGGATAGCTCTGTTAAGAGCTATGCCTGAGGCTCTGCCTGATCTTCTCCTCTACTGTGAAAGGGTAGATGAGTGGCCAGGCTGCTTGTGCAGCCTTTCTTTTGTTCATTTGATTGAAGAAGCTGTTTTTCTGAGTTTAAGAGCTGAAATCACAGAGCGAAGACTCTCCCTCTCAGCTGAAATCACTGAGAGCAGCCAGTGATGGCTGGACAGCATGAGCGACCAGTGGGTGGCACTGACAGATGGTGAGAGGGGCTGGACAGTGTGAGTGATCAGCTGACAGCAATGGTAAACAGTAGGTGGTACCAGTGGATGATGAGAGTGGCCAATGGAGGGCTGGACAGCATGAGTGACCAGTAGGTGGTACTGACAGACAGCAGGCAGAGCCAGCGGGCAGTGAGAGCGGCCAGCGGAGGGCCAAAGGGCATGAGTGACCTGTGGGCGGAGCCAGCGGATGGCGGGCAGAGCTAATGGATGGTGCAAGCAGCCAGTGGAGGGCTGAAGAGCATGAGTGACCAGCAGGTGGAGCTGGCAGACAACTAGCATGAGGGACATTCTCTACACACACTGGCGTGGAGAGGGTGCTGTATTGAGTTTTGTGAGAATTCTGTTTTGCCCTGGTTCTCCAAATCAATGCTGGTTTTGCTATTGTGCTTTTACATTCTTTTACTCTAGTATTAAAAGTCCTGTATATCACACTCAGACTTGTGCTTGCACGTAGCGGAGCGTTACCACTTTAGGGTGTCCAAGGAATAGTGCATGATTTCCCAGAAGACTGGGTGAGGGCTTAAGCTGGTTGTTGCTGTAACATTATTGGGAAACCCCTAGCTATAGAACCTGGCCCTTGTTCTGCCATCTTGCCTCAGCAGAAGGATTACAGTTTGAATTCAGTCAGTTTGAATTAACATGGCCAAAGTAGAAAAACCAATTCAAACTAGCATGTCCATGGACAGGACTTGCTAGTTTGAATTGGAAGTGGTGCACCATGGGAGGTATGGCAACATGCCACCACCCAATTCCTCTGGGGATCCAGCCTTCTGAGCTCGATGCAAGGAAAAGTATCCCTTGCCCAACTTTAGCCCTGGTGCCACTAGAGCTGGGTGGGGGATGCTTTCCCCCACACTGGGCTCAGAAGGCTAGAGCCTGGCAGGGGATGTTTTCCCCTCCCTGGGCTCTCTGTTGCTAGGGCACCCCCAGCACTGGCCAGGTGGCAGGAGAAGGGATTCCCCCCGCTGGACTCCAGCTCTGCTCCCCGGGCGGGGAGAAGGGAGCCCCATGCACAGCTCCAGCTGCGTGTGAGGGTCTCTTCCTCGCTCCAGGTGAGCACAGCTGGAGCCTCACGTGGAGATCCCTTCTCTGTGCCTGGGGAGCACTGCTGGAGCTGCACACAGGGATCACTTCTCCCCACCCGGGGAGTGGGGCTGGTGCTACATGCAGGGATTCCTTTCCTGCACCAGGTGAGCGCGGCTGGAGCCCCACACGGTGATCCCTTCTCCCTTCCTGGGGAGTGCTGCTGGAGCCACACCCAGGGATCCTTTCTCCCCACCCAGGGAGTGGGGCTGGAGCCTCGTGTGGGAATTCCTTCTCCCCGGCTGGGGAGCGCCATTGAAGCCCCACATGGGGGGCCCTTCCCAGCGCCGGGCGAGCATGGCTGCAGTGGCATGCAGGGATTGCTTCTCCCTGGAGACCTGTGCCAGGATCCCATCACTGCACTCGGCAAGCGGTGTTCCTGCCAGATGTCCTGTCCTGGCACACAGCAAGTGGCTGGAGCCCCACACAGAGCTCTACTGCTCACGCTCGGCCATGGGGCTCTGTTGCCAGTGCCCGGCAAGCAAGTCGGGACCCAGCCATGGGGGTCCCTGTCCCCACTGCCCCGGCAAACGTGCCCAGAGTCTGGCAGGGAGATGCCTTGGCTCCCTGGCCACAAGCACATCTGGAGCTCAGGCAGGGGTTGTATTCCCTGCCGTTTGGCTAGCACTGCTGGAACTGGGCACAGGGTCCCTTCCCAGCTGCCTGGCCAGCGCAGCCCAAGCCAGATGCAGGGGTCCCTTCTCCGCCCAGCAGGCTACACAGAGCTGGGTGGGTGTCCCTACCCCCTCTCTCAGCCAGGGGACAGGGAACCCACTGCCCCTGGCCAGATATGGCTGGGTGGTGGGGGGGGGGCAGGGTGCCTGTGGGGCTGCTTGCCTCAGGTGCTTGAGGTCCAGTCTTCCTTCCAGGGTGCCATGCACCCTGGGAGGAAGGTCAACCCATGTTAATTCAAACTAACGTTAGTTCAAATTAACATAGCTACACTGTCAGTTTGAACTAGATGGTTCAAAGTGACCATTGCTTCGAAGTTACATGAAGAAAGCCTTAGGTCGAATTGGCAAAACCCTGTGTGGATATGCTTTTTTTAAATTGGACCTAATGTTTTTTAGGTTGAATTAAAATGTGTGCTTGTAGACTTACTCTGTGTTTTGAGCAGTGAGCATACACAGGCTATGTCTACAGTACAGGGCTTTATTAAGCTGCCTTAATCAGGTACCAACTTAAAGTAGACTTTATTAAGCTGGCTTAGAGCAGGCGCAAGAGCCGTAACGCTGTTTTCTTGCTGTCTGGCATGCGTTCCAATGGGAATGAGCCCCTTGCAATTAGCGGTGCTTACAGCCAGCACTGCAAAAGCCACTGCTTTAATAGAGTGACTCCGTTGAGCCACTCCACACTGCCCAGGGCTTTGCCCCGCTGTAGTTACGGCTCTGGCAGCCATATTCAAAATGCCAGGAGACTGCCCATGTCCACACTGGCAGCTGCTAGGTTGCCCTAGGAGTGGTGCATTGTGGGTAGCTGGCCCACAGTGCACCACAGCAGAGGTGCAGCTCTCTCCCAGCCACTCCTTTACTACAGGAAGTGAGCGACACCACCACCCTTCATACTTTGTATGGCACCAGGGAGGGCAGGGAGCTTGACATGGCCCAGCAATGTGCCAGCACAGCACTCCACACCCTTCCTGTATTGCCCATACTCCTCCAGCTCTGGACCAGGTGCTGCAGGGCAACTGCCAGTGCAGGGACAGGGAACAGCAGTTGTTAAGATTCAAACACCAGGAAACAGCGCACAGAGGAAGGTGACATCAAATCACGTATTGCAATGGGAAAAAAATCCATAGTCAGAATCTAATCTAAAAGAAATAACAACTTTCTTTCTTTCTTTCTTTCTTTCTTTCTTTCTTTCTTTCTTTCTGTGTGCTGTTTCCTGGTGTTTGAATCTTAACAACTGCTTTGATTTGCTGTTACAGTGTGACCTGATTCTGTTTTTTTACACCCCCTGCATTTATTTTCCTCCCATTCTGTAAGTTCCTCCATCTTCAAACCATCTGATAAAGTAGGATTTTTCTCCCATGAAATCTCATCCAATGAATAAATGTGTTAGCCTTAAACAGTGCCACAGGACTCTTTGTTTGTTTTACAACAATATTGGGGGGGGTAGGGCTGAGAAGGGGGAGAGTATCCTCCCTGGGACTTGAAATTAGGGGGGTATGGGGTGCTCACTAAATTGGTATAACACTGGGGGAGGGGTGTTGGAAAATTCAGGGCAGGTGTATGGGGATTGTTAGGGAAATCCATGGGAGAGACAGGCGGGGTCAGGCTGAGAAGGGAAGAGATGCGCAGATGGGCTAAGAAAGGGAGAGATGCGGGGTCAGGTTGAGAAGTGGGAGAGACGCTGGATCAAGTTGCGGGGACAGGAGAGATGCCAGATCAGGTTGGGGGAAGGCGACGTGGGCTGTAGTGCTAGGATGCAGAGCTCTGGGGCTGAGGCAAAGACATGGGTTGTTTTAATGTGTTGCACACAGCTGGGAATGCTCTCAACTGTGTTGTGCTTTCTCTTTGGCCCCCATCCCCAAGTTTCAGATAGCTAGGAGGCCAATTAAGTCGACAAGCCAACTCCTGGGCTACATTGACTTAAGTCGACTTAAACTTGGTTTAACTGCTGAGTCAACTTTACAAGTGGAAGTTATTAAGTCGACTTAAGCAAATGCTTAAGTCGACTTACTACCTTCTCAGTGTGGCCAGGGCTTTGTTTAAGGGGACATAAGGGGCTTTAAGTTGACTTAAACCTGTAGTGTAGACATACCCACAGAGAAGGCACCCTCCAGCAGTAGGACCCAGGAGGCAGCACCCAACTGGTTCTGGCTTTGCTTCTCCCTGAAGCGCCAGTGCAGCCTGGCTGCTGCCCCTCTTCCCAGCACTTACCAGCCCAACCCCTGGCTCTGATGGGAGCAACTGGGCTGGCCCTTCACAATTGGGGAGGGACACAGGAGGCTCTGTGCCTTTCAGAGCCATCTGTGTGTCGCTTCCTCTAACGGGCACCTCGTGGAGCTGGCAGGGGGAGCCGGGCGGAAGAAAGAGAGCAGGCCAGAGAACAGCCATATTTTGCTTGCCTTTGCTATAGCCACTGGATCACCCATGGCCACATGTTTAATACCCTAAAAGAATTTGAATAAATTGGTGAGGCATGACTTCCCTTTACAAAAGCTCCATTGACTCTTCCCCAACATAACATGTTTATGTGACCAACAATTCTATTCTTTACTACAGTTTCAACCAATTTTCCTGGCACCAGAGAAGCTGCATAGACCAAATTTATTTGCAGATTTCACTGCATTGCTTCAGGGCTTAATAGGGACTTTGGATTTTTCTCTCATTACTACAGGTGATTTGACCTCGTCTCCCTCTGTATGCTGTTCCCCAGTGTTTGACTCTTTACAGCTATTTTGATTTGCTGTTACAGTGTGTTCCTATGACTTACACTTCCTTGCATTTATTTCCCTCCATTCTGTCAGTTCTCCCAGCTTCAAAGTGTCTGATGAAGTGGGATTTTCTCCCACGAAAGCTCATGCAGTAAATGAATTTGTTAGTCTTTAAGTGCCACAGGCCTGCCCCTTTGGAACTTGGCTATGTAAAATGAGGAAGCTAGCTAAATGGAAATTAAAGGAACAGTCACAGGACTCATATGCCTGCAAGCTGTATGGAAACGATTTAAAACTACAACAGTAGTATTTCACACTAAGTGTATAGCCCAAATTTTAAAATAAATAAATAAGCATAAGAGGACAAAAAAAAAGCCTCTTGGTTAAACAATTAGCTTCAGCTATTGTCAGTTCTTGGACCAGGTCCCATAAGTTGCTTTGGACTAAATCAAGACTTTCCCCTCTCCTTATTTGTTCCAGAACTAGCTTCTTCAAGAAGCAGTCATTAACATTACCTAGAAATTTTCTTTGCATCCTGTCCTGAGTTGACATGTTCCCCCATTATTACTGGTTTTCTGTTTCTGTAGCCTTTCTACTCTCCCTGGACTTCTCACAGTGTTCACACAGCCCTCTTATTTCGAAACAACAGAGGTTGTTTCGAAATAAGATTTAGGCTGTTCACACGACGCACGGTTGTTTCGAAACAACAGGTCCCGTTGTTTCGAAACAACGGTTGTTTCGAAACAAGTTAAACCCCATGTGGGGACGAAACAACGTTGTTTCGAAATGATTGTTTCGAAACAACACCGTGCGAACATGTTGTTTCAAAACAACAATGACTTGTTTCGAAATAACTGTTGCCTGAACCTGCTATTTCACTTTGAGCTTCTTTCCTTAATTCGAATTAACAAACTGTTAATTCGAATTAAGTTATTTCGAAATAAGGTGTTATTTCAATACAAGTTGTTTTGAAACAACCATATCGAAATAACCCCCTGTGTGTGAACACAGCCACAGTCATCACCCCCGTCCTGGTCAGGTGGTCGCTAGTATACACTTAATGCTATACTCTTATTGTTCAAATTGGAAATTTCTATCCCTAGGGATTCTATGGCACTGTTGGAGTCATTTAAGATTTTTATTAGATTCAACTCTATGCTTTCTTTTCAAATATATTGACCCTCTCCCACCAGTGTGACCTACTCTGTCAGACCTAGAGATATTGTACCATGGTACTGCCATGTCCTATCATCATTCCACCAAGCTTTTGTGATTCAATATCACAATACATCAATATCATCATTTAATACCAGGCACTCAAGTTCCTGCACTGTCCTATTTAGACTTCTTATATTTTTGTTAAGTGCTTGTATACAATTTGTCAATATTTGTTGTCTACCTTTATGCAATGTGATTGAAGAGTTTTTGGTTGACATGGTCACTTCCGTTCCTACCTGTAGCTTTCACCAGCCCTTACGTTAAAAACTCCTCTACAACCTTTTCAATTGTACATGCCAGCAGTTTCATTCTGTTTTGGTTTACGTGGAGCCCATCCTTCCTGGATAGGCTTCTCCTTTGGTTCCCCAGTTCCTAATAAACCTAAAATGCTCCTCCAAAACCCATCATCGCCTCATCCAAGCATTGAGCTTCTGCAGTTCTGCCTGCCTAACTAGCCCTGTACATGTAAATAGAAGCATTTCTGAGAATGCTTCCAAAGGTCATCAACAAGTTAAAAGGCTTCTTTTCTCATTTTGGCATTCTGGGAAAAATGGTCATTTCATAAACTGAGGCAATAATGTATCTAAGAAATCATCAGAACCTGAAAAAAATAGTCACAAGATGACTTTAGGGGAGTCTAAATTCGTAACCAGACTTGATTTCTTTCTTGAGTGTTCAATGCGTTTCTCCTTTATTTACACAGTTGTGGAAATAAAAGCTATTGTAAAACAGGAGGAAGTGATTCAACAGTGTGTGACCTACTTAGCATCTATGGGGATGGGCAAAATTGAGCTCTGAAAGTGATGATTGGAAGGGAATGTAAAAAAGAAATAGTTTCAGTCACTCAGGTTCCTTCACTGTAATTACCATTCAAATGTCAATTTAAAGTTGAAAAAAGTTGGATTTACGACGCTTTCCTGTCCTAGGAGCTCCAGTAAGCAGCCTGTTATGTAGTAAAAACATACATTGAAAGAAGTACAGAGGGTCCCTTTCTTACCTACTAACAGCCTTCAAGTGATCTTTTAGCACATATAGTTCCAGATTTAATTATTCACGTGCAGGGCCATCGCCAGTGGGGAGCAGGGTCTGGGGCCAACTGGCCTGTGTGGCCCCCCCCCCCGGTGCTGGTGGGGGCAGGGTGGGCCGGCTCAGAGGCCGGGCTGCTCTCTCCCACACCGCCCCTGCACCAGCCATTCCACCCCTGGGGGGGTGGGGCAGGCCGACCCAGGGGCCAGGCTTTGCTCTTCCATCCCACCTCTGGGTTGGTCCTCCCTGCCCCCAGAACAGAATGGTTGGTGTAGGGGAGGGGCGGGAGAGTGGAGCCCGGCCGCTGGGCCAGCTGTTCTGCCCCAGGGATGGGAAGGGCCAGCCCAGAGTAGAGGCTGGGTTCTGCACTCCCATCCCCCCCACATTTGGCTTTGTGCAGAAGACAGTGGGGCAGGGGTGGGGGAACAGCATGGCTGTGGGGGGGGAGCGGGATGGGCCTTGTGCTGCTCAGAGCAGGATGGTGCACTGCCCATGGAACCACAGGGCCAAGGATGATTGTCCCTCCCCCCCCTGCCCACCCAGGACAGCCCAGTTCATATGCATGCCTCAGGGATGTCTGATAAAGGAACTTCATCCAATTTAAACATAAACTACTTTTATTCACTTTCAAGGTTCTTCATGGCCAATCACCTATCATAGTTTGTTGTTGCAAAAAAGGCAAATGCCATTCTGGGAGTGTCATATGTAAGACATAGAAGGTATTTCTTCCTTTTTACTGGGACTTGTGAGGTCTCAACTGAAGTGATGTCCAGTTTTGGAAACTACTCTTTAAAAATGTGAACAAATTGGAGACAGTTCTGACGACAACAGCAAAAATTCTGAGGTTTAGAAAACATGAGCTATAAGAAAAGGTGGAAAGAGCTGTGTATGTTTGGACTACAGCGGCATATTGAGAGGGGACACTATAACAATCATAAAACATAAGATTGACCACTGACAGGGAGCTGTATGTTAAATATTAAATAACATTTAAATTTAAGTTTCTAACTGGAAGAATAGTTAAACATATAATATATAATATACAATAAATATATTTGTTAGTCTTCAAGTACCACAGGACTCCTTGTTTGTTTTACAAAAAGCTTGACAGTTGTTAGGCAATGGGTGCATTGAGGCTCATGGTCAGTAGTGTCACTGTTTCCTTGTACCTCTATGGCAGCCTGTTTGTGTGTCCATTTGTCATCTTGTATCTTACATTTAGATTGTAACCTCTTTTGGGCAGGGACGATCACATTCTGGGTTTGTACAATGGGGTCCTGGTCTGGTATGGATACTACTAATACTGATAAATTAAATTGTCTATCCATGAACTATCTTGGTTCTTATGAGTCTTCACATTATAGGAGTAAATGAATATATGGATGGTCGGAAACAGAGAAGAAAGGGAATACTTTTTTCACAAAGAACACTAGCTCTGGGACAAAGAATAGTGGGGCTAAAGATTAAACAGGGTAAATATCATTTTGATATTGTAACAATGTTTTCTTTGTCCATAACACCTTCCACTTGAGGTTTTCAAAGGCTTTCACAAACATTATTCAAGCCCTATAACCCTCATGTGAGTCAAGGAAATATTATTTACTGGATAGGAAGCAGACCAAGTGGCTGGTCAGGGAGTATGGCACTGATTATGGTGCAGTGAGAGCCTTCATTGAGAAGCTAAATGAGTTTATGGGTCTGTCTTGCCTGATGGAGAAGGTTGAGCATGAGGTATATTTGTGAAGTCCCTAGCAACTCTACTATCCATAGGATCCTTGAACACTTGGTTGCTCTCTTGTGGGTCCCTGACCTTTCTTCCATAGGGACTGGGATTTAAAAATCAGGAAACAGTCGGATTGATCAACAGTACTTTAAAAATGCTACCCATTTTGAATCATCTTTACTGACCAAGTTTTTAATCTGTGTCTTTAGAAACTCTCTCTGGCTTTGTCCCATCTGCAGTGATGGAGCAGCTATGGATATTGCTTAAGATATGCAGGCTAAAGACAGGGGACTGGGTAAGGCTAATGGTAGGGGCACAGCTAGCCAGCTGTCAATGGATAATGTGAGCAAAAACCTGTCATTGTGTTGGTCTCAATGAATAAGACGGGACCGAGAGTTATCTAATCTATGGCTACCCAGCCCTTTTCTCCATTTGGTGTTGTTGCAGGAAAGGCAGACTCCCCCTGCAGTGGTGTGCAGGAAAGACAGATTCCCCCTGTAGTGAGTGTGCAGAGCCCTGCTGATATTTTTAGAAGGAGAAGTTGTTACTCTGCAGAATGGCAGATGCAATACTTCCCTTTCAGCCACTGTTGCCTCATTTCACAGTGTCTAAGATCAAGGCCTAGAAAAATTGACTACAGCTTAGCATCAGCCTTCCAGAGTCTCAGACTGTCTCAGGAATTCCCATTGGTGCCCCACTCTCTTCCTGTTCTTGATACTGATTGGAGATTTTAATTATTCCTTCCTAAAAGATCACTTCTTCCTTTGACTGCAATACAATTTTGAAGAGCTGGCCCAAGCACTTAGATTGTAGAGGGCCTCAGAACTCAGTACATGTTCATCTTTTGAGTATGTCTGGGAACAGTTCTTTACAAAAGG
Source organism: Podocnemis expansa (assembly GCA_007922195.1). Lineage (NCBI taxonomy): Eukaryota > Metazoa > Chordata > Testudines > Podocnemididae > Podocnemis > Podocnemis expansa. Next base: position 1,582,023 of record ML682098.1, read on the forward strand.
ACATGAACCTCAAAATCCAGTGACTAGCTCACTACAAAAGTAATTTTCCTGCTTAAAACATTCTCACCAACTGTTCTGAATGGCCAAATCAACACTGTTTGAATTGATCTCATTAACACTGGTCCTTCAGATAATAATTTGACTCATCCTTCTTTTTATGTGAATACATACATAACAAACATCAGTTTTCTTCATGCATCTGATAGAGGGGCTTCTAGCCCACAAAGCTTGTGCCTTAATGAAATTGTTAGTCTTTAACGTGCCACCGGACTACTTGTTCGTTTTGTCAAAATTGACTGTTCTCCTGGCAGATCCCAACCCAAATTAGATCAAATACACTAGTCTGAAGCTCCTGAGTCCTGCAATTCTCTTCTATAAAAGCTTCTTTCCTTTCTAAAAAAGATCCCGTTGGATCTTTCCTTTCTTGTAGCCCTACACTTTGCCTCATATCTCATGGTCCATCAAAGAAACCTGCTCAAAGTGCCCACGTTAAGAGGGAAGATTGAGCTGAAGCTCACACAGATGATAAAGGTAGCAGCCTGACTATGAGATGTGGGTTTTAGAGCACAATGCTTCACCAATTTCTTGAAAAATGTCAGAACTAAAGTGTGTTACTGGCACAAACCATTTCCTATTATTTCCTCTGTATTTTTCTCATTCTCTACCTACCTTTGTGTGCGCATCACCTTGAGCAAAAGCACTAAAGCCAAATGAAATTATAGCTATTCACCGCACCACCTAAGCAGCTGTAACTGACAGGAGACAGAGTATGGGCAAGACCCAGCTTTCTCAACAACAGGTGATATAGCTGCCATATGTATAATAGATAGATGGAATTTTGTTTCAGTCCCAGTCTTAACTCTCCTGTCTTGTCTTAATTCTCTTAAAGATGCCCTTAGGTCCCAAACATCTACGCAGAGATCATGATGACATATATAGGTGGAATACAGAGAAATACTGAATAGTTCTGTACACATAAAAAAGCAGAGACCTTGCCACAATGGAGGTAACATTGATAATGTGCAGTACACAGGGTAATGTCAACTCTCCATTGCAATAGTCTGCCCTTTTCTGAGGTGTCCAAAATGCTTTCTGGATGTTAATGGACTTAGTCTCTCAACCCCTCAAACCCTCTACCTGTGTGTACCAAGTACCTGTATGGCTCCCAGGACCTTTGGTCAGTATAATTAGCCTAGCTGTGCATACTGAGACCCTGACCCCCAAAGACATGACGTGAGCTTTCCAAACACCAGTCAGTTCTATTATAATAGAATTCAGGAATCCTGGCTTCACTTCTTCTGCTGTAACCACTAGGCCCCACCTCTTTCTGAAACTATTTGGGGCAGGCTTTCGGCTGCATGAAAGGACACTGGGCTGCTGGTGAATGTTGATTCAAAAACTTTATTTAGTGACTGATAGTTCTAGCCTGTTTCCCATTAGGCACAGCAGCTCCTCTCCAGGAACAGCATCACATACTTTCACTCTTCACCCACAAGAGTCAGCAGTAATACTATGGTACAAGAAGGGACTCATTGAAAGACACCAGAAAATAGAGCATTTTTTCCCCTAAATAGCTTTTCAGATTATTAATGGTCAGAAAGTCCCTACACGCTCAAAATGCCACTGAGACTGCTAATGGTGGAAACTGAGCATGTGTGCAATAGCCTGTTTGCAAAATAAAGATAAAATAATTGTTCTGCTATTTTTTTCTCTCTAAAATGACCCCAGCTACGTCTCCCTGAGTGGACATCACCTAGAGAGTTCAGTTTGGTAAACAAAGCTGGCTTTTTTCAGTTAGAAAAACACATATGAAACCTTGAACTAGCTATTTTTGCACTTTGAGAATGGAAAAATGCCTTGAGCCCTGAGGCTATTTACTGGTGACGAAAATCTCTCTAAAATACGAGCTTATAACGAAAAAAAAATTAAAGAATCTCAACCCCAGAAGAGTGGCAATATGTGTAATGTAGGAGACACATCCACATTCTCAGCAACAACATGAAACCTGTGAGTCCTGAAAAGGGGTCTCATATCTGAGTCACAGCTCTCACTACAAACTAACCAACAGCTGCATCTGGCTGAGAGAGAAACATGTAGTGAAGTGCTGTAAGCAGGCCAGGCCTTCATGAGAAGGCAAGGACACTGGAAGGCTGGTTTACCATTGCTGTATATTATCCACAGCCTGACATGAGAAATGGTCCCCATCTCACAGAGCTTACATTATCAACAGTTCACAAGATTATTTCAAATGCCATCACATACCACTTGGTTCAGGATCTCCCATGGTTCAGTGTTTTGGTGTGAAAGCAGCAGGGTCCCAGTGTGCACAGCTCTGAATCGCAGCTGACTTGAGTAAACCACAAATCCTTGACCAATTCTGATATTGGTTAGTCAGAGCGTCCTAGAGGAGTCGCATGCTAAGGGAACTGACAGAGAAGTCCAGGTCTAAGTGCAGTGGCTTTAACCACTACTTCCTGCAGACACATTTCCGTGTAAGGAAACTGCGCAGCATACATTTGCTTGATGATACGATTTGCATAAGCTCAGATCAGTGTCTGAATAACAAAGAAGGGCTCTTTATAACAACAGAACACCACTGGTCATCACCTACAACCCCCAAGTCAGACTTCTCCAGCACATTATCAACAATCTACAGCAGTGGTTCCCAACCTGTGGTCTGGGGACCCCTGGGAGTCTGCGGACATGTTTCAGGGAGTCCGCAGAGCCTCTCCCAAGGCCAGAATCCATCTACACAGCCCCAATACTCACTGCCAGGGCTGCCTTTCCCTCCCATGGCCAGATCCCAGGAGGGCGATGGGGTTGCGGCAGCTCCCCGGAAGGGGCAAGGGCAGGGGGCCAGAGCTGCCGTGGCTCGGCTCCCCAGTGGTGCGGGTCATGGTGGCAGCAGCGCTGCTTGCCAGCTGTCCCAGTGGCGCCACCAGAGTGGTGCAGGTCAGAGTCTGCCACTGCGGCCCAGATTACATAATCAGTCCGGGGGGGAGGCCACAAAGTTTTTTTTTGTTAAAAAGGGGTCCCTAGCCTGAAAAAGGTTGGGAACCACTGATTACAGCCTGTTCTACAAGATGATCCCTCACTCTCTCAAGCCTTGGGAGACAGACCTCTCCTTGCCTACAGACACCCCCCCACCTTAAACAGATACTCACCAGCAACTACAGACCTAACAACAGAGCTATTAAAGCAGGCACATATCCATGCAACAAACCATGCTCCCAACTTTGCCCACACAGGACCTAATCGAGCCAGCTGTATCAGGGGCTCATTCACCCTTGTTGGTTTTCCCAAACTAGATTGACATGGCTACGCCTTTGAAACCAGATAACTTTCACTGTCTTCTCAGGTGCATGCAAGTGTGTTGAGTATGCAAGTGTGTGCTTTTAGGGATGCTGGGTTTTCTCATATAGAAAAGATGACATACCCCATACTAGCTTCAATTGACCAGGCATGCTAAAAATAGTGTAGCCACTAAGGCTGGAGAGGCTAGCCACCCCAGAAATGTACCCGTCAAAGACATTAGACATGTACTAGAAGCAGCTAAACAAACAAGGAGTCGTGTGGCACTTAAAAACTAACAAATTTATTTATTGTGTGAACATTCATCTCAGAAAATCAAACTTGGTCAGACACTTTGAAGATATGGGAATTTACAGAGCGCCCTCCTGCACTCCTTCAGGACTGGAGGAAACTTTCAGCCTCAATGCAGCTGCAGTAGGAGGGCTGGGGGCAAACCCCCCCCAACACACTCCTAAGCAGCCCATTCCAAGGAATCCAGGCTAGCCATCAGCTCACACTTATCCCTGGCCCCAGGAGTTCCCCTCTCCCTTATTTACTACACTGCTGCTGAGGGAATCCCTCCTTCTCCCTCCTGCCTTTTCAACTGGCCTGCTCCAGGAAACTGAACCAGATGGTCTCTGGGGAAGAAAGAGCCCGGCACTTGGAGGGGAAGGGTTCTTGCTCCAGCAGTCAGCCACTAGTCAAGCTGCCCAGGAGGAGATTATCATCAGACCCATGTTAGGTTCCTTTCTTTCATGGAGCCTGAGTTCTGCGCTCTTGCTGGGCTTCCTTGCTCTGTATGCTGGGCAGTGAGCACACACAGAGAGGGAGCCTTCCAGCACTGGGACCAGGAGGCAGAACCCAATTGGCTCTGGCTTCGCTTCTCCAGGCTGGGAGGTGCCTCGTCCCAAACACTTACTGACCCCCCGCCTTGCTCTGAGTGGGGGGGGAGGGGGGAGCAGGGGAGGTCAGCCAGGCAGGCACTGAGCTGGCCCTTCATAACAGGGGAGGTTGCAGGCGGCTCTGTGTCTTTCAGAACCTCCTGGGTCTCTTCTTGGAGCTGGGATGGGGCTGAGGGGGACAGAGAGAGGGAGCGCTAGCTGGAGCACAGGTGCTAGTGGGCTAGTCTGGCAGTTGGCCTGCCCTTCGTCTACGGATCTGGGCTTAGTGCAGAACTCACTGGGTGGAATCCTTTGGCCTGAGTGCCTCAGGAGGTCAGACCTGGTGATCACAGTGATTCTTTCTGGCCTTAAAGTCCATGAATCTCACTCTCAGTGTAGAAAACTCATTTCAGTATCAGACACATTCACTGAAAACTACAGATTTATTCTGCATTAAGTGAGCTGTGGACTACAGAGTTGACCCTGCGCTCAGGGTTAATTTCACTGGCGTACCATGCAGTTACTGGGAATGTGTCTTGACAGAAATGTTTGTTGTAAAAGTTAGATGAACCAGTCTCATGGAATAAATAGGTCTCATGCTCATCAGTGAAATGATTCATTTTCTTTCCTTGATGCATGAATAATGATTTATAAAAGACACAGTAGTTTGCTCTATAAAACCAGAGAAAGGACTTTGCCTAGAACTTCAGCCTCAGCGGTGCAATGGATCAAAAAAGCAAGACTGCCAGGAGTGTTGCTGAGCAATAGCCATGCCTTCACACCACTGCACTGCAAGGTTGGATAAACCAGCAGGAGCCAAAACTGCATGAGCAGAGGCTTTAGTTGCAGAGTCGGAGAAATCAAATGGGGAGGCTGACTGGACACCATGTAGCATAAAGCTTCCTGTTCCTATACCACCTTTTGTCTGATTAAGTAGTCTCTTTGGCCTGGCGCTCTCCTGGACCACAGGAGATCAAGCCCATGCTACCTAACCCAGGCTTCTGAGCTGCCCATACACCAGTTTACAATGTCGATCTCTGCATCTGCTCCCTGCCTGCACAGGCAGTCTTAGCAGGTGGGCAGCGCAGGCAGCTGCCCAGGGCCCTGCATGAAGAGGGGCCCGCATACTGCTCCATGGGGAGCCAGCCAAGAGTTGGTGGGGGCCATGGTGGGGGCCCACAGTGGGCTGGCAGGGTCTCCCCAGCAGAACTGGGGAGCCTGTTGGTGGCCCATGGGAGCCTGCAGTGGAGCCAGGGTGCTGGAGGTGGTGGCCCATGAGGGGGCCAGGGAGCACTGTGGCATGGCCTGCAGCAGTGGTGCCAGTAGCAGCCCCCCTCAAATTCAGTGGGTTCTGATGGGGGGGGTGGGGGGCCCCATCCTTGACATTTACCCTGGGCCCTGGAATCACGAAGATCTCCCCTGCCTACCTGCACTGAGTAGCATTCAGCTAGGGCCTAGCTTATGCACTGATTCCCAACAGCTGATGTCACAGACGCTGAACACATTTGCCCTATCGCACGTCAGATAATTACCCCTGCCATATCTCTCACCAAGGCCTGCCTGCAGCTTACCATGTGCAGCCACAACACCTGGCCTCAGTCCTAACCTCAAACCCCAATGCCCTGCTTGTTCATGGCAGGCTGTGACAGCATCCTAGCTTTAAATGGGTTTGAATCACAATAATAAATTCCCTAGTTTTAGCTTTTCTCAGTTATGTGAATTGAGAGCAGAATCTCAGAACTCTGCAGTTGTCAGGCCAAGGAAACTAAGGGATACCTGCTCCCTGGAATAATACATGCTAGACCCAATCCCCTCCCTCTTTACACAGTATGCAGGAGATGTGACATCTGTGCAATGATGTTGTGACAGGCCACTCCCAGAATCCAGTCCAGCCTGCCACTTTGACCCCTCCCCACCCAGTCCCTACCAATATTCCCTCTAACTACTCATAGACTGTGTGCACAAACAATTTCTTTGTGTGCACAAAAACATTTCTTTGTGAGCACCAATATTAGCACTATTGAATTTTTTTGTGCACACTTTATTTTGTTGTGTGCGCAGGTTTCATGACCTGTTTGCAAGCGCACACGCACACAGCTTAGAGGGAACAGTGGCCCCACTCCTGAACCTGACTTACACTGCTTTGGAAGGTGACCGCTCGCTCCTGAGTCACTCCACATCAGTCTCCTGTGTGTAATCAGTCCTAGCCAGGCAGCGCATGTGCGTCCTCTGGTCACCGATGGGCCTGTCCCCAACCAAGCACCCTCAGTCCCCTGATCCCACACAGGGAAGTCCCATCCTACAGAGATTGGGGCCCATCCCCAGTTACCATAGTTTCATACCAATCCATTTATCAAAGAAATGGATTGGCCCAGCCACTCTGATTCACATCTCTAAAGTCCACACAGCTTTAGATAAAACACTGGTTTATTGATTAGAATATGATTTTAAGTGCATAGGTAGCAAACCAATGCTCAGCAGTTTAATAAAGCTCTTAGGAACTGCCACAATGAAATAAAAGATATAAAACACATACTAACTTAACACTACTACAGTTATGTTCATATAACTACTCAGGTCTAGCTATGACGGTTTGCAGCCATCTTTGCCTCTTTCTAGACAGGGCCCAACTCTTCCTGTGGATGTTTCAAGATGGAGCGTCTCTGGGAAAAAGCCCCTCGCAGTTCAAATGGGCTACATTTGTTTCCAGTCTATGCTTAGCCCATCACTCCTTCCTGGGCTTTAGGGCAACAGGCAGAAGCTAGCCTCATTGTCTTCATTGTCTTTGCTCAGCAGATGCTTGCAACACCGTCTGGGAAACAGCTCTCTGTCTGGATGCTACTGGGAAACAACTCAAATTATCCCCTCCCCCCCAAACCATGTCAAACATGCTGCACAATCATGATGCTGCATAACCATACAGCAGAGCATTCAAAAGGGCACCTTGCATGGCATAACTGGCATCATACCAGGCAATTATACTGCAAAAGCGAACAGAAAAATCATACAGATCATACCCCAGGGTGCATAGATGTGGAGCCCATGACAGATGTAACCACACCTGGTGAGGAGGCTCAGAGCTGCTCCCTTATTCATGTGGCTGTTTTGGGGCAGGTATAAAAGGGCATCATACAGGCAGGAACATGAACATTATTGGTGGAGTGCTTTAGGGTAAGCATTGTTGACAAGCTTCTGTGGTTTAAAATGCAGAACTGCAGACAAAAAACATTTTGTTTCCGCTAAGTCATCAGCCTTCTTCCTTTTTCTGCCTTGATCTCTCTCACATTGATTTGATTCCTCAAGACCAATACAGTAACTGAATTCCTGCTTGGGAAGGCTTGATCCATCATCATTGTGACAATGTACAATGCTAGTTGGAAGGGCAGCTGTTGCAAATGTTGTGGCTCTGAGTTCACAAAAGCCACAAGAAGCATGATTTCCGTTTCACTGCTCTCTGGCAGTTGCTAAAGTAATACAGTTCGTTTTCACTACAGCTGCATGCCGTTCTTATGACAGGCTTTTAACCCCAAGTACAAACCCTGTCTCTCCTCTCACATACGCTACCATTAGAGAGTAGGGTTACAACACTGCAGGAAGACACATGGGAGTTAAGACTGTGACAGTATTTCCATCTGAAATGCCTACCTTTTATATACATGTAACATAAAGAGAAAATTACTTGTTTTGTGGAAAATTTTCATTCCTCCACAAATATTCTGTGTTTACTGTTACACAAGTACAGAAATGTCTGTCACGTTCATTTGGGGTTGGGGATTGTTTGTATGTGAGTAATAAAAATATAGTTCAGGGCTTAACAGGGACTTTGGAATTTTTTCTCATTTCAACAGGTGGTTTGACCTCATCTTCCTCTATGTGCTGTTTGACTCTTAACTGCTTTGATTTGCTGTTATAGTGTGACCTGATCCCATGACTTACACTTCGCTTCATTTATTTCTTCCCATTTTGTAAGTTCCCCAATTTCAAGGCGTCTGACAAAGTGGGATTTTTCTCCCACGAAAACTCATGTAATAAATAAATTTGTTAGTCTTTAAGTGCCACAAGACTCCTTGTTTGTTTTATAAAAAGCTAGGTGACCTTCGAGGCCTGAATCTTGTGTCATACACACTGGAGATACTGTACTGTCTTCAGAGGAGTTCTACTGGGTTACACCAGTGCAAACTGCAGAAAAAGAAAGGCTCCCTCTAAAATAAAAAGTCCGGTTACAAATTATGGAAGGGCTTGTGAAGGCACAAGACAGGCCTAAACCTCAACATTTGTATTTAACAACCCTCAGCATTTGGGGCGTTTGAACAGGGGCTTGGATCCACCTCTAATTTCAAAAGATATTTTGGGCTGGTTACTCCATTAAATGAAGCAGTCTAACTCAGATCTCCCTTTCTGAAAGACATAATCAGAACACGCTCCCACTGGCACCTTCTCACATTAATGCCAGCACACCTTTTGGCTCCATTCCCATTTCCAGTCAGCTGTGCATCAGTCCAACACGAAACATCTCCACACACATCAAACACATATTAGACAGTTTCCCCATTCCTCACATGTGCCCACTGTGATGAAGTAAGAAAACCTCTTGGGTTACTGTGGTTCTTCTTTTCTGTTCCTGTTCTTTGGTGATGGTATTCTGGTGATGGGACACAGGGGTGTGATAACTATAGGTACCACTAGGGGGGAAGAGGCTTTACTGCGACCTTACCTGGACCCCCTGGGGGTGACAGGTTGTGGCCAATTTAGACCAGGGGCAGGGCAGCTGGATGGAGAGGAGAACAAAGGGGAGAGAGGGGAAGAAGGAAGATGGAGATCGGAGGGGGAGGACCTCCAGGGCTTGTCCTGGGGGTTTACTGTCAGCCCTCCTGGTTGATCTGAGAGACAACTCTCCTAGCTGCTGTGCAAAGTGGATTGCTAATAAACCCGCTGACTTCTACACTGGCTGAGTGTCACTGCTGATTGGGACGGCTGGGACCCTCGCGGAAGGAGGAGCCCCCCCCAAGGGAGACCAGACAGAGCAAGGGTCGGACCCTCTGGGCCTGGATTTGGGAGCTGGCTACAGGTAGCGTGGAGACCCAGTTGCTGAACCAGAGAAGGCTCCACCGTAGCAGAGTCCTGGTGGGCTGTGAACAGAGGGGATCCAAGAGGCTTTTCTGGGTTCTCCATGACACCCACATGCATGGATGCCTCACTGAGCTTCATCCAGACAATCCTCTTACGAACAAAAGGCCTGTATTGTAAACCTTGTGTGCAAATCAAGTTCTACAAAGCATGGAGGTGCTCAGAGCTTTAATGGTTATAAAGGCCCATCTTTGCCATCTATGTACTTACCTATCCACATAAACAGGGATGACGTACCAGTACATGCAGGCCAAAGAGTTTAGGTCCTCAATGGAAACAAAGAAGGGATTCTGATGCCGCTGGCTAGCAATACCCCCATTCCTTCTGCTGCTCCCCCACAATATTTCAGCTCACTCAGTTACGTCTTAGCCAGACAGGCTGTGGAGATTTTGTTCTTATTTTAATTTTTCTGACTCATGTGGAATAGCCTTTGTTTCCTGACCACTTTCCTCTTTTGCCTGCTGAAACCAAAAGCTCAGCCACAGGAGAACAGCAGCAGTTGAGCTTCTCTGCCTGTGTGTGGCAGCAAGAGATTCTGGGTTTATTCAGAACAAACTCCAGAACCAGCATGTTTTAGACCTATTATGCAACTTTTCTGATAAACCCAGAAAAAGGAAAAGACAAAATAAAGCAGGATCTATGTATTCTATTCCTTTTCTAAAATCTCATTTGCCTTTTACTGGAAGGGCCTCTTGACTTCAGATTCAGGCTGTATAGATCAGTGGATAGACACAGGACTGAATTATATCTCCATCTGTGCCAATGACACTGCTTTTAACAGCTCTGTGCCTCAGTTTCATGGGGATAATGATGCTTGCCCAGCTTTGTAAAACATTTACAGATGAGATGTACTATTGCAGTGTTTTACGGCATGCAAAGACGTTTAGAGCAAGCAGAGATGCAATGTGATACGACAGATAAATGCTAATAAATCTTAGGCACTACAGAGGCTTTAACTCTTAGGAAGTTCCTTCTTTATAGAACAAAAAGATTGGTTCTGAAGCCAATTAAATTAAATTGTCTTTAAATCTTTCACACAGTATGGTGTCCAGTAGAAGTCTACACAGAGTTTCTAATCTGGATTAAGTTTCATACCCTTCTCATGTTTTAAAAGTGCTGATTTCCCTAACTCAGGTCTCTGACAAAGCTATTCACTGCTTTCTTTGGATGGATTGTCACAAAAAGGAAATACAGGAATTCTTCAGAAGCAGAGCAGCTTCTGTATTCACATAGGAGCCTTAATTCAAACTAACTTGAACCCTGGCTACGCTGGGCTTTGCCTAGCTCAGATGGTTAGTTCAAACTAGCTGCTTAGTTCGAACTAATTTGTATATTTAGTTCGAACTAGCACAATGGAGACTAAAAAGTTAGTTCAAACTAAAAAAAGTGCAGCTACTTTGAACTAATTGTTAGTTTGAACTAAAATGATGAGCTTAGTTCAAACTAATTTTCAAACTTCTTAGTTCAGACTAACCAAGTCCAAACTAAGATTTTAGGTGTAGACATAGCCATAAATACATAGGGAGTAATATAGACTCATGCCCCTTAAATGTGTGTGTAACCCCTTTGGAGGATTTAGACAGTTTGGTCACTTTAAATCTTTGCCCTTTGGAGAGAGGCACTGATTGTTGGGGAGGGGGAGAGAGCTGTTTGGTAGGAGGGAGGAGAACAAGGTGTGGCTGTGAAGCTCCTGGGAGCCAGAGGACAGAGCGGTGACCAGGGACACCTAGGACAGGAAACTCAGGAGGACACTGTGCCAGGGAGAAGTCACCCCAAGACAGACTGGAGATGAACGCAGTGACATGGCGGCCCAGAGCTGGGGGGCTAGGAGTGCTGTACCTGTGACTTGGCCTTTGACTAAGTGGGAACCTGTAGCTAGTTAAGGCTTGGTGGTCACAGAGGGTGGCAGAAGAGGCATTGGAGGATTTGCTAGGACAGTTGCTAGCGCCGAAGATGATCAGGAGAACTGAGGACTGAACACCAGACTGGACCTGTGCTGGCACCCTTGAACTCTGGGTGCAGACACAGCTCACTGTCTGCCCTCACCCGCCAGCACCACTGGGCCTGCAGGGCCCTGTGCTAGCTGGTAACCTGTTTTATTGCTCCGTCATCTCCCTTGTTGGTTTCTCCTTCACCCCTCTGTTTAGAAACCTTTTCCTTTCCCACAACTGGTGTGCTAACCCAGCATGTGTGTGGTCACTCTGGCGTTTGCAACAGGTGCCCCTAGAGTGAAGGGCCTTTCCCGGCTGCGATCCTGCAAGCGCCTGTCCTTGGCCAGAGCTGCCTGCAGGGCAGACTCCATTTTGGCCACAAGGGTGCTACATTTGGTGGCCTGTACAGGGACTTTGCCATACACAAACCTCTGTGTCACACATCCTGGGACCACAGTCTCTAAAACCCCAAAAGGGTTACATGTAGGGTTACCAGATGTCAGGCAAAAGGGGGACATGTCCTCCTTTTTACCTTCACGTCCTCCGTCTGGAAGGCATTTTAAAATACATGATTTTGTCTGGCTTGTTACTTATAGGGGTTAAAGTATGCTAGAATGCCACAGAATACCTTATTTTTAGGGGAAAGCATGCCAGGGCCCCCTATAAACAGAAGAAAATTACATTAATACTACATTTTCTCCATGTGTCCTCCAGTGTCCTTTTCATACTTCCCTTTCCTCCTTTCCAGGCTTTGCTATCTGGTAGCCCTAATTACATGTAATCTCATAAATAGTCCCTGTCATCCCCCTAATCCACCGCTTGGCAACTTGTGCTTGAAGTATGATTATAATCTAGCTGTCCAGCAGAAAACCCTTTCATTTGATCTCCCTATTGCTTTTCTAATTAACAGCTATGCATTCAAGGGCTGCTTTAGCAACTGTTAAGTGGTACATTAAAACATCATTGTAAAGCAACCCCCTCCATGTTTCCTGTTAAACTTTGCCTTAGGGAAAAGCATCCATTCTTTATAAGATCTTTTCCCCTGGTATGCCTTTCTGGGTGCAGGCCTTTAAATGTAGCAGAAAGGAACAGGTGTTACTCTCAAGTGGCTATTTGGTTGCTGCATTTTCCTTTCCAGCCTGGGTGAGTATCTTTAGGTCTTCTTCAAGTGCTGCTCAGATACGTTCAGTAATAGGCGTACATGCCTCAGCGCACAATTGGTCGGAAATCTTTTAGCCCTATCCTGTCAAAACAGGGCTGGTGGCCAATGCCCCGGCCACCCCATGGCTGTATGTATGGCTGCAGCCCTGCTCCACCTCAGTTCCATTTTTCCGCACTCGGCAACAGTATTGGAACAGCTCGCTCCTTACGATCATGCAAGCAGCCTGTTGTTTATGAGCTGCTCAATTGGGAGAACATCTTCATGGATGTCATTCCACCAGAAAGTGCTCCCACACAGTACTCAGCTACGGAGCAGGAACACTGCTTCTCCCTGCCACCTGCCATGCTGGGGTTCATACCTTGTGCTACCTGTGTAGGGTTACCAGATACCAAAGTATGGAAACGGGGACAGGGAAGTATGAAAAGGAGGACATTGGAGGACACCTGGCGAAAATGTAGTATTAATGTAATATTCATCTGTCTTTAGCGGCCCCTGGAACTCTTCCTCATAAAAGTAGGGTGTTCTGGGGCATTCCAGCATACTTTAACTCCTGTAAGTAAAAAGCCAGAGAAAATCATGCATTTTTAAAATGCCCGCCAGCTGGAGAATATGAAGGTAAAAAGGAGGACATGTCCTCCTTTGCCTGACATCTGGTAACCCTATACCTGTGACAAGGCCTTCCTGCAGGACAATCCCCATGAGAAGTGCCTCCAGTGCCTGGGTGAGGTCTATCTGGTCACTGAATGCTCTATCTGTCAGGCCTATAGCCCTAGGACCATAAAGGACAGAGAGCAAAGGTGCCATGCGTTGGCCTCAGAGCAAATGCAGCAGCCTATCCCTGAAGCTTTGGGGCTACATTTGGCACCACATGCCAGTTTGGTGCCAGAACTGTCCCAGCGCTGCTCTCCCAGAGAGCAAAAGACACACTCAGTAAGAGCCTTGGTACTGAAGCATCAGCGCCGCTCCATGTCTTCTTGGGACTGGCAGGAGCCGGTACTGGTTCCCTCTACCCCAGAGGCCTTTTAGGCAGCAAAGGCACTTCTCTTACTGACGCCTCCCACCCCAGTACCACCCAGAAAGAGGGGCAAACCAGCCTTCCGCTCGGGTTCCTGGTCACCCTTTTCAGGCACCAATCTCCCTCTCCAGTCTCGGTACCAGAAATGGGTGTCCAGGAGGAGGCCCTTGGTACCATTAGAGGACAGAGCCCAAAAGCCTCCCCTTGGAGCTGTACCACTTTGTCCCCACTGGGACCGGCAAATAAAGCTCCTCCCATGGTGCCGAATTCAAGCCCATAGCAGCTTCAGGAACCTTCTTGATCCCAGGGGCATTGCTGGCTGGGGGAGGGAGCTGGGGCATGGGCCCAGGCCCCGCCCCGCAGCCCGCAGGCCCCGCCCCCTGGCCGGGGACAGGGCCAGGTGCCGCCACACCACCGTGGGCAGCCAGGCCCCAGATCCCCGGCCGGGGATGGGAGGCCCTGGATTCCTGGTGGGTGATGGGGCAGCCGCGGCCACGGGCGGCCTGGCCCTGGATCTCCAGCCCGCCGGAGATCCGGGGCACTGGCGCTGGGGTTCGGGGCACATGCCCTGGAGTGCCCAGCACCAGCAACGTCCCTGCTTGATCCCCAAGCAAGGAGTCTCGACGGGGAGTAAATGGCCCCACCCACGATCCTCAGTACCAACTCCTTACAGGTATCAACCCCATGAGTGGTCTTCTCAGGAGACCCCACCACCCTCCTGCGGTACCAATCGGCCGAGTCCTGCACTGTGTCCTCCAGTATCCGACAGAGCTCTGAACCCCAGGCCCCACTCCTACAGGGGACCTCACAGTACATTTCGATTTCCTCTGCTGTGTGGGTGCTCACATGGAGAGGGAGGCTCATTCCTTTACAGGACACAGTGACATTCTCTTTAGCCCTGGGCTCATGTCACCTTCTGAGCCCATAACAGTTTCCCTGCACCCTAGCGTGCAAGAGATTGCTATGGCATGATGGCAAACTTCTGGGTCCATCGCTGCAGTCTCCGATTCCACGGGACAAAAGTACCAAGTCCCTGCGGAAGATTTTTCCCATTCGCGCTTACCACCCGGTACCATCTCAAGGGGTGGTGGAAACGACCTTAGGCCCCGGACAATTTTCCCACAACCCTCTTCTGAGGTCTAGAGTGGTGAGGGAATTAGACCTGTTAGGCCGGAAGGCTTACTCCTCCTCTGCCTTCCAGCTCAGAATAGCCAGCCACCAAGCTCTGGGCAGATTACGATGGCTTTGTTGAAGAGGGTAGGCTGGCGTCCCAAGACTTGCTGTTATCCGCCTGGGATGCCTTGGACACGGCAAGCGGTAGCGTGGCTTCCACTGTGGTCCTGAGACAGGCAGCATGGCTTCAGGAGGCAATGGTGCCCCCCCTCCTCCCAGCAGGTCATAATGGACCTCCCTTTCAAGGGGGAGGTGGTCCCTCTTTGCAGATGGATCTGCTAGTACCCTCCACGGTGCCCAGGACCCCCAAGGGGACCTAAAATACCTGTGCATGCTACCCTCCTGGCCCACTAGCTGCCCTTCCAGCCCATAACAGGCATCCTCCAATCCCTTCACCCTGCAGGTTTTGTTTCCTTAGGGTTCTTCTTCCCACCTAAAACTGCAAAGTAGACCCTCACCCCCCCCCCCGGGGCATCCCACCCCTTACCCTGAAGGTAAATTGGGTTAACGTGGGGCTGGGGCTTTGTACACTTCTGCAAACCGTTTGTGGAGCCCTCACAGGCGACGAGGACCAAACATATGTCGCTTTGTAGAGCTATGGTGTTAATTATCATGAATTCATTCATAAATTCTTTGGGCTCACTCACAACTGTATAGAGTTTATTGGTTAATGGTTTAGTTCACTTGAGTCACTTTCACTGAGGTGCAACTTATTTCCTATCAATCTTTATATATATATTGTAACTATGTTTCCCATTGGCAATGTGTCTCCTAATTAATTACTTCTCATTTGTAGTAACACCCCAATATTTGTATTTTACTCCTGCCAATCTTTATTTGTATCTATGTGCAACTTTATTACATCAGTCATATCACTCTTCATTTACCCTTAGTAGTGTATAATAGGTAATTTTGTGCCAAACCAGCTGCGGCTTTTGGGGAGAGCCTGTACTTGAACTGCTGTCCTCTGAGGGTTTGTGAGGGTTCAGGGGCACTGCTTTTGCCCCCTGAGCCACCAGGCCCAGAGTGTACTATATGTGCATTTGTACCCATTTATCTTTAAGGCTCTGGCTCTACAGCTACCTTTTCCCCAATCCCTGTAACATTCCAGACTCCATATTATAAATGAAAACTTTAGCATCTCAGACTCCATATTGTATTATAAATGGAAAATTGTTAAGAGCAAGGTGTGGATGAAGGGTGTATGCTGTATGTGTGAACTAGTCCCAAACTGCCATTGATCCTGATGAGGCGTGAAGTCCATCCAAGGCTGAAGAGTGTGAAAAGGATCCACCCCAGGAACAAAACAACTAAAACTCAATCAAACCATCAAGATCATGCTGGAAGTCACATCTGCTAACAGGAGCAGTGTGACTCAACAGCACCCATGGACTTTTTGTCACGCCTGCTATTGTTCAACAATCAGTAGTGGTGCAGAAGCGACGTGACCTACCAGACTTCCATTGAAACCAAAACAGTATAGAAGACTGGGTGAGATCAGAAGGCTTTGGGGAACCATTCTACATAAGATCCAGGAGCAAGGAGCATCAGGGCACCCAACAGAGACTCTGCTCCCCCCTCGTGCCTAGCTTCCCTGGCCAGGTAGCTGCCACGAGCCACGAACTCCAGCAACTCACCCAAGCTACAAGCTCAAACCAGGACTGGTAACTATCAGCTATAGGACATCTACTGGTGTGTTTGGGGGTCTGTGTGTGTATGTGTGTGTGTGTTAGGAATTAATTTTACATCTTATAATAAATGTGGCACATTGTCTTTTCCCTCCTGAAAAGATCCTGAGTGTTTTTGCATAACAGCTTGCATTCAAGGGAGACCATAACTCAGTTGCAGGGCACTACACACATCACAAATCACCCCCTGGAAAAATATTTCTGGTGGTTCTGTTGGAATATCCTTTGGGATTCCTCTCCCCGTGTGGCATTCCCTTTAGAATCCCTCCCCGGCAAACTCCTGGGCAGCGCATACCCTCAATGTCTTATGGGGACATGCCTGGGACAGGGCTTTGGTGAACCACCTCTCCCTATCTCAAAGGCCCACTCCCCCGCCCCACCAGGCCACAAGTGTGAATACCAAATACTCTTTGGGTCATGGTAATGGAGGGCTGTCGTCCCCCCCGCACCTCCCCATACAGTCCATAATTGATTAGGCTACAGCGAGGCGCACAAGGGGACACCTCCAGGGGGATTTGTAATGGACCATACCCTGCTCTCAGGCATTGGTTAGAAGTTTTTCAGCTCGGGGTCCTCTACTTTGTGGGGGGAGGGCTCCTTCCCCCGCAAAAAGAAAAGAAAAGAAAAGAGAGGATAACAGGGGGAATCCAATGTCAGACGCCAACTTCCTTTTTTTCAGAGAGTCTCTGTGACTACCATCGCCTTAGGACCAATGGTAAACACCACCGACTGGCTTGCTGTCGGGGTGGGCCTCATGGTCCCCTTATCCTTCTCTCCAACAAAGTTCATCAGTCCAGGTTCCATCAGGCCTTACTCATTCTGTTAAGGCCTTGTTCCCTGGGATCATATTGGTGAGCATTGCTTTATCTTTTTCTTATCAGGCCCCTGGTCAGTAGCTGGTGGGCGCACCGTTGCTGGTCGCCTGACCACCTCATGTGCTTATGCTCCCACAATACTTCAGAATAGGGGGCCTTCAACTTTGCTAGGCCTCTGATGCAAATACATCTCCTCTCACACTCCAGCATATTGAAGATCCATGTAGTTCCATTCCCATCGTTCCCCCCGCCCCCGGGGCAACACCCTAGGCTGTACCCCAGGACCAAGTGCACTCTTTCAGTGAGTTATGTCATTTTCAGTCCCTGTGCTCACACACTCCGCAGGTACCTCACCCCTCGCAATGCTGATACCACCACACCCCTTCCTACACCTACAGGGGGGAGAGCTAATGACTCTTGGAGGGTCTTCCCGCGGTGGGGACATGAATCCTTCTCGGGGCATATTCTTATGCGGCCTTCTTCACCCCTTCCCTGTTAGGGGCAATATTCACTTGATTGAGTGGACAGCTTTCCCCGATCATGATGTGTTCCACCAAAGCACTGTGGAGAGCTCTTTGGCCCTCACCTTCAGTGCCAGGTTTCACCCACCGATCCCACAAGAGCCACTGGTTACAGCTGCTGACTGGCAGCAGTTTTCTCCTTCTTCCTTGTGCTTTGCCAATAATTGTTGATACCCTAATCTGGGATCCACGTGTTTCTTCCCGGCTTTGCCCAGTTCAGGCCCAGGGAGGTCAACAATCCTTAACTTTCTTACCAGCCTCTCTTCCCATAGGGTGTCGTCTTCATCCCCCAAGAGGATTATCCTCCCGTGCCAGCTTTGGCTCAAGGGTACATATCAGAGGGAAATAAACATTCCCATCCCAGTTCCTACCGCCTCCTTCAAGACTCCTTCTTCTCCGTAGTTGGGAAGCCTTCAAAACTGTACCTCCCTTCCCTCCTTTCACATGTTCCATGAGGGAAGTCTATGACTTCAACCCACTCAGTGTAGAGGAATTTTGCATGTGTTGTGATATGCTACTGATGTGTTGAAAATGTTCGTTATTTTATGTTAATTTTTGCTAATGAAAGGTGTCATAATGGTATGTTTATGTTCGGGAATCCTCATCCCCAGAGATGGGAGACTATTGCTATGTAACTGTGGTATTGCGCAAAGGTTGTCAGTGAGTGACAGGGTTATTTGGCAGGCTGGCAAGTGCTTTGGCCTGCCTGGTGATAGAGAGTGTCCCATGCAGCAGAGGGGGCTGGGTGCAGTGTTTCTAGAAAATGCTGCATGGACTTTAAGGGGGGACCCTCTCTGATGGGAAAAGGCCACATGGTGATTGGTCTGTACACGTGTTCATAAGGCAGCTCCCACTGAGGGAAGAGGGTTCTCCAGAGCAGGAATCTCTGGAGGGGAGGAGTCATTGCTGGGGCTTTGTGTTAGCCTGTGTCACTGGAGATCAGGAGCCTCGAAATCCCAGAGGATGCTCATCTGAGAGCCTGGTGCATTATGGGTGGAGCCACCGACAGGTCGAGGAGTGCACTGAACCACGGGTGGCAAAGCCAGGCTGAAGCTACCATGATTATGTTCATCCTATCCCTCTTGCTTTTCAGTAGTACCCTCTGTAACAAGGGGATTGGTGGGAAGGCATAAAGTAGGGGGCCCTCCCAGCTCAACAGGAGGGAATCCGATATTGACCCTCTCTCCCAGCCCCGGTATAGACCATACTTGCAGTTTGCGTGGGTCGCAAACAGATCTATGACCCCCCCACACACACATACCTCTGGAAAAGTTGGTCCATCACCTCCAGATGCAGAGACCACTCATGTTGGGGGAGAAATTGCCTGCTGAGCTTGTCTGCCTGGTTGTTGTTCACCCTCGGTAGTGAGCTGCTACTAGATGACCTCATGAAGTCCCTTCCAACCCTATGATTCTACGATTCTATGAAAGTGTTTTCTGGGCCAGTTCCCACTGGTGGACTGCCTTCCCACAGTGTGCATGACAGGGCTCCCCCCAGTGGTTGAGGTAGAACATCACTGCTGTGTTTTCCATAAGGACCTGCACGGTCTTCCCCTTGATCATGTCTAAGAAAATGCTGCAGGTGAAGTAGATTGCTCTCAGCTGCTTTACATTTATGTGGAGGGAAATCTCCTTCCCTCACCCACAGACCAGCTCCCCTGAGTGGTGAGGCCATTGCTGATGTTGGCTCCCCACCTCAGGTCTGAGGCATCTGTGATTAGGGTCACTGTTGAGTCCTGGATCTCAAAGGGGACCCTTTTCCTCATGAAGGCTGGGTTTTGTCCGATCATGAGGGTTCTTACAATTTCCTTTGGGATGGTGACCACTCAGTCCAGGGAATGTCTGTGCCGGCAGTACACCCCCACCAGCCAAGACTGTAATGGTCTCATCTGGAGATGGGCCATTCTTATCATGTAAGTGGAGGCCATCATGTGGCCCAACAGTTAAAAGCACTGCCTCACTGTTGTAATGAGGAAACAGTGCAGGTCTGAAATGATGATAGACATTGACTGAAATCTGGAGAGCAGGAGGGAAGCCCTGGCCTGCCTTGAGTCCAGGTGGGCCCTGATGAATTCTATCTCCTGAGTGGGAGTCAGTTTTGCTTTTTCTAGGTTTAGGAAGAGGCCTAACCTCCTGCACAGCTTTTGGGTAGAGCTGATGCTGTGACAGACCTGGCTATTGGACCTGCCCCTGAATAGCCAGTCATCTCAGTAAGGGAAAATTTGAACTCCCTTGCTTTCTTAAGTGGACCACCACTGCCACCACACACTTTGTGAACACCTTTGGGGCTAGGAAGAGCCCAAAGGGAAGGGCTGTAAACTGGAAGTGTTCACTTCCTATCATGAACTGAAGGAACTTCCTGTGGTTGGGTCTGAAAGCAATGTTAAGATATGAATCTTACAAGTCGAGGACCACAAACCAATCTCCTGGGTCTAGGGAGGGAATGACATGGGCTACAGTGGTGGCTCCCAACCTTGTCAAGTATGAAAACCCCTTTTGAACATCAAAACATTTTGTGGACCCCCAGATGATAATAGTCATTATCAGGGACTGACTGCAGGCGGTGGTGCTGCAGAAGGGCAGTGGAGGACATGGCCCCCGCCTGCTCCCAAGGGGTAAGGCCATATCCAGGGTGTAGCTGCTCACAGTAGGAAAATAAATTCATCTAGAGCAGAGATGTCAAATTTATTCAATATGGGGGACCACACTGGAAGGCACAAAACCTGCCATGTGCCTCCAGGGGCTCCCCAACCCTTTTGCCTTCCATGGTCCAAACAGGGTGGGCTTCTCTTTCCCTTCCCCAATCCCAGAGGCTCTTCCACACTTTCCCTGTCCCCTGTTATGTGGGCCCCACCTTCCTCACCCTTGCCCCCCCCCCCCTTTTTCTTTCCACTTCCCCTACCTTGTGGTGGCAGACTAAAAATATCAGTCTCAGTCACAGGCAGTCAGGCTGGGCTCCTGCCTCTCCCTACTGACTGTCAGTCATTCAGAATGCTGGCCTTTGGTTGGCTCAGTCCCAGCAGGCCTTTTGATTAGCTTGTTCCCATGTGGGCGCCAGCCACTTTTTCCTTTTTTATTTGTGATTTGTGCAATGTGCTGTAAATCAAATAACTATATTGCAGTGGTTCCCAACCAGTGTGCCATGAGAATCTGGGAGAACTAGAGTTAGAGCTCCCTCCCTGCTCAGCCCAGCCATGTGGGCTGTGCAGGGCTGGCAGAAAGCAGTGGTGGCTTTTGGGGTAGGCAAAACAGGCAGCTGCCTCGGGTCCAAGCAATAAGGGGTCCCGTCCTCAATTTGGTGGGCAGAAATGAAAATATAGAAAAATATAGAAATTGTTCCCATGTAGCAGAGCTAGTAGGGCTGGAAGCCTAAGCACTTTTCACTCTTGGCTCATCAAGGCAAATATCATTAGGATCTGCCCATCACCTTCACACTGACATGCTAAAAAAGCAGGAGCAAGCAACAGACAGCACAATAGTAGGAACTTTTCCCTTGCGCTCAGCTTTTAATTCCTCAGTGTGGCCATTTATTCTGCCATTTTTTAACTTTGTGAAATATTGCCTTTTCCTTTTCTTTTCTACCTGTTCTTTTGCCTTTTCCTTTGACTTTGTGACAATTTTTAGTTTGGCTTTGGTTAGATCAGTTTCCCAGGTGGGTTCATATAGCCTGCTACATATGAATACAGTGCTGCCCTTAGACAATTTGTATGTGATGTCTGTGCTATATTTATTTTTTGTACATAATTTTTCAGCTTCTTCTGTACTTAACTATTTAATATTTTTGAGGGGGCAAGAGTCGTATAAACTTGAGTACTTCTGAGAATTTCACTGAAATTTGGTCTTTTTCATTTATAGCTACACACTAGGAACCTTTTTTTTTACCTATTTTAATTTATTATTATTATTTGTATTAAATGTCTAGAGCACATAAACCCAGCCCTATATGAAAAATTTGTAAGTTTTGACTGCCAAAATTTTAAATGTGGTATTTGTTATTTTTGAGCCATTATTAATGTTACCACTTTTTATTTATTAATTAATGCTTATACTTTTTTAAAAATTTTTAAAATGTTCATTTTAACTTCATAGTTCAGCATTAGCTCATTTATGTTAAGTGAATGAAGATCAACTGACAAGCTCCATGATGGGAAGATCTTTAAAAATATCATACCCAAGAATAATTTACAAGTTCCAGAGGGATACTCATGTTAGTTCAGTTCAGCAAAACAAAAAAGGAGTCCTGTGGGGTGGTTAGGGCTACAGGGGGGGACTGGGGCCATGGGGAGGGTAGCAGTGGGGGCCAATAGTGAGCCCTTTAGGGGGCCCCACAAAGTAGTTTGTGGCAGGGAAACAGCTCCCAGCCTGTCAACCAGCCTGCAAACAGCCAAGGTAAGGGCTCTGAGAGGGGTTGTGGGTGGCAGGGGGGTATGTGTGTAGCAGAGGTGGGTGGGAGTGAATGTGTAGCAGAGGATGTGTAGCTGGGGTTGTGGGGTGGCTGTTTGGTTTGGGGTGCATGTAGCTGGGGGGGGTGAGCTGGGGGCTGGAGGGATAGTTCTGGCCCCTGCAGTGATGGGAGGGTCCATCACAGGCAGGCGGGTGCTGGGGGAGGGGAGGACGGGACCCAGTGGGGTGGGACGGAGCAGCAGTGGGGTGAAGATTTGCCCTGGGAGGCAGCAAGCCACTGTGGCGAAAGGGGAAGTGGGTGCTGCGCCATGCTCCCCTGCCCTACCCTCCCACTCCTCATGTTCCTCCTACCCCCCTCGCAAAGCCACTCTTGTTCTCCCTTCCCCTCTCCTCTCGTGCCACCCTTGTGCTGCTCCCCACATGGCTGCCCTTGTCCTCTTTGGCCACCCCTGCCCAGGCATGGTGCTACCATTTCTTGCACCCCCTGCAAGCAGAGCAGGTGCCAGTGCCCCCCCTGCAATGCTTACCAGCCTTACCGGGTTGTGCTGGCCCTGCCTCTGCCCTGCTCTGCTCCCCACATTCACTTTTGCTATTGCAAATGACTCCTGACCTCCCCTCTCTTGCCAGCCCTGCTCTGCTTCCCCTGCTACCCCACACAGCAGCATTTCCGAATGATTGTGCCATGGCTCATAAATATTCATATTATTTTGAGCTAATTTGAATATTCATGAAATTTTTTTTTTAATGGTGATGTGCCTTGAAAAATGTGAAGGTATCAAGGAGTGCCACAGCAGAGAAAAGGTTGGGAAGCACTGATATATTGATTGACTAACAGTGAACAGTTGGGATGAGGGGCAGTGTAGTGAGCAGGGATTGGCTGGAGCTCTTCCTTTGTGCCCATGCTATATAACTTGGATCATGTGAGTCAGTCTGAAGCACACCTCACCCTGCTGTACCAGGAGCCTGTCTTTGGAATTCATTGCTGCAGACAGCTTCCAGGCTTAGGCCGGACAGCAGCTCTGCAGGCCAGATCAGTGCCCTTGCTGGGGCAGATCTGGTCCCTGCAACCCCCATAAGTTTGACACCGCTGATTTAGAGCCCTCTCCAACATGGATCGCTGGCCACCGGTGACTGGGGCCAGATCGGGCCCAGGTCACCTGTTGCTAGCCAGCAGTGGCTGGGGCCAGATGTATTCACGGACCCCCTTGCAATAGCTTCATGGACCCCCAGGGGTCTCCAGACCACATTCTGGGAATCACTGGGCTATAGAAACCATAGAAAACTTTATTGTTTGGAGAAACTTGTTTAAACACTTCACGTCCGGGATGGGGCTCAGGCACCCATTTTCCTTTGGGACCAGGAAGTATCTGGAGCACCCTTTTCCTTTCAAAGCACTTGTTCTATCACCCTGAGTCTTAGGAGCTTGTGGCTTTCCTGTCCCAGAAGTATTTTGTGGGAGGGGTTCCTGGCTGAATATTGAGGGGGCACTTTTCTGTTGTGCGACATGGATTTGAACTGCAGGGCATAGTCATAGGACGTTATATCTAAGATCCAGTGGGCTGAGGTAATCTCAGACCACTGGCATAGAGAAGGAGACAAGCAGTGGAATGCTGGACCTAAGGAGGGGCTTGGGGGGTGGTCATGGCCCTCAAGTAGCCAGTCAGAATCTCTGTCTCTGATTTGTAGGCCAGTTGCCATTGCCCTGGTGGCAGGACTGGTTGTGGCCCTGGCTTCGGCCCTCCTTGTTCCCGCTATTTCTGTCCCTGTCTCCATTCCCATAAGGCTGCTGTGGTGGTTGAAAGGATCAGTGGCGTGGGCCTTGTTGCTGCTAATGTTGCTGTTGCAGTTGCTGTTTGTGCTGAGGCTGTTGGGGATGAAAAGGACACCTAGAACTCCAAGAAAAAATGCAAGGAGGTTTATATAATAGAATTGAAAATCAAAATGACAAAGTAGGGCAATCGGCCGGGTATCTTAGGTGCCTATACACTAATGCGAGGAGCCTGGGAAATAAGCAAGAGGAATTGGTAATACTAGCACAGACAAGGAACTATGATATTATAGGAATAATGGAGACGTGGTGGGATAGTCTGCACGACTGGAGCTCTGCCATGGATGGGTATAAACTGTTCAGGAAAGACAGGCAGGAAAGAAGAGGGGGAGGAGTAGCATTATATGTAAAAGAGCTCTATGACTGCTCAGAGCTCCATTATGGAAGTAGAAGCGTGCCAGTAGAAAGTCTGTGGGTTACATTGAGAGGGGAAAGCAACAAGGGGGATGTTGTGGTGGATGTCGGCTATAGACCAGTAAAAAAACAACAAGGAGTCATGTGGCACTTTAAGACTAACAGATTTATTTTTGCATGCGCTTTCGTGGGAGAAGATCCCACTTCCTCAGCTGCTTCGAAGATGGGTGAACTTACAGAAAGGAATGAAACTAAATGCAAGGGGGTGTAAAACATAGGATCAGGTCATAAAGTAACAGCAAATCACAGCAGTTTACAGGCTCATACCATGGGAAGCCTGAAGTCAAATTACCCTTTGTAATGGGAAAAGAACTCATAGTCTTGATTGAGTCCTGCTTTCACAGAATTTAGCTTGCATATTAATTCGAGTTCAGCTGTTTCTCTTTGAAGTCTTGATGTCCCAGGTACATCTCTAACGACAGTCGTTAACAAATCCGTCATCGAGTGATTAGGAAGGTGGAAGTGCTCAGCAACTGGTTTCTTTGTTCTTTGATTTCTGATATCAGCTCTGTGCTCATTCAGTCTCTTACGGAGCGATCGTCCTGTTTGTCCAATATATAAGGTGTTGGGGCATTTCTTGCACATGATGGCATAGACCACATTAGTAGATGAGCAGGTAAATGAGCCTTTGATGGAGTAGCAGGCTTGATTAGGACCTATGATGGTGTCTGGTGTGTAGATATGTGGGCAGACTTGGCAGCATGGTTTTTTGCAGGGGTGTGTGCCTGCTTCAATGTTCCTGTTGCTAGCTCTGTAGTTGCTGGTGAGTATCTGTCTCCTAATGCTTGAGAGAGAGACAGACCACTCCTTGCTTATAGGCAGCCCCCTAATCTTAAACAGATACTCACCAGCAACTACAGATCTAACAACAGGAACATTGAAGCAGGCACACACCCCTGCAACCTGATCCTATGTTTTACACCCCCTTGCATTTAGTTTCATTCCTTTCTGTAAGTTCACCCATCTTCGAAGCAGCTGAGGAAGTGGGATCTTCTCCCACAAAAGCTCATGCAAAAATAAATCTGTTAGTCTTAAAGTGCCACATGACTCCTTGTTGTTTTTTTACTGGACTAGACTAACACGGCTATCCCTTTTGAAATTGACAAGATGCTATAGACCACCAGACCAGAAGCAGGAGGTGGATGAGGTGTTCTATGGACAACTAGCGGAAGCTTCTAGATCACAGGCCCTGGTGCTGATGGGGGACTTCAATTATCCTGACATCTGCTGGGAGGCCAATACAGCAGTGCATGAGCAATCCAGGAAGTTTTTAGAGAGTGTTGGGGACATCTTTCTAGTACAAATGCTAGAGGAACCAACTAGGGACCTTGCACTGCTCGACCTGCTTCTCACAAACAGGGAAGAATTGATCAGGGACGTAGAGGTAAATGGCAAGCTAGGCAGTAGTGACAATGACATGGTTGAGTTCAGGATCCTGATTAAAGGAAGGAAGGAAAGAAGCAAAACAAAAACCCTGGACTTCAAAAAAGCAGATTTTGGCTCCCTCAGGGAACTGATGGGCAGGATCCCTTGGGAAGCTAATCTGAAGGGGAAAAGAATCCAAAAGAGTTGGTTATGTTTTAAAGAAACTCTGCTAAGGGCACAGGAAGTTGCCATTCCAATTAGGAGAAAGAACAAACGTGAGGCAGCCAGAATGGCTTAGCCGAGAACTCTGCTCTGAGCTTAAACATAAAAAGGAAGCTTACAGGAAGTGGAAGCTTGGTCAGATGACCAAGGAGGCATATAAAGATATTGCTAGGGACTGCAGGGATAAAATCAGAAAGGCCAAAGGACAAATGGAGTTGTGGCTAGCGAGGGATGTAAAGGATAACAAGAAGGGGTTCTACAAGTATGTTAATAACAAGAAGAGGATCAGGGATGGTGTAGGCCCCTTGCTGAATAGGGCAGGCGTCCTTGTGACAGAGGTTGAAGAAAAAGCTGAAGTGCTCAATGCATTTTTTGCTTCAGTTTTCCCAGGCAGGGTCAGCTCCCACCCCACTACCATAGGTGTGGTAGATGGGAGAGAAGAAGACAGGACCTTGGTGACGGAAGGTCAGGTTAGGGACTGCTTAAAAAAGCTGGATGTGCACAAGTCCATGGGGCCGGACGAACTGCATCCAAAAGTGCTAAGGGAATTGGCCAATGAGATAGCAGCACCGCTGGCCGTTATCTTTCAAAACTCATGGAGAATGGGGGAGGTGCCAGAGGATTGGAGAGAAGCAAATGTAGTGCCTATTTTCAAGAAAGGGAAAAAGGAGGATCCAGGGAATTACAGACCAGTCACCCTCACCTCAATCCCTGGAAAAATTATGGAGCAGATTCTCAAAGAATCCATCCTCAAACACTTAGAGGAAAATAAAGTGATCAGAAACAGTCAGCATGGATTTACCAAGGGTAAATCATGCCTGACCAATCTGATCTCCTTCTATGATCAGATGACTGGTTTTCTGGATGCAGGAAGAACTGTTGATGTGATATACCTTGATTTTAGCAAGGCTTTTGATACAGTTTACCACAGCATTCTCACTGGCAAATTAAGGAAGTATGGGTTGGATAGGTGGACTATAAGGTGGATAGAAAACTGGCTAGATCAATGGTTTCAGCGTGTAGGAATCAATGGTTCCATGTCTAGCTGGCAGCCAGTCACGAGTGGTGTGCCCCAGGGATCAGTCCTGGGGCCGGTTCTGTTCAACATTTTCATCAATGATCTGGATGATGGAATAGACTGCATTCTCAGTAAGTTTGCAGATGACACCAAGCTGGGAGGAACAGTAGACACGTTGGAGGGCAAGGACAGAATTCAGGGAGACCTAGATAAATTGGAACAGTGGACCAATAGAAATCTTATGAGGTTCAATAAGGACAAGTGTAAAATCCTGCACGTGGGACAAAAAAACCTATGCACTGCTACAGGCTGGGAAACATTCAGCTAAGTAGCAGCACTGTAGAAAAGGACCTGGGGGTCCTGGTGGATGGGAAGCTAGATATGAGTCAGCAGTGTGCTCTTGCTGCCAAAAAGGCCAATGGCATACTGGGCTGCATCAAAAGAAGTATTACCAGCAGATCAAAGGATGTGATCATTCCCCTCTATTCTGCACTGGTAAGGCCACATCTAGAATACTGTGTTCAGTTTTGGGCTCCCCACTACAAAAAGGACATGCTAGAGAGAGTTCAGAGGAGGGCAACCAAAATGATTAAAGGGCTGGAGCACAAGCCCTATGAGGAGAGATTGAAAGCATTAGGCTTATTTAGTCTGCAGAAGAGAAGATTGAGGGGGGATTTGATAGCAACCTTCAACTACTTGAAGGGATGCTCTAAGGAAGATGGAGCTCGACTGTTCTCGGTAATAACAGAGGACAGAACGAGGAGCAATGGTCTCAAGTTGCGGTTAGGGAGGTCGAGGCTGGATATTAGAAAAAACTTTTTTACTAGGAGAGTGGTGAAGCCTTGGAATGAGCTGCCGAGGGAGGTGGTGAAATCTCCATCTTTGGAGGTGTTTAAGGCCTGGCTGCACAAAACCATGACTGGGATGCTTTAGTGAGAGTGGTCCTGCCTCTGGCAGGGGTTTGGACTAGATGACCTCATGAGGCCCCTTCCAACCCTATGGTTCTAGGCATCTGCAGGGTGTACATCCCCAACAAACACAGCGTTGCCCTGGAGTCCTTCATACTATGAAGACTGGTATCCGCGGACTACGCAAATCTAAAGGGAGATCCTGGACAGAAGCATTGCTGCCCTGGGGAAAGACCTGGGGCACAGGCCCAGGCCCTGCCCCCCTGGCAGCGGGCCCCACCCCCAGCACCAATTCTGCCCCTGGACCCAATCCAGCTTCGGGGTCCTGCTGCCACCAGCCTGGCCCCAGATCTCTGGCCGGGAATGGGGCCAGGAGTGGCAGGTGCCTAGCCAGGGCTAGGGCTGGGAGAGGCAGAGGCTGCACTGGGCACTTGGGGCACTGGCACTGGGACTCGTGTACCAGGTGCCAGTGACGACCCTGGTCCTGGATTCCCTGCAGTATCTGGGATGACAGAGCTGAGCCCTGCAGTCATGCCACTCGCTTCATGGCAATAGCTGAAGACAGTCCCCTGCTGGCCATGTCCGTAGCATCCCAGGACATAAGGGATGTCACACGGGCTGCCCGCAGACGATCCTCCATGAGGACATCAAAGTCCGTGGCATGGTGGGAGGGAATGAAGTCCTGGAACCTATGTGTCAATTTCCATAGTTGAAGCTATAGTGTCTCCTGCTTCACGATGCATACTTATAAAGCTGTTGTTGAATAAACCTTACCTCCGAAAAGGGCCAGTTCATTAGCATCTTTGTTTTTTGGTATAGACGTGGGTTGGCCCTGCTTCTCCCTCTGATTCACAGCATCCACCACCAGGGACCCCAATGTAGAGTGGTTGAACAGGTACACAAACTTGTCCACAGGGATGTACTACTTTCTTTCAGTGCCTTTTGAGACTGCTGGGACTGAGAATGGCTTTTGCCACCCAGTACTGGCAATTTTTAGGACCTCTTCATGCATGGTCAGGGCCAGAGCCATCCTTAGGGTAAGGTAAGGGGGGCAGCCACCCAGGGCCCCACACTTTGGGAGGCCCCGTGGGGCCTGCACCACTGCACCACTGCAAGCCCTGAATGTTTTTGGCCAGCAGAAACAGTTTCACTCAGCCCCTGCTCTGAAGCTGAATAGCTGGGCTGCCTGCTGCCCCTCCCCCCTGGATCATGCAGCTGAGCTATTAGCCAAAAGGGAGAAGGAGATTTAACCCTTTCCTCCTCCAGTCGAGGCTGGCAGCACCAGCCCAGGGAACACACAACCAGGTAAGTACTGGGAGGGAGGGGTCTGATGGGACCCTGAGCCTGAGCAAAGGGGGGATATGCCTCCCCTGGGGCCCTGGGTCAGGCCAGCAGCCAGCTCAGGGGTAGGGGTCTGGGGGACCTGAGGATCCAGGTCTCCTCATGGGCCTTGGATCTCGCCAGGCCAATGTGGAGCAGGTGGCCAGGGATCAGGCCCACCTGGGCCTCCGGTCAGGCCGCAGTCAGTCTGGAAGGTGACGGGGGGGGGGCTGGGGATCAAGGATTCTCCCTGGGCCCCAAGTCACATTGGGCTAGTGGGGGGCAGGTAGACCAGGGATCATGACCCTCTGGGCCTTGGGTCATGCTGGTTGTCAGGGAAGAGGATGGCAGAATGGCAGGTAGGCCAGGCCAAGGTCTGACCCCAACCCCCTGGCCAGGTGGTGAGGCTGGAGGGCAGGCTGGGCCAGGGTTCCCCCCAACCCAAGCTGCAGGACTGGGGGGCAGGCTGGGCCAGGGTCATCATCACCTAGCCCAGACAGCAAGTCTAGGGGGGCCAGCAGGCAGGCTGGGTCATGGGTTGCCTCCCCCAAGCCCAGGTGAGGCTGGCTGGGCAGGCCAGGCCAGGGTTCTTCCCCCCCACAGGCAATGAGGCTGGGGTGGGGGCAGACTTGGCTAGTGGTCTCCCCCACAGGCCCCCAGGCGGTGAGGCTGGGGAGCCAGCAGGCGGGCTGGGCCATGGTCACCTCCCCTAAGCCCAGGTGGCGAGGTCAGGGCCAGGGTTCCCCCTGCTCCCCAATGCTCAGGTGGTCAGCTTCAGGAGGCAGACCCAAGCAGTGGTCATTCCTCTCCAAAGCCAAAGTGGGAAGGCTGGGGGGCATATGGGCTTGGGGTTGTCCACCCCAAGCCCAAGCAGTAAGGCCAGGGGTCAGGCTGAGCCAGGCATCATCCACGCACCCCCCCCCCCACAAGCCCAGGTGTTGATGCCAGCAGGCCAAAGGGCAGGCTGGACCAGGGGTTCTTTAGCCCTACCACCAGCCCAAGTGGCAAGGCCAGGGTCACAGGCCTTGTCAGGGGGGGTCAACCCCCACCTCTCACCAAGCAAGGGGGGCAGGCTGAGCCAGGGGTCACCACCCAAGTCCAGGCAGCAATGCTGGGGAGCAGCTGGGGCCAGGGTTTGTGGCCCCCCCACCAGCCCAGGCAGCAAGGCCAGGAGTCACCTCCCCCTAGCCCAGGCAGCAGAAGAGTCTGGCCCTGTGTCAGACCCCTGTCCCACAGGCCAGTGGGCTCGTGGGCAGGCATGGCCTGGGGTCAAACCTCTGCCCTCCAGGCCAGTGGGCAGGTCTAGCTGGAATACCCTCCCCCTAGCCCAGGGGCAAGGCTCGGGGGCAGCAGGCAGGGGGCCAGGGGTCACCCCACTTCTCACTAGCCCAGGTGGTAAGATTAGAATTACCAGATACCAAAGCATGGAAAGGAGGACAGGAAAGTAAGAAAAGGAGGACATCGGAGTACACATGGGGTACGTCCACTCAGGCTTTTTATTTCAAAACAACAGAGGTTGTTTCGAAATAAGCAGCAGCATGTCTACACAACACACTGTTATTTCAAAACCGTTAAGCATGGCATCTAATTGAAATAGCTGTTGTTTTGAAACAGTTGTTTCGAAACAACGGCGTTCAGACACATTGTTTCGAAACAACACCATTGTTTTGAAACAACTGTTTTGAAACAACATGTCCAAATGGCCTTGTTTTGAAATAACCATTTCAAAACAATGGCTATTTCAAAAGCAGGCTTTCCCTTAATTCGAATTAACAAACTGTTAATTAAAATTAACTTATTTCGAAATAAGGACTTTATTTCAAAATAACTCATTTTGAAATGGGTTATTTCAAAATAATGATGTATGTGTGGACATAGCCATGGAGAATATGTAAGTATTAATGTAATAATATTCTTCTATTTTTAGGGGCCCCTGGAACTCTTCCCCCTAAAAATAGGGTGTTTTGGAGCATTCAAGCATATCTTAACCCCTGTAAGTAAAAAGTTGGACAAAATCATGTATTTTTAAAATGACTGCTAGACGGAGGACATGAAGGTAAAAAGGAGGACATGTTCTCCTTTTGCCTGAAGTCTGGAAACCCTAGGCAAGACTGTGTGGCTGGCAGGCAGGCCTGGCCAGGGATCCTGTGTGATCATTGATCACCAGCCATTTACAGACATGACTTTCGCCTTGTGTTTTGTTCTTTTCTTTCTGGGGTGGATCCTTGCTGTTGTCGGAGTTGTTTGCATCGCTTACCCATTAAGGCAGTACTTGCATTTCATCAGGATAGGCTGGTGTTGACTGATTCCATCACACACATCCTTCATTCACACATCTTTTTCACGCATTTAAATGAAATTCCAGTGTATACACCTAAAACAAGTTTTATCAAGACTACAACATGAAGTTGATCAATGATCTGGATCATGGAATAGACTGCACTCTCAGTAAGTTTGCGGATGACACCAAGCTGGGGGGAACAGTAGACACGTTGAAGGGCAAGGACAGGATTCAGGGAGACCTAGATAAATTGGAACAGTGGGCCAATAGAAATCTTATGAGGTTCAATAAGGACAAGTGTAAAATCCTGCACTTGGGACGGAAAAACCTCATGCACTGCTACAGGCTGGGGAACATTCAGCTAAGTAGCAGCACTGTAGAAAAGGACCTGGGAGTCCTGGTGGATGGGAAGCTAGATATGAGTCAGCAGTGTGCTCTTGCTGCCAAAAAGGCCAATGGCATACTGGGCAGCATCAAAAGAAGTGTTACCAGTAGATCAAGGGATGCGATCATTCCCCTCTATTCGGCACTGGTGAGGCCACATTTAGAATACTGTGTTCAGTTTTGGGCTCCCCACTACAAAAAGGACAGGGACATGCTAGAGAGAGTTCAGCAGAGGGCAACCAAAATGCTTAAAGGGCTGGAGCACAAGCCCTATGAGGAAAGACAAAGCATTAGGCTTATTTAGTCTGCAGAAGAGAAGATTGAGGGGGGAATTTGATAGCAACCTTCAACTACTTGAAGGGATGCTCCAAGGAGGATGGAGCTTGACTATTCTCGGTAGTAATGGAGGACAGAACGAGGAGCAATGGTCTCAAGTTCAGTTAGGGAGGTTGAGGCTGGATATTAGGAAACACTTTTTTACTAAGCGAGTGGTGAAGCATTGGAATGAGCTGCCTAAGGAGGTGGTGGAATCTCCATCTTTGGAGGTGTTTAAGGCCCAGCTGGACAAAACCATGACTGGGATGGTTTAGTGGGAGTGGTCCTGCCTCTGGCAGGGGTTTGGACTAGATGACCTCATGAGGTCCCTTCAACCCTATGACGCTGTGATTCTAAGGTCTAAATTCATAACATTGAGCTTTGTTGGACATTGGTTGTAAAGTCTATTAAACTTAGTTATTTCAGTTAAGATATTAAAGAACAGATACAGTGTTGCCCAACAGATACTTTTTCTTCGATCGCTGCTCAGCTACATTCAGTATCAGGTGTGTACATGCCACAGCACATGATTGGCTGGAAACTTTCTTTAGCCTTAGCCTATCAGGACAGGGCTGGTGGCCAATGCCCTCGGCCACCCTGTGGCTGTCTATATGGCCGCAGCCCTGCTCCTCTCCAGTTTTCTCTTTTCTACCCTCAGTGACTGTTACGGACCAGCCTGTTTCTTGCTTTTGCAAATGCCTTTCTGTCCACGCTGTTTTACGAGAATTTTCACTGGAAGATCTGTTTGCGGACATCAGTGCTCTACAGAGTCCTTCCAACAGAAACCCAAACACAAGGGACAGCTCCCACGGGAGGTATCTTAAATGCCTGGGTGAGCTTCACCGGGTGGATTATGCTCCATTTGCAGATTTTCAGATGAAAGACTCAGGAAGACAGGGAGTGAAGGCTGCATAATATTGCCCAAGAATGGTCCCTGCAGCCAACACTGGGTATGTCTGTCGCACCCAATGATTCACCGGCACCACGTGCTGAGCTGGCACCAGAGCCTTCTCGTTGCTGCTCTCTGGCTACAAATAAAAGCCGCGATCAGCCTCTAACTTGGCACCACATGCTAGGCTGGCACTGCAGCCCTCTCAACGCCACTCTCCAGCTATGTATAAAAAGCTGCGATTGGCCCCCAACTCAGCACCGCATGCTGGATTGGCACCGGAGTCCTCTCGGCACCACTCTCCGGCTGTGATTAAACGGCTGCGATCAGCATTTGTCTCGGCACCATCTTGGTGCCATCTGACCTTATCCCCAGCACCTCCTCTCCAAAGAAAAGGGCTGGAGCATCTGAGCACCATGCATTGGCAGTAACGCCTCATGCCTGTCAGCACCAAGGCCCTCTCGGTGCCACTCACCAGCAGAGCACAGGTAAGCACGCTCAGCGTCAACTTTGGCACTGAAGTGCTAGTGCCGTTCAGGCTCTCCCCTCCGGGGGGTGAAGGCCAGAGTCTATCCTGGTGCCATCCACATCAGAGGACTTTAAAGTGAAGGAGGCTCTTCAGCTCCCGATATTGCCGCCAGGCCATCAAAGCAAATGGTAAGTCTGTCTTCCTTACACTTTACCCAGCACTGGGGGAAGCTCCTCACTGCTTGGCCCCACATCACTGTGGAACTGAGGGCTCCAACCCCTACGACACAGACATCTTGTGTCGGCACCGCAAGAAGGTCCAAGAGTACATACCTCAGGTCTGGCCTCCTACTGAAGGGTTCCCTGCACCAGCTTTTTCTAGGTACCCCACTCGAAGCTGAGGCCTTGGAAGGGGAGTTCCAACTCAGTACCACGGCTCTGGGAGAGGGCACCCCGGTACTGGGGTTGTCTCTTCCCCTGGCTAGAGTCATGAACCCAGAGCCAGGGTCTTACAGAGAAGACTCTACCACACTTCAGCCCCCTTCACAGGGTCACCGCCTAGCTGGGGGTCAGAGTCACACCCCTCAAGGGGAACCAAGACCCCTTATTTGACCTGGAGTTTGCATCCTCTCCAGTCACCATTACAATCCCTCTTCATGCTCATGTCCTTGACATGACTGGGATACACTGGCCTGAACCCCCCTGGTTTACCTCTAGGCTCCCAGGGGTCCAGGAGGTTTGACCTTCCAGGTCAAAAGCCTCTTCAACTTCAGCCTTTCAGCTGAAAATTGCTAACCATTAGGCCTTGTTTTAACAGATATTCTTTAGATCTGTGTAATCCTATGAAGGGTTTTAGCAGCTTTCTCCTACAAGAACACTTGGAGGCTTTGGATGCCTTTGTCAAGGAAGGCACCTTGGCCTCACACAAAGCCCTTACAGTGGCATAGGATGCCTCAGAGACAGCCAGCTATGGCATTGCTACAGCCATGGTTATGCACTGAGTGGTCTCTACCAGGACTTACAGCAAGCCATATTAGACCTTCCCTTCTGAGGAGCAGTCTCTCTTTGCCCCAGCCACTGACTCCTTGATCTGCAGGAACTGCAAGCCTAAGTCAGCCCTCAGAGCCCTGGGTATGCTTACTCTCCTTTTGCTTCAATGTTCTCCCAGCTCACTGTGACCCCACAAACACTTGGGGTGAGGGCCCTCATGGTTGTCTCCCCCCCACGCAAAATGGCTATCCTTGGACTGCGGGTTGATGGCCCCCTTTTCTTCCATTGAAGATGATCAAGCAGGGGTGTCACTGGCACTGGGCACATGGGGCCCGTGCCCCAAATACCAGCGCCAGTGTCCCGGGTCTGGCGGGGCCCCACCTCTTCCAGTCTCCAGCCCAATCAGGCTGGAGATCCAGGGCCCAGCCACCCACGGCTGCAGCGGCCACTCCGGCCCCAGCTGGGGGCGGGGCCTGGGCCAGTGCCCCAGGTCCTTTCCCGGGGCATCGACGCTCCTGTGATCAACTCCAATACAGTCACCTCTCCCTCCATCAAACCCAAACCTTGAACTTCAAGGCGGCACCCTTAAACGCTTATGTTGAATGCCCCCTTGCAATCATCCTCACCTCGTCCTCGTCTCCAGTAATGATGCATCTCCCTCTTCCCTTACCATACCCTTTGGGTCAAGTAAAGCCCTGGCAACCGGAGAACTCTCCTCACATGCACTCAGTTCTAGTTGCATGTGCCCTTGGAGCCTTGGTGGAAATCCAGTGGTGCTAGAGGTATGAGAACATGATGCCCCCCCCACACACACACACAACACCTGCTCTTGGCCCATACTCAGGGCCAGAGCCTGCTGGGACACATAGTAGAGGATACCCACTCCCCATCCTCATCCCCAGAGGCCCCTCTTCCCGCACCACCTCGTCCAACCCTTCCCCAGTCGGGCACACTGGGATGGGTTTGCTTCCGCTTCACTGGTCCCAAGAGTATTTCTTATTCGTGTTGGCCTGCAACAGATCTTGGGGGAAATTACTGAGGATGATGTACCCCGCCTCCTAGGTGGTAGGTAAGATGGTGAGCTTGTACCCTCTTGTCCTCTACCTTTTCCCTCCTCGCCTCCCCAGGCAATCCCCTTTTTATTCTCAGGGCCATGGTCTTCAGACTCATATTAGGCCTGTTGCTGGAGGCATCCTTGAGCTCCACTGTAAGGGTTGTGCTTCATCAGCTCCCACCTCTTCTCCCCAAGCACATTCACCACATCTCATTGGTCCATCTGCCCAGGGGCGTCACTGCCCCAGGGAGGGACCTGGGGCATGGCCCCCCGGCTCCGGCCCACAGGCCACACTCCCTGGCTGGTGACAGGGCTGGAAGCTGTGGTGGGTGGCTGGGCCCTGCATCCCCAGCCAGGGATGGGGCCGGAAGCGGCTGTGGGCAGCTGGGCCCCGGATTGGGCCAGAGACTAGGAGGGGGGCCGCCAGACCCGGGGCACCAGCACTGGGATTCAGGGCACATGCCCCGGGTGCCCAGCACCAGCGACACCCCTGCGTCTGCCCATGGGCAAACCTCACTTTTAGCCTTCTACTGGAACCCCCTCTGCTCTGCTGCCTCCCCCCAGCCAGACAAGGGATGCTTTCTGTCAAAAATCCCAGACAGCCACATTCCGCTCCTCCCTAGAATTGCAACAAGGAGAGATAGTAGGGGATAGAACACTTAACCCCCATTGGTATTCATACACCTGAGTGAGCCCACCTGAGGACCTGTGGTCTTTAA
Source organism: Podocnemis expansa (assembly GCA_007922195.1). NCBI lineage: Eukaryota > Metazoa > Chordata > Testudines > Podocnemididae > Podocnemis > Podocnemis expansa. The sequence continues at coordinate 1,618,205 of ML682098.1, forward strand.
CTCACGGTTAGTTCCCCCGCAGGACTCTGTCTCCCAAGGGAATTTGCAAAACTCTTAGCAGGCTGGAAAGCCTGACGACTTATGGGTGACGCTTTTGTAACGTCCCCTCATGCCCCCATGATCCTCAGAGGACACAGTGGCTTCTCCTTGGTTTTCCCTAACTAGGGGTTGCCTTATGCCCTCCTCCCCTCTCCCTGGGGTCTTTCTCTTCCCTTCTTCCACCTGGGACCTGCCCAAGCCTTACCCCTTCCAATACACGGAGAGGTGCACCATAACACCCCCCCCCCTTGGAGTAGGCATTATAGACGATGTCCACATTGCATCTTGGCTAAGTCATCATCTTCTCTCCTCATCAGGAACTATGCAAGATCCCTCGTAGTTGCCCCGTTGCAGCCAGGACCCAATGCATACTCCTGCCACTAGCGATGAGTCAACCAGCCACGATAGGAAGGTTGACTGCCTCTCCATAGAAGTGAGAGTGAGGATATCAGGCGAGAGGAGAAGTGAGGATATCTTGGGAGCCACGATTTTGGAGCTTGGTAGGCATGACCCTTGGGGGGGGGGTCCTGACCCATCTATGGAGACGGTCAGATACCCTTTCCCTCTATTCAGCACACCTCTGCCTTCGTGAGTCCATGTATCAGGAGAGTAGAGTACTGGGGCAAGGGAAAGGAATGCGCACCTAGGCTTGAGGTTGCATAAGCCCCTCCCAGAACCCCATGATGGTTTCTCACCATCCCTGTCTCAGGTCATTCCACCGTCCCTTTGGTTAGGGACGACCTAATACGGGAATTCAATCATCTTGCCTCCAGTTTCTGTTTTCACTTCCCAGCCATTCAACATTTATGACCTCTGCCATTTGGCTTCTCTCCTGCTGCGAGGATGGGTGTACCTAAGGGTCCCCCTTTTTCCTACTATAACTTGTTGAAGAGTCATCTCTAAAGAAGGGCCCTCCTGGGATGCCCACTTCTCTCCTTTACAACAACCTCCTTGATGGAGTGTCTCTGACACTGGCCCCCAGAGATGGGCCTGCCCAATGGCTAGGCCAGGGATCTCAAACACGTGGCCCACGGGCCACATGCAGCCCCTAAAGCTATTTCCTGTGGCCCGCAATGACACTATTGTTACCAATATTTGCAGTGCTGTTCTGTGAAAAGGTTTTGGTGGTGCGGCCCTCAGGCTAACATATCAGTCCTCATGAGACCCAGTACTAGTCCTCATGCAGCCCTCATGGTGGTTTGAGTTTGAGACCCCTGGTCTAGGCCTTATTCCGGGGCCCGCCCTCCAGGGCCTCCATTCCGATACGTCCATGGATGAAGGGGTGGGGGTCCCCAGCTACTCCTTCCTCGTTATTTTTCTTCCTACGTTATCTTCCATATGGAGGTGGGATGCCTTAGTTTAGGGTGCCCCTTATTAATCCGGCACTTGATATCTCTTGCCGGTATGTCAGTGGGGAAAGACCTTTTATCTATTCTCCATTTAGTCAAGGGGTGATGTGTTCCCTGCCCCAGTCTTGGTTAGTAACTTAACCCAATTTACCTCCCTTTGAGGTTAGGGCAGCAAGAGCGACAATTATCCCACCTTTGCTCATCGGCTGCGGCTGTAGAAGCCTGTTGCTCTGGATCACAAGTGCCTTTCTCTGGAGTCGATTCCACTAGGGAAGGGCAACCCTTTTATTTTAGACAGTCTTGCTGGTGACAAGGATGCTATTGTGATATAGCGGGTTCCCCAGTAATGAACCAGGACTGCCCCTGTTGGAGTTCTGGTCTCCTGACAGAGTGGCAAATGACCCCTCGGCACTCTCATGCATATCTCCTCTCGAAGATCTTGCACTTAGTGGCATGTCCATAGGCGTTTGCCTGGTGGCCCACTTATTCTTCGCCCAATTTTGGATGGTGTGCCGTTTGTGGGTAGCCACACTGACAGTGGATAAGGTTCTAACTGCGCTCACCTTCCACAGTATGGCTAGCAGTCACCTGATACTGAATGTGTCCGAGCAGTGCTCGAAGAAGAATGGTAGGTTACATACCAATAACTGTCCTTCTTCGAGATGGGCTGCTCGGATTCAGTCAGATCCCTCCCGCCATCCCCACTACACAGAATTAGCGACTGGGGAGGAGCAGGGCTGCGGCCATATATACAGCCATGGGGTGGCCAGGGTGCGTCGGCAGCCAATTCTGTCCTGACAGGCTAAGGCTAAAGAAAGTTTCCGGCCAATCATGCACTGCGGCCCATACACATTTGATACTGAATGAATCTAAGCAGCCTATCTCAAAGCAGGACAGTTACTGGTAAGTAACCCACCATTTAAAGGTACATTGAATTCATTTTATCTATCTGTGTCCCTACATTGTGGCTACAGAAGCCTGGCCCTACATTAGCAGAACAAATATAGTTAGAGAAAGGAATTCGTGGAGTGAAGTATATGGTTATATTAACTCATACAGTAGTGCCAATTTCAAGAGATCAAAAATCACAAGAATGGCAAAAATAAGGGTTTTGGGTTTTTTTTATTTTGTTTTGATTTGGTTTGGTTTTTTTGAGCCAAAGTTTATACTTTTTTTTTAAACTAATCTTTTTTTTTTTTTTTCCCCCCCCCCCCCCCGCCATCTCAGGGTGAGTAGGTGACAGTTAGTGTTGCCTGCCCATCCTCCCACAGATACTGGGTAAGTTTTCATCTTTTATATTTGCTGCCTCTCCAGTAAATCTATGGAACTTCCTGTGTCTTGCTTCCTCAGAGCTCCTATGTGATCATTCCAAATGGCTGGTGATCAGACATGACTTTCATCTTGTATTTTGTTATTTTCCTTTTTTTTTTCCTTTCTTTTTCTTCTTTCTTTTTGGGGTGGATCCTTCTTGCTTTTCCCATCCTGAGTGAAATGGACTTGTTTGCCTCATGGGTTTCCTAACTTCCCTCACCTGGTTTGCATGCACCTGTAAGCTGGGACCAGGCCAGAGCCTTTTTAAATTTCCTGCCCTGCATTTGGCCTAGGGCAAGAACAGCATGGGAAATTGAAGATGCTGTGCTGCCTTCCCTGGTGCCTGCCACTCAGCTGCACTTCTCCTCTTACTCTCCTGACACCCCGCTCTAGCCTCTCCTGCACCCCACTCTCATGCTGTCATTCAGAAGGTTGTGGGGAAGGCAAGCATCGCAGCAAAGTTCCTGGGAGGGGTGGGATCTATTTAAAAATCTTGAGAACCACAACAGTAGCTGTAGCTGGTGTGGGTCGACAGGGTAGCCTCTCACAGCTGTCCATGGAGCCGTGTGCCAGCTGGGCACCCAGATACCATCAACTTCCCCAGTGCATGGGGAACCTATGCAAGTTGGCTGGACGTCCCAGGGACAGTATGATCCATCACCCTCCTTCCTGCTCCTATTTGTGGAGCATCTTGGCTTCTGATATTCAGCAACAGGAACCTGGAGGGATTAGGGAATGAAGTGCCTTGTCAGACACTCCCCTGGGCCAGCCAGCCCAGCCCCCCAGGAGTGGGGGGGATGTGGGGGCCCCATAGAGGGCGATTCGCCCAGGGCCCTGCACCCCCTAGGGACGGCCTTGGGTCAGTGCCACCCTTGCTGGAGTAGTAACTTCTCCTACATCAAATAGGGGGTCAAAGTCCTCCCTGACTACCTCAGTTGGAAGGTTTGCGTTAGACACCATGCATTTCAAAAGCTCCTGGTGTGCTCTGGGGTCCTCTAGGAGCCTCTGGTAGGCTGTCTCATGAGGTGCTCAATGCAAAAGTCTCACCAAAACTGCTGGAAGCTGTAAAACTGCTGCTTGATGCAATATGGCTCAAAATGAAACAAGGAAACAAGAGAAACAGGCTCTTCTTCTTCAAGCACTGCTCACATCATTCAGTATTAGGTGTCTACATGCTGCAACACATGCGTGGCTGGAAACTTTTTAGCCCTAGCCTGTCAGAGCAGGGTCAGCAGCCAACATTCCCACTCGTGGCTATATATGACCCCAACCCTGATCCTCCTCAGTTCCTTTTTCCGCCCTCAGTGATGGTTATGGAACAGCCTTCTCCATGCAATTACACAAGTGCCTGTCTATTCTGCAGTGTATGAGCCACCCATTCAGCTTCAAAGATCTGTTTGCGGACATCATTCCATCAAGAACTGCTGCTCCTCCCAAGAATACGAACCCAGAGCCAGAAGACCAAGACCAGCTGCTGCCAACAATGCCAAGCTTCAAACCCTGTGCTTCGTGCAACAAGGCCCTCCTGAGGGATGACCCCCACGAGAAGGGCCTGGGTGAATCCTGCCAGACTACTGATTGCTCCATCTGTTGGTCCTTTAAACTGAGGACCCTGAAAGACAGGGAGGAGTGGCACCGTGCATTGGACCTGGAACAAGCACAGCAGCCTACCCCGGGGGGGGGGGTCTTCCTTGGCACTGCCAGCACCGCATGCCAGATTGGCACCGGAAACCTCTCAGTGCCACTCCCCTCAGGAACACAAAACAACACGCTCAGCGCCCAAGCACAGGCACCGCTCCAGCTCTCCCTGACCAGTCCATTTTCAGGACTAGAGTCAGGAGGCCATGAAGGTTCCCTCCACCCCAGAAGCTTTTGAGGCAGCAAAAGCTCTCTTGCTTTTTTCTATACCTCCGCCTCCCAAGCCCCAGAAATAGAGATGAAAACTGGCTTTCCTCTCGGGGACATGGACCCCATAATAGTACTGCGTACCCTGGTACCAGAGTCAGAGGGAGTCTCTCCCTCCTGTGAAGGGTCCACCAGTACCAGTCTGGGCCCTACAGTCAAGCACCTTCTTCCCAGCACCGTAGCACCACCTTGTTGCTGGCACCGACTGCCCCAGCCCTTTCTCGCACAGGTGCTGGGGCAAGCCCAACCCCTCAGTGCCAGGAAACAACATGCTCCCCGAGCCCTGAGGAGGTAACCCTCTCACAGAGGGGCAGACAGGTCCATGAGGGATTGCCGGCACTAGACCCCCTCCCGGTACCAACCTCGCAAGTGGTCCCTGCCACAGGAAGCCTCCTTGGAGAGTTTCCCCTTATTAGTTGACCAGCCGGTACTGAGCTCCCAGGTGATGGAAGCTGCCGTAGGGAGCATGAGCCAACCTTCCCTACATCCCATGCTGAGGTCCAGGGAAGCGAGGGGGCTGGACTGCATGGGCCAGAAGGTGTACTCAACCTCTGCCTTCCAGCTCTGCAACGCAAAGCGCCACACACTGATGCGATGATACACACTAGATATCTACAAGTCCATGAGGAGATTCCAGGATCTCCTTCCCCGGAAACACCAGGAGGACTATTCCTTGTGGAGGAGGGCACATTAGCATACCGGACTGCCCTTTTGGGTCCAACCTGGCCTGGGACACCTTCTGTCACCAGCCTGGCCCTGGATCGCTGGCAGGGGACAGGGCAGAGAGCAGCAGCTGCCGCTGCAGGCAGCCTAGGACAGGACCGGAAGCAGCCACCACTGCCGTGGGCGGCTGGCCCCAGATCTCCAGCAGGAGACCAGGAGAGGCAGGGGCTGTGCCAGGACTCAGGGCACAGGCACTGGGACTCAGGGCACAAGCCCCATGTGCCAGGTGCCAGTGACGCCCCTGCAGCAAGCCATCCAAAACCTCCTTCTTGAGGGGTGGTCTCTGTAGAGGAAACGGACCATCTGCTGCTCGGCACGAGGAACAGCCCCTCAGACCACTGGGCATGCTCCCCCCACAGGTGCCCAGTTACTCCCCTAGCCCTCAACAGCATCACAAGCACTGGTGATGGAGGTACCAAACAGGGTCTCCCCTGCCAAGTAAGAGGCAAGATCAGCCCTCTAGGGCTTCAAGATCTCCTCTACCATCTGGGGCTCCCCATTAGGGAGCCATGGCTTCCACGCCAAAGAGGCCCCGAATGGCATGCTCACCCCCTCAGGTTCCACCCACTCCCTTAGCCTTCAGCAACCCCTCAGAAATCAGTGGCAGAGGCCCTAGGCCCCATCTGCAGTTAGAAGGGGAGGAGTGCTATACCTGGGGTTCAAGAACCCCTTCCTCAGATTGGAATGAGGAATGATCTTGCTCAGAAAGCAGTAGAAGCAGGAGCATTGTTGCTCTAGGGGAAGACCCAGGGCCTGGGCCAGGGCTCCGCCCAGCTGGGCATGGCCCTGCCCCCTTGCTCCAATCCTGCAGCTGCCAGCCTGCCCCGGATTCCCAGCTGGGGATGGGGCCAGGCAAGACAGTGGCTGCCAGGGACAGCCCAGCCAGGGAGATGCAGGTGCCGCCGCAGGCAGCCCAGACCTTGCTTCCTGGCTGGCAGACACAGGCACCGTCATGGCCGGCCTGTACCCGGATAGGCCGAGAGAGGCAGTAGGCACCCCAGACATTCGGGGCAATGGCACTGGGACTCTGGGCACATGCCCAATGTGCCAGGTGCCAGCGATGCCCCTGCGTGGAGGTACACCACACTATTCCTCCATGCTCCATCTCATTTTCTTTTCTTATAACTGCTGCCACTCACTGGCCTGCAGGCACAATTCCTGGCATCTGACTCAAAATCACCCCCTACTCTCTCCCAGAGTCTTATACAACCCTTAGCTTGATACATCCAGGGCTTCTCCTCCAGCATTGCTCATGCTAAAGCCCAAGATATATGAGTGCACATGGAGTTCTTCCTTTGGTGTCCAATTCAACCACTGTAGAACTGAATTACATTCCAAGGGACTTGGCATTCAGACCCACTTCCCCACAGTCCTACCCAGGCTCTGCTCCATTCATGCTAGAGCCTGAGTTAGCTTGGATGCATACTGGAGTGCTGCATCCACTTAATATTTAGCTGCCTAAATTTATTTCTCCAAGCAAGACTTGGCATATGCTTTACTTGCCACAGTCCTGTTTTTCACTCACACCAGAGCTGGGGTATGGTAACCCCCACATTGCTGGGTAAGGGAGGAGACTCCTAAACCCTCTCAGCCCTACAGTTAGAGACCCAGGGGCCTCATCACTTGGACCTCCTGAGACATACAAGAAAAGCCCTTAACGCCTCCTAGCCACTTCCGCAGCTTGATTGAGTTGCCCTGTCACCACACTCCTATGATGGCCTGCCCCAGGATGTACCCATACATCGTGTGGGCGTGGAGACAATCCTCCTTCCACCAGTGAAGGAGATGGGGAATACTTTAATACTTCCCTACTGTGCCACGTACAAATCTAATGGCAGGAAACAGGGAGCATGGGGCACCAGCATTAGTCCTATTGGGCCCCCATCAGGATGCCCTCCCATGGGGTGTCTCTCTCTCTCTCTCTCTCTCTCTCCCTTCCCCTCTCCCTCCCCACATCTCAGATTCCCCTTACAGACCTCTTGGGGCTCCTTGCCCCCTCTGTAGCCCTGTGCTGGGATGACCCTTCACTCCTGTTAACAATGCTGTGCTACATTGAGCGTTCACCCCTCCAAGCCAGCCTCTGTTAGTACCTTGGCCCTCCAAGGGTTGGGGGGGTGGATTAACCAGCAGCACCCAGGTGGTAATGGACATTATGCCTACCTCTCCCCTTCCCCGCTACGGGTCCCTTGGTTCCCCATAAGAGAAATGACAGTTACCAGGACCTTGCAGGAATTCCCTCACCCAGAGGAAGCAGGGAAATCCGTACCTTCATGCGCAGCCTACATGTAGGTCTCATCTGTATCCTGTGTACTCCAACAGCCCATACCTGGTGGGGCAAACCTGTCACGTGGTCGTATGTACCACTGATGTCCTTGAGTGAAGCAGAAAATATACCGCATGATTCGCTTTCAGGCAAGTCCCCTTTGGTGGACAAGGGCCTAATTCTTCGGGGCAGTAACACCTCCCTCCCTCCTTGTGAAGGTAGAGGCCTTGAAGATTCTCATGGATACCCCCGATGCCCTCAGCTGTCAGAAAAGTGGTGGACCATATCAGTGCTTTCCAACGAGAGGGATATAGAAGCATACACCCCTCCTTTATGTCCAGGGGGAGATTCCTGCATATCAGAGGGCGCACGACCCATGAGACTACAAGATGTTACCTGGTTCACTCAAGCACCTGAAACTTACTCAGCTACAAGGACAGCTCCACAGGTTCCGGGTCTTATCTCCTTGAGACCCACAGACGGCCCACAGTTTAATCAGAAAGGGCCACCGGAGAACCTACATACCCTGAGCACCTGTCACAAAGGAAAGGAGAGACTCTTATTAGCATAGCCCTTCATCCCTCTTCTGCTTCCTCTTCCCCAGTCTTACTCATATCTGTAGAGCAGGGCAAGAGAAGAGTGAAGCATGAGGGCTGTCAGCTCCCAAATCATTCGTGACCGACTAGGTCCAAGACAAACACCCTTTCCCCTTACTCCTCACTAGCCTCCTGTGCTACTTCCTAAAGGTTCCCTTCCCATTTACGATGGTTGGGCTTTCTTGGGTTGGGATCCCACCAAAAGGAGGTCCTGAAACAAAAAAACTTCCCCTTGCCTTTCCCTCCTCGCTAAATCATTGTGGGACCCCCGCAGGCCCACTCCACTCAGGGACAGTTTACTCTCCCCGACAGGAGGACCATACCAGGGTGCATCTCAACCAAGTCCGAACAGAGTTATATTTAGAGATCATGGACCTCAAACCAGCGACACTGGTGAGTCTGCATTACCATTCCTTCCCCCTCTCACCAAAGGGACTCAGAAGTCATACCTGCGTCTAGGACCTGCAGTGCGCTGTTACTAGCTTCCCTTCTGCCTGGTTATCAAAAGGGGTCCCTCAGCAAGTTGGGACTGCACCCACTGGAATGGGACTGTGTGACAAATACCATCCTTGTTGCGCTATCAGTGGGTTGGTTTGTCGAACCAGCCTCGACACTCACACGTAGAAGTGTCAAAACCCCCTAATGCGGAGAGGGTGGTTTTATCCTCCCCTTTATCCCCTGGGACATGAGAGTCACTTGTCACACAGTGGGTGGATGAAGTGTGGCCCTTCTTCTGTCTTCCTTGCTTGTTTAGCCACACTCAACATTCAGGGCATCCAAAGCGAGTCAGGCTGGCCCTGTGTGAAGCCTGCAAGGCAGGGTGACACACAGGCTCTCACTGGTTCCCTCGTGCAATGTTCTCTCAGAACAAGTCAAAGGTTAACAGTACATTCTCCTAGGTAGGCTGGAAAGCCTACTGTTCAAGTACCCTTCCATGCCTTGGGTTTGCCATTATGGGTGTAGCTGTGCTGACGGCAGGAAAACCCAACTCTGCCCTCCATCCAAAGTACAACTAGTAGTCACCTAATACTGAATGATGAGAGCAGTGCTCAAAGAAGAATGGTGGGTTGCTTACCAGTAACCATCCTTCTTCAAGATGGGCTGCTCTCATACATTCAGGACCCTCTACCATCCCCGCTACTCAGAATTGGTAACTAGAAGGGACTGAGGAGGATCAGGCTCAGAGTCATATATATAGCCACGGGAGCAGCCAGAGGGGGCATTGGCCACCAACCCTGCTCTGACAGGCCAGGGCTAAAAAGTTTCCAGCCAATTGTGCACTGCAGCATGTAGACACCTAATACTGAATGCATGCAAGCAGCTCGTCTTGAAGAAGATGGTTACTGGTAAGTAACCCATCATTTCAGTAAGCAAGGGTAATAGTGCCAAGACCATCAGTCGGGTGGAATGAAAGAACTGAAGGGTATTGGAGGGTGACTGTATGGGGACAGACTAGGGCAAAAAGCTTCTGGATGACCATACACCATGGCATATACACACCCAAATATGAATAGATGTGCGCAATGCTTGAAGAAGCTGTGAGGCTCACAGCCTTGCTATTGCCTCTGTAGCACACTGCAGGCAGAGAAAGCAAGGGAAGAAGCTTTTGCAGGCTATGCCTAATAATGCTTTCCCAGGAGGCTGGGAGAAAGGGAAGGATTTGGGGGGAGGGGGCTATGCCTCCCCCGCCTACAATAAAATCCACCCATGCCTATAGCCCCTGCATAGATCCAGCCATGACCCCAGCCCATCTTTTAGTGCTGTGGAAATGGGCTCTGCCTGGGGCCTTAGGCAGAAGTTCCCTTCTGCGAACAGCAGGAGAGGAGCCATGGGCCACTTTGAAAGCTACTGCAGGCTGCTTTTGGCCCCTGGACCACAGGATGGGAACCACTGGTGTAAACTGTCATGACTTCATTTATGACCAACAGTTTTTCAGCAATTTCTACTTATTACCAACAGATAGCAACACAGATTAGAGAATAAAACTACGGTTCATTTATCATATAATATAGCCCCATAGAGATTAGGGTGACCAGTTAGCAAGTGTTAACAAAATAAAACACAGCATGGGGACATTAGGCGCATAAGCGAAAAGCCCTGAATATCGGGACTGTCCCTATAAAACTGGGACATCTGATTGCCTTAATAGCGGTGCACCACAGAACACAAAAATCAAACAGTGATGGTGGGAAAAATCCATTCAGCAGCACTGAAATTAACATATTCAAAATTTTAAACTGCATAATAGAGCCAGTGATATGCAAGGTCTGTCATAAACTGTCTCACAGCAGTGCCATCTAGAGCCATAATATGTAAAGTATGCTGTCTGGTTCAGCTGTTCCACGGGAAGATTTTTTGTTCTGTGGTCTCTGCATAACACATTAATAGAAACCATATACATGCTATTGTTCTTAAGATTTAGGATGTCTTCCTTAGTTTCTTTGGGAATTACCCATTACTTCATTGTGCAAAGCCATGGCTGCTCTTCTCAAGTAGTTAATTTTCTGGCTAATTTCTAAGTAAATGATGCCAAGTTCCAAAGGGGTAGCCTTGTTAGTCTAGTTCAGTGAAACAAACAAGGAGTCCTGCATCACTTAAAGACTAACAAATTTATTTATTGCATGAGCTTTCATGGGAGAAAAATCCCACTTTGGAACAGCATAGAGGAAGGCTTCAAAAAGAAACTGGTGAGATCAAATTTATTTGCAAATTTGATTGCATTGCTTCAGGACTTAATATGGACATCGGATTCTTCTTTCATTACAACAGGTGATTTGACCACAACTTCCTCTGTATGCTGTTTCTCAGTGTTTGAATCTCTACAACTGCTTTGATTTGCTGTTACAGTGTGATCTGATCCCATGATTTACATTTCCCTGCATATATTTTCTCCCATGCTCCCTGCATTTATTTCTTCTCATTCTGTAAGTTCCCCCACCTTCAAAGTGTCTGACCAGGTGGGATTTTTCTCACATGAAAGCTCAGGCAATAAATAAATTTGATAGTCTTTAGGTGCCACAGGACCCCTTGTTTGTTTTACTAAGTAAGCGAATGACTGAGGTCTCAGAGCAGAGAGGTTTAAGATTCCTGAGGTCAGGAAATCAAAATGCGAATGTTGATACAGCCAGACTGTCATTAATATGCTGCTAACAGAAACTCTCTAGTCAATGAAGGGAACAAACAGGAACAAATATTCTCTGTGACGTTTAAGTCTAATACAATCCCTGTTACAATAAATAAAATAGACTGATTAGAACATGAATAGATGTTAGTGAGGAAAAGGAAAACTGGCCTCTGTAATTCTGGCATGCCTTATCTCTCCAGCCATGTGTTGGTCACTACCCTAGATTCTGAGACACTGTGAAGATACAAACATCTAAAGACACTACAGCTCCTAGAAAGCTATCTTCTTGGTCTGGAAGCAGTGGGGTTTTGACAGTGAGGCTCTACATGGCTTTCTTAGGCTAACCAGAAGCCTAGCAAGTGATATACAGCTGGGCCTTCATAACTCCATATTAGGACACAGCATCTTCCTCTCTCTCTTTTTTTCTTGTCTTCTTGTCTAGCTTGTACTTGAGGCGGCGAATGGGATGGGTGATGCTTCTCTTGGCCAGGTCATCAAAGTCCTCTGGCAAGAGAAAGCTCCTGTCAACTAGCTCAGCAGCCTCCCGCCAGTTCCTGAAGCAGGCTGTGCCCAAGTATTTGATCTCTTCCACAGCATTTCCAGCAATCACCTCCCCACTTGGCTTCAGCACCACCACTGCAGGTGTGTTGACCACAGCAAACCTCAACTCCAGTGATCTAAAAAACAACAGAAGAAATCTAAAGGCACTGAAGACTATGCCACTCACTACAACCCTCTTCTGCTGGAAAAAATGATGGGGATACCCATACTTATGGGCCACTCACCATGGTGGTGTCCACTTGGGGAGGGGCATCTGCCTTGCTGGTGCTGGGGGGGTTGAGTCAGAGCTCTAGGTGTCCCACGGGCTGCGGCTGCCGCAGAGGGAGGGTTGGTGGGTAAGTGCTTTTACAAGGGGCTCTGGGGGCTGGTGCTGCTGCAGGGAGGGACTGGGGAGAGCCAGCTCTGCTGTGGGTGGGCCTGCAGGCAGGCGCTGCTGCTGAGGAGGCTGGGGATTACTGTGGATCAGAGGTTGTGGTCTGTGGCACTCCTGCCCTGGCCTTGGTGGTTAGGACAATGGGGAGCAGCCTGCTGGGGCTAGAGTTTGGGGGGGACTGCTGGGGTCCCCCTTTAGGCTGGGGCCAAGTGCTGCAGCCCCTAAAGCACTGCCTTAATCCAGCTGTTGGTGGCCTTGCAGAAGTCACTTTCCCTTGTTGAGCTTGTTTCCCCATCTATAAAAAGAGTGCTAATAATGGAGCCCAATCTCCTGCAGAGTGCTAAAGAAGTGCAAAGCTTTGTCATCATCTGTGTGTCAGTTGTGTCTGTGTCTGATTAGAGTCAATTGACTGTCTTCTTGATTTAAGATCTTACCTTTTGAATTCATCCTGGAAGGGTAAAAACAGCCACCTTTTTGGCATGGTCTTTAGAAACTTTTCTTGCTTCTCCTCTGTCTCATCCTGAGACACGTATACCAGAACAAGCTGTGAAGCCCTTTCTACATAAAACTCATCAGTGAGCCTCACAAAGAAATCTTTGAGAACAGGTGAAAACTCCTGGCATCGAGCGCATTCACCAGATCCAAAATACAGCAGCAGCACTTTGTTCTCCAGTCTCTGGATAAGTTCGCGTTCAGTGTCCACTTCATTCCGTTCCTTGTTGTTTGTAATCAGGGTTCTTCCAGTAAAAAGGGAAACCATGCCTAATTCAGTCTAGGAGATCAAGCATGTACAAGGTTGACAGTCTGTTCCATACTGAAGGCCGCATTTCATCCCTACATCTGGGAGTTCCGTGTGAAGATTGCACACCCTCTTCAGGGTGCTTCCACACTGGTAGGTGTCCCCTCATGAAGTTTATCTTTAGCTGTTTACTAGGAAAATCATTCCTTCTACACACTGTCCCCTTCACAATGCTGGCAGAAAATGTACCAATCCCACTATTCAGGCTGCCTGTTGCCTGGGTTTATAGTAAATCCCATAGTCTCTCTCTTGTGCTTCATCTCCCAGCCTATTAATAGTACCTGACTGCTAAGACTTCTTTAATCTTCTTAAACTGTTCAGCTGGGGTTTGTGAGGCCATTCAGATCAGTTGCTAAACTAGTACAGAAATTCACCAGGATCCATCACTATAACAATTTGCTAGCAGGAAGTAGGGGGTGAGGTGTGGATGGTTATTGCTAAGTGCAGCAGGAGCGAAGAGGAGTCACTGACACCTTTGCTATGCCACTGTAGGACACCTTTGCTATGCCACTTAAATGGAAATATTGAATGACAGCCCAATGGATTGCTTTTGCACAAAACACACTTTGAAATAAATAATATAATTAGCCTGACAAGTGTATACAGCCTTGTATGGAATTGGTGCACTTCAGCTGTGTTCAGTGCTATATGAGAGGTTTATGCCAAAGTCGTATGGAATTAATACCTTGCAAAATAAAATATTGGAAAATCTGTTTGTTTTCTATCCTCTTGCAAACTCCTGTGCCAAGAGTTGTTCTTCTTCAAGCACTACTCGGATACATTCAATAATAAGGTGTCCGTGCCACAGCACACAATTGGGCGGAAAACTTTTTGCCCTAGCCTGTCAGAAGAGAGCTGGCAGCCACCACCCTGTGGCTATTTAGGTGGCCACCAACTGGCCCCCTCCTCGGTTCCATTTTTTCCACTCTCAGCGACAGCTTTTGGAACAGCCCATTCCTTGCAATCGCACAAGCAGCCTGTCTCTATGTGTATGAGTCTCCCGCTTGACTGGGAACACCTTTTCGTGGACGTCATTCCACAGAAGAGCACTACTTCCCCTGAGTGTACTACCTCGGAGCAGGATCATCATTCCTTCCTGCTGCCTGCCATGCCAGGGTTTAAACCTTGTGCAGCCTGCAGCAAGGCCTTCCCATGGGATGACCCCCATGAGAAATGCCTCCGGTGCCTGAGCAAACCCCATCTGATTATTGCTTGCTCTATCTGTTGGTCCTTCAAACCATGACTATCAAAGACAGAGAGCAAAGGTGCCGTGCACTGGCCTCAGGGCAAGTGTGGCAGCCTACCCCCCACCCCCACGGCCCGCTCCCAGCCGCTCCCTCTGCTCCCAGCGGCCCCTCCCCAGCTCCCGGCCCCCCCTCGCCCCCTGCTGCCAGCTGCCCCCCGCTCCCAGCTGCCCCCCCTCCCCCCTGCTTCCAGCTGCCCCCTGCAGCCCCCCCCCCCACCCCTGCGGGCCTGCTCCTGGCCGCCCCCGCTCCCGCTGGCCCA